>OW285242.1:82931192-83391299 GCA_935421215.2 Melolontha melolontha | reverse complement strand
ATAAAGGCATCATTTGCCAAAACATGTAGGGTTGTTTTAAATATATATATATTGAAGTAAAACCAGACCTAAAATCGCCAACAAATTGAATTTACCATAACATACAAAGGTTACGAAATAATTATGAGTAGAGGGGATTAGCCGGTTCTGGCTCCACGGCCACCGCCATGACGTCACAACTGATGTCACAATGACGTCACAACCCAAGTCATAACTGACGTCACAAATACGTCACAACCCAACCCAATGACGTCATACTGACGTCACAACCAAACTCAATGACGTCATACTAACGTCATCATGACGTCACAACCCAATGACGTCACAATGACGTTACAACCAATGACGTCATACTGACGTCACAATGACATCACAACCCAATGACGTCATACGGACGTCACAATGACATCACAACCCAATGACGTCATACTCTGATAACGTCACAGGGATACGTAACAACCTCCTCCTCCACCTCCACACTTATATACGAGGTTCAATCAAAAAAGAAAAAAAACAAAATGGCAAACGAAAAGAAAATGGCGGAAGGAGTCAAGCAAAAATGGATCAAGCCAAAAAGACATTAGAAAGCAAAATGGCGGATGAGGGTAAGTTTGAAAAACAAAAAAGAAAAAATACTGGATAAAGCCAAAAGGACATTAGAAAACAAAATGGCGGAAGGAGGAGTTAAGCAAAAATGCATCAAGCCAAAAGGACATTAGAAAACAAAATGTCGGATGAGGGTAAGTTTGAAAAAGCAAAAAAGAAAAAATACTTACAAAAGATGGAGGGCCCCCTTGTGGGGCCCTCAGAAGCAAAACCAAACACCCCGAAAGCCCCCTTGTGGGGCCCTCTGAAGCACCCTCCGAAACATCACCACACACGGCCCCCTAGTGGGGCCCTATGAAGCATCACCACACAATTGAATAAAACACAAGTGCACTCGACAAAAGTTAAATGAATACTGAAGGAAGTTACATCCGGCTTGCTATAAGTATATAATTAAGATAGCAATGTAAATGAGTAATATGTTTTTTCTAGAACCAGCTTTAGAAAATTATTACGTAATATTTTTTTAAACATGATAGAATACGATATGGATGCAAAAGGAGAAGAAGGAATAGTTGAAGTTCCATTGTATGCTACCTTCAATTATTTATAGCTGTTAAGCCCATCGCAAAAAGGCACTACTCACGAGGCTCGATGTAGGCAGCTCGGAACATGGACAAGTCTACCGTCAAATGATTTATAGTCATAAAGACCCCTAGAAATTCAAAGGCACTACACAGAGGCTCAAGGTAGACGGCTCTCCCAGCTAGGAAGATTTCATATGGAGTTAGCTCTTAAAAGCAATGAAGCTTCCTCAACGTCAGTAGGTTTCTGCCAAAACATTAGGGTGTCGAATGTCTCTTTGAACCGAGCACCACAGTCAATAGACTGCCTAACGTATTTGGGTAAACTCCTGAAATGACCTGTCTCTTCAATTGATAAGTAGGAAGATATAAATTCACATGTTAACGTAAACAAATATGTAAAAAGAAAAAGTGTTTGAATAAATTATGTTAACGTAAAGTATTGATGCTAAATATAATCCCGATATCAAATCAGTGTAACATAACCTCACAATTGAATAAAACACAAGTGCACTCGACAAAAGTTAAATGAATACTAAAGGAAGTTACATTCGGCGTGCTACATATATTATTAAGATAACAATGTAAATGAGTAATATGTTTTTTTCTAGAACCAGCTTTAGAAAATTATTACGTCATATTTTTAAACATTAAAATCGTCCCTCCCCACCTAACCATGCTACTACAGGTCTGATTAATAATATTTCGCAATATTATAAATAAAAAAATGTTTAATGTGGTCTAATATGACACCGGATGTAATTCTAGCTTGTTTTTTAGTAGATTGTAACACGATATAATGAATAAGCAATAATTTATATTGTAAACACAATTTTTATGCTAAGAAGAGTTCGGAGAAATATCATATTACCTTACTGTGGTGTGACTAAGCAAAAATTTATAGTAATATTTTTTAAACATGATAGAACACGACTTTTCTCGGTGAATTATTATTGAATTTGATTATTTTTTTAATTACAAAAATAGTTCTTATCAACCGCTCTTAAAATTTTGTTATTAATCTATGTTTGTAGTTTATATCTAAACCCTAATTATATTTGATTGTAATTGTTACAGTTAAAAAATTTTAATATATAATAGGTTCATTATACATAAGCTTATAATATTAGTAAAATAAATCACTAGAATAAAATATAATTAGCACTTTATTAATCTATAACAAAAAGAATAAATAAGTATTTTTTTATAGTATAATATTTTTAAAAGAAAACTTACTATATTTATTTTTCTAATCCAACTATAACAAAGAGAACAAATAAATTTTTTTTTAGTATAATATATATAGAAACTTACTGTATATATATTTTTCAATGTTCAACTGTAACAATAAGAATAAATAAGTTTTTTTAATGTAGTAGATATTGAAAAAACTTACTAAATATAATAATAAACCATTACAAATTCACTCTCCACAGGGGGATAGTAATAAAATAATCAGAATGATGAATCGATGGAGCATTTTCTAACTCATGACCAAATAAATTTAAAAGTTGTTGAGTTTCAATATCGAAAACAAAAACTTCAGCTCGAAGCTCCTCCTCTGGCCCACTCACTGTTTCAAAATTTTCATAAATTTTAAACTGTTTATCCCGATCAAAGTTCGGGTTATAATAATATAGCACATTAACTGAATCATCAATATCAAAGTATTGTGAATTCCGAAATGCAAACGCTGCCATAAATCAACAATCAATATCAAACAATTCTGCAGAGAGTATATAATCACATAACCCACTAGGTAAATCAACCCCGATTCTCTGTATAAACTCAGCAAATTTGTTATTCGAATCAAATTGCGTATTCATTGTACTAAGTTGTTAAAGTAACTGAAAAAATATAAGATCAGATCTATAGTAGAATGGTTGGGTGAGGAGAGATAGTTTAAATACTGTTGGAAATATTATAGGAGCTTAGTATGCTGAAACCTGCGATTAAGACAAAATGTCTCAACATCTAGAATTGATATTAGAAGCAGTCAAGTTTGTTTATGAAAATTATTGTTGGATATGTAATATTAAAACAAATCTAATAGAAAATTTCACCTGACAAACAAATTGAACTAGAAGAATATCGACCGTGTTTTATGCACTATAATACCGGGGAGGAACAAATTGACGGGCCACCACCCTCAAAAATAAACTGTTCAGTTTGTAAGAGTATTACCCAACAAGTCAAAATAGAATTGATATTAGAAGCAATAAAGTTTGTTTACGAAAATTATGGCTGTCTATTTGGTATTAAAACAAATCTAATAGAACATATTCCATTAGATTTATTTAAAACGAAAGTGAACCCAATATGGATAGAGAAATTCTGGCATTTAATTTCACCAGACAAACAAGTTGGACTAGAAGAATATCGACCGTGTTTTATACACTATAATACCGGTGAGCAACAAATTGACGGGCCAGCACCCCCAAAAAGAAACTGCTCAGTTTGTAAAAAGAGTATTACCCAACAATTTAAAAATTTAGAAAACCGAGGCAAAAGAAATTGAAACATTGTTAAATATATTTATGTTATAGTTAAATTTAAATAAAAAATTATTAAAATCAAATTTAATTCGTTCTGTTTTCAATATCGTATATTGTACAATTCAATTACAAAAAATAACTCTGCGGTTTATATTCGCGATAATTATAACGGCATGATATAATTATCGACAACAGATATTGTGTAATTGGAGTTTATGAAATAAACTAAGATGCATATTTACTTCCGTTTATTTGGATAACAGAATACAACGATAATCACAACGTATATGCTTACACATAACAAATATATAATATAATATAATATAATATTATAATAAATCTCTTTTATTTAACCATATATTGTGGCTATTATCTAAGCCTAAAAATTTAACATATATTTTCTGTCCCTTAGTACGCAAAATTTCTTCAACCAAATAAATATCCTTATGTTTAGCTCTCTGTAATTCTGGTTCATAAAAATTGCCAGGAATAGGCTTATTATTCATGTCTTATAATAAATATGTTGCAGGGTTAGAAATATTTACTCTTTTAATACGAAACAGCTCTGTTGTCCAAGAGGGAAAATATGACTTACTAAACAGAGTCTTATATTTACTAATGCGAACAATATCACCCAAATTAAACTTATTTTTTCCTTTTATTTTAATATTTCTGTATACAGTAGATAACAGATGCTTTTCATCTTTTACTGTAACGTTGCGAGGTCTCATGCCAGTAGTTCTATGTTTAGTCTTATTATATTCATCGGCTATGGAATCAAGAACGTTAATCCATTTATAACTGCCAACAAGACTGAAATGTTTATATAATTTATTCTTAATAGTTCTAATCACTCTCTCCGCAATAGCGGCTTTCTTAGTGCTAAAAGTAGAGTAATGATTTATTTGATATGATCGCATCAGCTTTTTAAAATGTGTATTATAAAACTCCGTTCCGGCATCTGTTTGCAAATTTTTAGGCCGTCTGGGACCACTCAATATTTTTTCCATTGCATTCCGAACTTCCAGACCGGTTTTGTTCTTTAGGGGTTGTAACCATAAGAATTTGGAGAAGCTGTCAATAACAACGAGTATATATTTATAACCAGCATTCTGTTCATAGTAAGTTGGAATTCCATTAAATCACATTGCCACAAGTCATCAAAACCCTTAATAATAATTCGACGTCTAGGAAAGTTTTCCGAGCAGGTCGATGAAGCTCGTTAACAACATCTGCTTTAGACATTTTTTTACACTAACAAAGTTGTATAAATCTGTTGGTATATATATATATATATATATATATAGTAAACCTAATCAGTAGGCGATCAAAGGTCTGTATATTACTTCAAAATATATGTATTTAAAAAACTCTACATGTTTCGGCAGTACGCCTTTATCAAGAGAATACAAAATATAAATGACAGGATATAAATGTCAAGTAATTCTTGACATTACTTCAAAATATATGTATTTAAAAAACTCTACATGTTTCGGCAGTACGCCTTTATCAAGAGAATACAAAATATAAATGACAGGATATAAATGTCAAGTAATTCTTGATATTTATATCCTGTCATTTATATTTTGTATTCTCTTGATAAAGGCGTACTGCCGAAACATGTAGAGTTTTTTAAATACATATATTTTGAAGTAATATACAGACCTTTGATCGCCTACTGATTAGGTTTACCATATCATACCAAGGTCACGAAGTTATTATATTTATATATATATATATATATATATATATATATATATATATGCAAATAGTTGCAAGTCTCGGCCATCCAAAATGTTTTTTTGTTTGTTATGTATCCAAAGAGGTATCTGATGTAGTCAGTAATTCTTCAATATTTTGAATTTTATAGTTTATTTCAGTTATGGTCTTGGAAATATTATTATCAAGAGTTTCCACTCTTGTTTTTAAATTCAGATAATTATTTGAATGTTCAGTTTTTGCTTTATTCAAAATATTAATATCATCTTGAATTAATAAAGTTGTTTTATTAGCGTTTTTAATTGTTTCATTACGTAATTTATGCACGCTCTCTGCTACTTTTTCAACAGCTTTATTTAATTCCGCAACGTTTTCATTTATGTTTTTCCATAGTCGAGGTGGTGCTCTATTGTTTTAAAACCGATACAATAGAATCGATATCAGCTCTCTGTTTATCAGTCAGCTGCGTATGATTTTGAACAGTCTGTCTGAGATGGTTTAGCGTTGAGAAATTTTTTCGGTTTTCCATTTCTAAGTCCGCAAAGAGTTTTAGCACAAAAAATTTATTTACACTATCATCAACAGCAATAGGGTCCGCCATGAATCGAATACGTTTACCACCAATATTTACGTTACCATCGCTTGTCAGAGGGCAACCAGCTGGTCGACGGTTGAAAATTCTCTCAGCAGATGATGTGGCTTGCACTTTATTACTGTGACGTCCAAACTTGTCGGTACTCATTTCAATAATGACGAAAAAATATATGTGAACGTTATATAATTACGCCGGTCTCTCTTAACTCTTCGATTATTGCCAAAATTTCATTATTGTGATTTGTATGACCAGCATTTTCCGATGCTACTAGAAGGCGTAAGCGGTCAATTAGCCAAAAGGACATTAGAAAACAAAATGGCGGAAGAGGGTAAGTGTGAAAAATAAAAAAGAAATCACAATATTTTCGCAATATTATAAATACAAAATGCTTACTGTGGTGTAATATGACACCGGATGTAATTCTAGCTTGTTTTTTAGTAGATTGTAACACGATATAATAAATAAGCAATAATTTCTTGTTGAAGTGTTGATATCCGCGGTGTTATATTTTTGGGTGTAAGCAAATATTTAAATTCGAGAATATACATGTTTCTGTGAGCGGAAATGTTAATCGCACAATTTTTACACTAAGAAGAGTTCGGAGAAATATCATTTTACCTTACTCCGGATGTAACCCAATCTGCTTAGAAAGTGAATTTCGATTTTAAGAAACTATTACTAACACCATATTAGCGTTGTGGTCGAAATTATAAATAGGTCTATTACAAGAAATTCTAATATTTTTATCCTTCTTTAAAATAAAACTACAAATTTTAAATTAAATATTCTTCTTTGAAACAAGCCTAGTATTAAGAATGATAGTCTAGACGGGGTGTTGTTGTTTAAATAAAGAAAAAATTTATAAAAAAAAAAAAAAATTATTACATTTTGTTACAATTAAAAATCAATTTTAAATAATTTTTTTTACCAACCCAGTACGCTACCACCGCGAGATCTCACAAACAAATGTATCGAGCTCATCAAATAGATGAAGGGAGCTACTTACTGAGGAAACGTACTTATTCTTACCATGTTAAATGGAAAATATCAAATCAGTGTTTCAAGACTGTATTCGAACTGGAGTTATTATTAATCTAAAACATACTTATTCGATATTATTTATGAAGGATACATCCATTCTATATGAATGAAGAATCTTGAATGTGTTAAAAAACGAAAAGGCCATCAAGGTAAACACAATGTTTTGTGGTGAATTTAAAATACAGAAAACCGACCAAGAGATTAATGAATTAAAATATTTTAATATTAAAAATATACAAATTTTTCCAGACACCAACCCACAGGAATGATTCATTATCTACATACAACAACCGATTCTCGTTGATCTCGAAGAGTTTCAAGAAAGAGACGGCGGCTGAGCCTTATCAACTGTTATCAATCTCCATGTAGATATTAATAAATTTACACCTACAATTTGATATATTACGTATCTCTACTTATTTCAATAATTTAGTCGCACATGTACTTCACATCAAACAAAAATTAATTAGAAAGAAATCGCATTAGTTGATATGTATTAAAAAAATTATACTTCCTGTTTATTTACAAAACATGGAAATAAAAAAAAGAAAATACTTTCAAATCATCTAGATAACATATCATAATTATTTTAAAATGCTACCACAAATTCGCGGAGAACAGCCATGTTGCTAACATTGTTTTGAATAGATACTAATATTTCACCTATCTTAACAATACGGTTTTTAAAATATTTAATTATAAATCTTTACTAACTATTTTCCATAGGTCGGTTACATTGTTCTAACACATCCATCAGCTCTCCTACACCACAGTATTTACTATTTAGTTATGCAAATGCAGTCATAAATAAACAAGTTGTATCCCAAACCAAAAAAAAAAAATATTTAAATCATCATCAGCCATATATATAATAAAAAATTAAATAAAAATAAATATTCAAATTTTTATCGCCCGAATCAAATTTAAGAACTATCACACTAAGTTAATATAATAAAAGAACCGAAATTGCTTTACATACTGAATGTAATATATAAAATTTACCATCATAACGTTAATTTTTAAACTATCCCTCCCCACCTAACCATTCTACTACAGCGGTCGGCAATTTTAATAATTTCTTGTGTAAGTTTTTCGTTTGGAGAAATATTTTGCAATATTATAAATAAAAAATGCTTACTGTGGTGTACTGTGGCATTCACTTTAATTGTAGCTCATATAACTATCAAATATGACACCGGATGTAATTCAATCTGCTTAGTAAGTGAATTTTTGATTTTCATTTAAAACATTAAATGCATCGTTATATTTTACTGTCGAAGTATCGTTAATATTTACATATTTTAGTAAAAAATAAAACACCAGAATAAAATTTAATTAGCGCTTTATTAATCTATAACAACATATTTATATATATATATATATATATATATATATATATATATATATATATATATATCAAAAATTTATTTAAATTCGGGTAAGCGGTCAATTAAAAAACTCCTTTATTAAATTACCCTATCAATCATTTTTATATTTTGTACGTCAATTTTATTATTTTTTAACTCTACATTTTTTACCCCAGAAGAAGCGACAAAGTGTTGCGAAATATAGGGTAATTTAATAAAGGAGTTTTTTAATTGACCGCTTACCCGAATTTAAATAAATTTTTGATAATATATCACGGTCGATCATTTCTTTTCAATTATATATATATATATATATATAAAAGCCACTTAAAAGCCACAGTCTCCGATTTTTCAATCAATGAGTTGAAGAAAGTAATATCAGTCAAAGATAGTAATTAAAATGTTAGTAATTTTAAGGGTAAATAGCAACCCAATATTCTCTTATGCATTGTTTGTTGTGGTGATTTTTTTATAAAGTATTTATAATCTTGTGAATTTAATAATTGTTTAAAAAAAAATAAGAATTGAAATTAATACTTATTTAAATGTAATACAGTCTTTAATTTTATGTATGTTTGCTTACACTGTCTGTTATCAGAGAACCTACCTTAAACCCGAAATTAATGAGTACTCATACTTAGATAATTAATTTATTTAGAGTCTACAAAGTTGGGTATTTCATATATCTTTCACAGCATCTCTATTATTCTATTACATGTTACGACAAATATGCTTAAAACCGTATAGAGGTAAAGAAAATGTATTATTTGAGATTTTTTAAATTGTAATCCAATTTTAATAATGCGCCTATATATCGTACATTGTAATCTTCCTTTTTTTGATTTATAAATATTATTATTGTTTATTAATAAATTCGTACAAAAGATATCCAAGGTTAAGAAATTTATTTTATTTTAATATTGAAAAATTATCGAATGTTCTTTGTAAGATACATGCATAATAATTATTCTTTTAACAATTAATCCTCATCTAATAAAGCAATTTTCTACTCGCATTGTAAAGAATAGCTTAACAACCGTTTGAAGCCGAAGCAAATCATTAAATCTAGACCATAAATAATCTTGTTTATATAATAAACATATCCATTTACTGCACTTATTGCTTAATACTAGTTTGGCATGCGCTTTACTGATCGAAACTTTGTTAGGTCTGTCGCTCGCCTTTATTGGAATGACGCAACAACAGTTCACTGACCAATATTGCATGAATGTCGGGCGCCGCGACGCTGTACTATCACAACTAACGTCGTTACCCCTTTTTCCCTGTTCCTACATATTTACATGTAATATGCGTCGTTCGTATGCATGTGTTCGTTTCAAATTCTAACCATGTCCGCTTTTATTAGAACTGATGACTAAAATAATTTTGTAGAATATGTAAATATATCATCATGATCGAAATCTTTTATACCATAGAAAGCCATAAATTTAGTCATCGTGGTGCCTTACATTTATGTTTAGGACTTTTAACATTTTATTGTACACAGTACCCTCTGCATACACCTCGTGCCAATCTGTATTAGAGATCAAATAGGAAAAATAGGATTTGTTACTAAGACTATACACGCTGAATGACACTGGACAATTTCTCAATACAGAAATATTTTTTTTTAATTTTAAGTAGGTATTGAGCTTCGTGATCAGATATGTGTAAACTCATAACACCAGCCCCCATAATATCCAGTGTTTTACTGGCAAATATATTGTCCTAACAACTACCTTTATCGTTACATTGCTAGGAAACTGAAATTTACTTCACCTGTATGGAACGTTTTTTAAATATTTAAGCGACAAAGTTGATGATCTCTATTTGTAATGCAATATCGATTAGTTTGTTTCTAAGAAGACATTAAATGTAGTCCCTATAAAATCGTCTCGAAATTCGTGGGACAAGATTGTTGTTTCTATTGTTTTCATGAGACTTATGTAGCACTAACTTTCCACTAATAATTGCTTGCAGTTGTGGATTAAGTTTACTAGTGTAAATTATCAGCAGCGACATCAAATGCTTACCAGTTAACTTGTATCAGTAAATATATTATGTATATATCATTTTGGAGAATATTTTTTCACATAGATAACTAGTTCTGTAAGCGAAAAAAAAAGATCCCCGAAGTTACTTTCCTTTATTAACTTTCCTGTAGCCTGTTTATCCCCTTGTTCCTGTACTACTTTTACCTTACAAGTCCCTCGAACTAATTTTCTACTCCATAGTCCTTTATCATCACTATACTTTATAATGAGATTTTTTAATCCTATTAATCAACTGCAGTGAGTTATTTCCGAAACTTTTTTTCAGAATTTATATTTTAATGTTTTATTGCTAAATTGTAAAACTCTGGCATAATCAATTTCGTTTTGCCCATGAATTTCTGAAGGATCAGCTTCGTGCAGGTAATGCAAAAACAGCTGTACTGATAGAAACATTGCCGTCGTAAACAATATCATACAGCCAGATCGTCACGTTACTATTTATGAAACTTAAAGAAAAATGGGCATTAATGTGAAAGCGACCGGCCGACACCGTATAATGCGATAACTTTAGTGTAGGAAAGCTGTGTGATCTTTGGATATCCCATCAGATCAAACACTAAATCGAATAATTTAGTGTAAAGTTATTCTCGCATACTTTCCTCAAGAATCCTTTCACCTGATTCGAAGGTTGTAATAGGGGGCGAGAGTTGGATCTGTTCATATGAAAACGCCCCTATTGCATTATTTCCATTTACTTTTTAAAATTTTAACATTTCGCTCTACAATAATATTTTCTTCTTTGTTATCGTCATCGCTACTCCTTAATTTAATCAACCTTCTTAAACGTGTATGCCGTCCATTAAACTTAAGTCTCCATTCATTCCTACTAGCCTCTATCCCTGTATATTGTTTTTTCTTAATTTCTACTTCATACCTATTTTCTAATTTACTAAAGATCTTCTCCTACATCTTTTCTGCTTGATATATCGTCCACATAAACAATGACTTGATTTTGCATTGGTATCTTAAATCATTATTTCGAATTTTAACGTACCTCAATATTGCTTCTTGTATCAGGTTAATGAATACACTGAATAGTAGAATGCCTTATTTCAAACCCTTTTTACTGCTAAAACTATTACCTCTCTTACGAAACTATATTTTACCGTATACAATGCATTAAAATATACAAGGTTTTTCACGTAACCCGTTCATTAGATGCTTTAAGAGTGTTAACACCTTAGGATACTTTTTAAAATTTGCGGCACGTAATCTTGATACTTGATGTATTTAAATAAAATATTTGCACTCATGAACCACTTTCGGTTATATGGAAGTCATAACCAACTTTGATATTTTAAATGGAATGCCATATTTATTATTACTTTCTTAGATTCCTTGTAAAATACTATAACACTTTATATTAAGGTTTCTTTTGTAAAAAAATTAACCGTTTTCGAATTATTTTAATTTTTGTGAAATTTTTGTTTTTTCAATGTACTTTTTAAAACCACATATCTCAGGCGTATTCGATCTGAACTACGTTATATTTCTACTGGAGACAATGAAAGGTATAAGATTCCGAGTAATGTCTAAACAATTAAGAAATCTCTTACAGGGTGTTCGAAACATATTGATTATTTAAGTAATCTTTAATTAAAGAAAAATCGATTTTTTTAAATGGAACATCCAGTATATTTTATTCAAGCTAGATTTAAGTGAAATAGTGAAGCTAAAATAAATGAAAATAACTGAAAAAAGGTGCAAAAGCCTTTACTAAATTTATATTCGTATCGTATATAGGTACTACAGCAATATATTGTCATCTTCAGTAGGAAGAAGTATAGCAATCTTTGTGTGCTAGCTAGATTTTGCCCATGTTGAAGATCCTTATTTCTTCCTATTGGATATAGGAAACGAATATTAATGTATCAAGGAGTTTTACATCTTTTTAAAATTTTTACTTAGCCTCAGTTTCCAATGAAAGTAAATAATTGTTTTTGTCTTCTCTTGGAAGACTTACCATTTCATACTTTACTTCTTTATAACATGAGGCGAATTACTATTCTAAAGTTGCCCAAACATATGAATTAGGGCCATAAGATACAAAAATGAAGTCAAATGTTTTATGCCTTATAAGCCTACCCTCACTCATGTTTTTTTAAACTTTCATCTGTTTACAAATTTATGAAATAGTTATTTATAGGAAAATCGTTTGCAAAATAGTATATTATACTATAAGGGAGAGAAATGCGTTATTTTGGCAGAGGTGCAATTTGAAGCCCGAGGGCTACAATGCACCGAGGACAAAATAGCATCTCTCCCGAATGGTATATACTATTTTTTCCACGGTCTCATTAACTTAAAATCACATATTTTGTCATTATGAAGTAAGTAGCACCAGAATTATTGTATTCGGATTTGAGCATTTATTTAGTAGTCGTTCAGTTATTATCATAACTACAAAATAAACAAACAAAAAGAATTGTCAAATTAAGGTGCTAGTTTGGTTTAGTTTAAAGTTTGTTTAGTGCACAATGAATAATTGTGAGTCGGAAGAGATTGTGGAGGCTGCATATATTGCAATAAGCAATTTGCTGCCTACGAGGTCAAGATATTTATACGATATAGCCTACAATCGGTTCAAAAAGTGGTGCGCCGAGAAAAATGTTCAAGTATACAGCGAGAATGTTTTGTTGGCATACTTCAGTGAAAATGCAAAGAATTACAAGTCTTCCACATTATGGGCGCAATATTCTATGGTTAAGTCATGCTTGATAATTTACGATAACATAGATATAAGCAAATTCCCCGAGCTGATCGCATTTTTGAAAAGAACCGGTGACGGATATCAAGCGAAAAAATCGAAAATATTGAGAAAGGGTGAAATCGACCGTTTTCTATCAAGTGCAGATGACAAAGAATTCTTAATGATTAAGGTAAGATTACTTTTGTTGTTAGGTATTTCAATTATTAAGTATTTTGATTTTTTATAGGTTGGATTAATTCTGGGGATTGCCGGAGCTTGTCGAACTGATGAACTAGTCAATTTAACTGTAGATGATATTGAGGATGTAGGCTCTTCCTTGATTGTAAAAATTCCAAACACTAAGACAAAGATTCCACGAACCTTTGTGGTTACCGATGTGGAAAATATGCTTGAGTTGTTTCGAAAATACCTGTCCCTTCGTCCTCCCCACGTCAAGCATAAGCGCCTTTTTTTGTACTACAAAGCAGGAAAATGTAGTTCGCAGCCAGTTGGCAAGAATACCATGGGAAAATTTCCGAGTGTAGTAGCTTCGTATTTAAAATTACCTGATGCTGCATGTTATACTGGTCACTGCTTACGAAGATCTTCAGCGACATTACTGGCAGATGCTGGTGTGGATATCACGACAATAAAGCGTCATGCTGGTTGGAAATCAACGACAGTCGCTGAGGGTTATGTCGAGAACTCCCTTGAAAATAAGACAAAAATTGCTAATCAGGTTTTAGTAGGTACCACTACTAGGGCAATCACAAAAACTGTAAATGTAAGCGAAAGTAATATTCCTTCTAATATTAATTTTGAAAATTGTACAAATGTAACATTTAATTTAAATGTCAATAAATAATTTCAATGTTATCTTTTTTTTGCATGAATCACAAACGTTCTCCATAATGTAAACTCCCTTGGGAGCATTATACTCCCTTGGGAATAATCGACTACTTCTGTTTTAATTTTGATGTCAGAGAAACTGATTTCTACTCCCGACCGTGGAAAAATATTTTTTATACAAAATAAATAAAGAAATAATTTTCTACTCATTGTAATAATTTAGAAGTTAGTTTTATTTATTTACTAATATTCATACTCTTTATACACGTTTGAAAATTTATAGGATATTGACTTTCGTGCTTTCGTTATAACGTCTTATTTGAATAATATATTACACTAAAAAGTCTGTATGTCTTAGAATAGAGCAGACGTGCTCGAAATTGAATATTGATCAAGTTATTTGTCAGTCCCGAACGGTGAAAAACACTCCGCTTCAGTATGAGGATAATAACATTACATTTTCTATATACATTCGTAGTGATATTTTCTATCTAAATTTACAATATAAATTTAAGTACTTAATAATAATTTTATCCACATTTATGAAAATGAAGTCATAATATCAAATTATCACAGCAGGTAAAATTTACTATCAAAATTAATCGCATTTAAATACTTTCGTAGCTGTAATTTTCTATAATTATTTACAGTTTTAATTAATCTAAGATTATTTGGAGGCATGTAAGTCTGTGTCCCAAATATGTCGGGCAACGGTAGATTTTTCAGGTCTATTCAATCTGAAATGAGAAATATGTTGTTTGTAACGAGTTGAAATTGGAGATTTACAGATTTGGAGAATTTGAATTTAATAAAATTTTCAAATATAAATATATCAGATAGGAGTATGTGACAGTAGAAGCAATATTCTGTTCCTGCTGTCAAACAGAGTGTAATTGTATGTTTCTGTCGCTAACCCTGTATATAATAATTTTCTGTAAAAAGGCATTAACATAGCGTATCAAATTCTGTATAGCAATTGTTTGGTAGTCAAAACAATGAATAATGAAATGGACAGTTCTCACACTGATACTCGGCATTTGGGAAAATTGTCTAACTTTAATGCGTGTATTTACACGTAAAGCAACTTTATATTATTTCACATTGAAACACGAGCATGGTTTGGACGGGACAAATCTTTAGAAAATTCTCTCCCTTGACGAATTTAGCTTCACCCTTTAAGCAGTGTCGCATAACTGTGGGAGCAATTGTAGTCAGCATATACAGCTTTTATTCCCGTAGAAATTTCCATTGGCCGACACCTATGAGCTACCAAAAATTGAATAACAGCACGCAGACTATCTTTGAAAGGTTTTCAGGCATAAATTCCATTTTACAAACTAATGATAATGGAAAGCCAGCGAGCAAATATTTTTTTATGCAATACGTAAACAATTTCAGAATGTTTTTCGTTTTGATACTTAAAATAAAACACCACAGTTAGCTTAAACCTGTTTTAATCAATGATAAATTAAAGAGTAGTTTTTGAATATTTATTTATGAAAAACAACCATTTCTAAATGCGCAGTATCGGCTTCTTCACACTCATTTAGTCTGGAACCAAAATTTTCAATCACTCTCTGAAGCATTGCTCTTGGAATTGTCTTGATTTCGTCTGTAATTATTTGCTTTAAAATTATTTAATTTTGGTGGTAATGGGTTGTAAACTTTACTTTTACTAAGTGACTCCATAGACAAACTCAGCAGGCGATAAATCTGGACTCCTCGGTGGCCAGTTGATGTTTCATCGAAAACTAATTACTCTTTCAGGGAATAAATCGTGGAGAGCAGCTAACATGTTATGTGTGATGTGGGAAGTGGCTTTATCTTTGCTGGAAAAATGTGTTGCGGTTTTAGCCAATCTGCTTTTATAGTTCTGGAACCAAAAAACTACGGATCATATGGCAATATCGATCCAAATTAACAGTCTGAGTGTGACTACGGTTATTCTCAAAAAAGAATGTCCCGATAATTACTTGACTTGATATGGCAGCCCAAATGATATCCTTAGGTGAGTGTAATGGTTTCTGATGGGGTTCTGGATTATCGGAAGCCCAATATCTACAATTTCGTTTATTCACGTGTCCGTTGATGTGAAAAGAGGATACATCAGAGAATCATATGTTATTGAAGCTCCTAAAGCGATTTCTCATTGTCCTGCAGAATTCTAGTCGATTAGCGGGATCATCGAGCTTCATCTCTTGCGCAACAATAATTTTGTAAGACTGGAAATGTAGATCTTTGCGAATAATGCGATGAACGATGGATTTGTTTAAATTTTGAGAAACTGCAATCGTAGTGACTGTTGTAGATCGTCTATAACAGACTGTCGAACGCGGTCGACATTCATGTTCGTTCTTGATGCCTTTTTTCGTCCAGTTGATTTATTCGGCACTATGTTTCCAATAACTTCAAACTTACGCACCCAATGCTTGATTAAATTCGCACTTGACACATTTCTCACGGTCCTTAAATTAAAATGTGCCTGGTAAAGACGTCGAACAACAATGCAAAAATCGTTATTTTTATAAAACGCTTGGACGCAAAATACGTGCAGCGGTCCCGTGAAACGATTTATCGCTACTAAATTAAACAAGCCCGCTAAGCGTTTGTTACCACCCCCTCCCCCCGCTATCTGTGCTTGGCGCGTAACGGTCAAAACAAAGAAGAAAAACATTCTGAGACAGCCTTTGTATAACAACGTATGAAACCAGAAATGAATACTAAAATGTGTTCAAAAATGTACAAACCGGCGCTTTTATTTATTTTATTGATATGAGGTTTGTTTGGTGGTACCGCAATTTCAAGGAGCGAGCGCTAGGATCATCAAGGCTAACAAAATTTTGACATTTGATAGCACTAACAAAGTTGAATACAAAGTTTGCGTTGGTTGATTTGTCGAAAAATGATTGTCAAACTTTAGCAACACTTTCGCCATGACGAGTACTACATCGCTCACATTTTAGAAGCCTTTTTTCGCGAAAATCTGTTAGATAGACAAGTTTTGACAATAGTTTAAAGTAAACTATTTGCTTGTTTTGTGTTATTATGGAGAAAAAGCAATTTGGTGTGTTGACTAAACATTACTTTTTACGTGGAAAAACATTAAAGAAATTGAAGAAAAGTTACATAAATATTATTATAAATTTGCTCTTTCCAACGAAATTATTCCTAAGGGGTTCACTGCCTTCAAAAGTGTACGGGAGATGATAATCGTTCGAGGCCCTCATTTAGTACGGCAATTTCTCCAGAATTTATTAATAAAATCCAAACCATTGTAAAGAGCGACCGCCAAATAAAAATGTCACCGTAGATGAAACTTGAACACATTACTACACTCCAGAGATAAAAACACACTTAAAACATTGGATTCCTTTCGATGAACATGCTCCGAAGAAGGCAAGAACTATTTTTTTGGTCAATTAGACTATGATAACGATTTCTTGGGATTTCGAAACGACAATCTCTTTAAACTATTTACAGAAGGGAAGTACCATATGATCATATATTTCTACCCTCGAGAAGGCAATGACATTTTTCTTTTTTAAACTTAAGTTGGTACCATAATTTAAGTTAACTTATTTTGCAGCGTGTGTGTGATATAGGTTATTTTATACTGATGACAGATTAGGTTTTGTCATTTTGACAAATAATTACATACAAACGTTTCAGTTGAAAAAATAAAAAGTTTAATAATAAAAACAGCTACAATAAATGTTCAAAGTGAGCTCCTTCATTTTCTATGCATAGCGCAACTCTTCGTCTCATATTATTGAAGGCATTCCTTAAATTATGCGGTGTAATTTCCTCACAGACATTTCGGATAGCATTAGTAAGTTCTTCAATTGTATGTGGACGATTCGTAAATACTCTATTTTTTAGATGTGGATAAATGAAATAGTCCATAATTGTTAAATCCGGAGATCGTGGTGGAAAGTCTACTATTCAACTATCAAAGAATTCATGCAATAATTCCATCGTTTCTCTTGTCTTATGGGCTGTTGCATTATCTTGCTGGAAATATCCCTCGCGGAGCTCATCATCATGTAATTGATTTACAAATGGTAGCAATAAATTATTACGATATCGTTCTGCATTTATCGTATTATTAAAGAATATTGGACCAATAATCCGTCTACGAGAACCAGCAAGCCAAACGCCTATTTTTTGTGAATGCAAGGGTGTTTCAAGAATTTCATGTGGATTTTCACTAGACCAGATGCGCATTGTTTGTTTATTTATATATTCTGATAAATGAAACCATGCTTCATCGGACCAGAAGGATTTGTCAAGAACGTCATCGTTATTAATCGTACCTAAGAACCACTGACAGTAATTAACTCTGGTTACATGATCGATTGGTAAAAGCTCTTGCACGCAATGAAATTTGTATGGAAATTTTTGTAAGTCATTTTTAAGGATTCTCTGGCAGGTCCCATATGACAGTTGTGTTTGGTGTGAAAGCTTACGAATCGATTTCTTAGGTGATTGATTTATTCGTCCCTCAACATCTGCTATATTTTCAACTGTCCGCTTTAGTGGTCTACCAGCACCTGGTTTTCGAGACACAGACCCTGTTTCACGGAATTTAACCACTGACTTTTGAATTAATTGCCGCAAACTGTCATATGTTGTTGGAAAATTTGGAAATTCTGCCCAAAATTCTTCTATACAAGGGTGCAAGGAGTACGACCATTCTCGATTTTCTAATTTTACACCATTCCTAAAGTATGATTCGATCAGAAAAGCTTTATGATTTATTGTAAACATTTTTAAGTGTCAATTAATAAATACATTAATGACAGATGAGTTTTATTTATCAGAACATACACATAATGACAGAAGTATTTTATTTGTCACTACCAACACGATATTTTCAAGAAATAATTTCAGGGCTTGCTAGAGGGTAAATATAAATGATCATATTGTACAATAAATGGCCAATATCATGTTCATGTATTGACACGTTTAGATGCTGAACAAAATAAAATAGCCGTATTCATTCATAAAGACAGGATAATGAACGCTCTCATTCATCCGCGATTGCAACCACTAAATTTGTCGAATTAGGAAACGAATTACTGCCTTATCCACCATATTTACAAGATCTGGCTCCTACTGATTTTTTCTTGTTCTCATCTGCTCACCTGAGAAAATATCATGGTGGCAAGTAATTCGCGAGAAATGAGAAGATGATAGCCATAACAAATAACAATTTTGACCAGCTGCCAAAGGATTACTTTTAAGACGACTTAAAAAAATTAGAAAGTCGCTGAGCTAAGTGTAGAGAATTTAATGGCAGCTATGTTGAAAAATAAAATGTATTTTTTACCCTAAAATAAATATTTCGGTGGAAAGTCGCTCTTTCGTCAAATCACCCTCGTATATTAAATAGTTATTGTTTTACACGTTTCGAAAGCGAATAAGTTGATAGTTTATATGAAAATGGAAAAATAGGAATTTCGTTTCTTGATAAAACACTACTTTTTGAGTGGAAAAACCATTAAAAACCCGAAAACAAGTTAAAAAAGTACTATGGGGATTCTGCCCTTTCGCATTGAATGGTTCAAAAGCGTTAAGCACAAAGGCTTTTGTTTATAGTAATTATCGCGGAAATGGTTAACAATACCCTTAATATGGTATTGAAAGATCGTTCATTAAAGATGCATGAATATGTTGATATAAAAAAGTTATTGACAAAATGGCTGCCACATTTATAGTGAGACGACGAAAAATGAATACGTGTGACAATTCGAAGACATATTTATCCATTACTTCACGCCTAAAGCGAAAGAATAGTCAAAGCAATGCACTTTCGTTAACGAACAAGCAAGAAAGGCAAAATGGATCCAATTGTCAGAAAGGTTAGGTATAACTGCAGTGTTCGGGCTTTCTGACAGCATAATCTATAGTAATCATGGTGCTAATCAAGGTGCTAATTTATTAAATCGTTTAATACTGAATAAAAAAAAAACAACACTTAGCAAAAAAAGGTGTTACTTTACCACAGACGTAAATTACTACAAATTGGGGTAAAAATGAAATTATTGGGAGTAATACGAAATTTTTTCTAATTTTCTATTTTATAAACATGGCAGTATTTTTACAAATCATTCTTTTTTGCTTTTTTTTTGCATTGAGTTCTTATGGGAGCCGAACTTTAATCGAAGTAGGCGGTCGAATGCCGGATTAAACAATTCAGCACACACTACTGTTGATGCGACAAACTTAATAGCTATTTCATCAATTCTATAGCCGTAAAACTTAATTTTTATTATGTTTATAGTTACTGACGGGGCATTTTTTGCAATACGTGAATACGAGGACATATCATTTCATCACCAATTTCGACGATCAAGGTAAGCAGTAATTTGAAAATTCAATTTAATCTAAGTGTTTTTCAACCACTGGTTCTTTCACCCTTCAAATGGCAGTAGATAAATATAGAAAAAGACTATACAAGGAAGAATTCCTTAATTATGGTTTTACACAAATAGAAGACAAAGGCACAATGGAACCACAGTGTGTTGTATGTTTGAAAGTACTGACTTCAGAATCTTTCAAAGAGAGTCAATTGAAGAAATATTTGGATAATTTGCATTCACATCTGTCTTCCAAACCGCGAGAATACTTTGTAAATTCTGTCAAAAGACAAATACTGAACAGCAACTTGTTAGGTACCTTCAATCAACATTCGTCATCAAAGGCTAGCTTTGAAGTAGACTGGTTGATTGCCTTAAACAAGAAACCATATATTGGTAAGGATTTGCTTAAACCAGCAGCTGTGAAAATGGCAGAGATCATGTGTGGTCAGAAAGAGGTAAAGAAACTGAATTCAGTGCCCTTGTCTGCAAGAATTGTAAATGAAAAAATTTCTATCTTGGCAGAAAATGTGAAGGAACAGGTTAATTTCTCACTAAAATAGGCATTATAAATCTACAAAATACTGGATTTTATGCTAAAATAATCTGGATATTCTTTTTTATATTCGATCAGGTTCATACCATTTTATGCTTCTTATTTTCTTGAATATAACTTAATTAGGTTCTTCTTTATTGCTGAATACAGTGTTATTCGGAATATTTTGCCATCTTTTAACGTCACTTTTTTTTTGGTTTTTTCTCTCGTCTATATTGCTAACCCAGCCTCTTCTGACGTTATTTCTTTGATCCGGATATTTAAGGCTTGCCTGATGTTATCAATAAATTCCGAGCACGTTAGTGTGTCAAATGTGTCTGCTTGTTCTGGTATTCTGTGCAACTTGTTAGGTACCTTCGATTAACATTCATCATCAAAGGCTAGCTTTGAAGTAGACTGGTTGATTGCCTTAAACAAGAAACCATATATTATTGGTAAGGATTTGCTTAAACCAGCATCTGTGAAAATGGTAGAGATCATGTGTGGTTAGAAAGAGACAAAGAAACTGAATTCGGTGTCCTTGTCTGCAAGAATTGTAAAAGAAAGAATTTCTATCTTGCCAGAAAATGTGAAGGAACAGGTTAATTTCTCCCTAAAACATGCATTATATATCTATAAGCTAATCTACAAAATACTGGATTTTATGCTAAAATAATCTGGATATTCCTTTTTATATTCGATCAGGTTCATACCATTTTATGCTTCTTGTTTTCTTGGATATAACTTAATTAGGTTCTGCTTTATTGCTGAATACAATGTTATTCGGATTATTTTGCCATCTTTTAGCGTCACGTTTATTTTCTTTTTATTTTTTCCTCTCGTTTATACTGATAACCCAGCCTCTTCTGACGTTATTTCCTTGGTCATGCTATTTAAGGCTTGCCTGGTGTTATCAATAAATTCCGGGCACGTTAGTACTTATGTCAAATGTGTCTGCTTGTTCTGGTATCCTGTGGTTAATAATAACATTTACTTTATACTATGATACCTTTATATTCGTATCTGGTACTTAGGTTTAAAATTATTAATGAAATAACAACTAATGAATTACAACATCACATTTATTGAATTTAAACTTAGAATAGCAGGCGCACTCGGTGCACAACCTGTTCTAACTACGTTTTACCCTAATTCACTTTAATGTTTCTTTTATTAAACTATTATTATAAAATATCACAACTATATGTGTATGATTTTATTTTAAGGTATCAAAGTGCTATTTTCATATCTTTAATATTTATCGATTTCGGTTTGGATTTTTGTGACACTAACATTCTAGAATAGGTTAGTTATTTATTGGTTTGGTGGCGTTTTGCTTCTAAAAATTGCCTATTGCGCTTCACATGTCGCCAACAGGGAATTTATGGTTCATATATTCAGGATTTATGACTTCACCTGTCTATCGAACCGGAAAATCAAAGAGTTTGGAATATATCGTTGACACGTACGCGATTCTCTTTTCACATATCTATGCAATCCCTTTAACGGGGGATCAAGCGCCTTTTTGAATCTATAAAGATATAGAATGTAAAAATAAACATTTAACTAAATATCAAATTGATTAATGGGATAATTGATACTTTTGCTGAAACGTATAAATACAGAAAAAAAACAAAAACAATACAACGATATTGTTATTTAATAAATGTCATGACTTATTAACCTTACATAATATATTTAAGCAACCAAGATTGCTATATAGTATAAAGTAATTAGATTCCTGAGCAATGTAGCAAAACGTTTCGCAAAATGATTATGAACGGAGGATTGAGAATGCAAACACAACAAACACTAAAAGACTAATTCTGTTTCACATTTGCCAGAGGCATATAAGATGCATTATTTATTTTTGAAATCGCGGTATCGATAACATATATCTGCCCTATAGACCTTGAAAAAGCGTTCGAAAAAAAAGACAGAAGAGATATGTAGTACTGGATAAAAGAGAAGTACATACAAACGACGCAAAACATATACAGAATATCTACAAAAGAACGATAAAGTATGTACAATAAAAACACGGAACACATCGATACAACTAAAGGAATAAGAGAAGAGCATATCGCGAGCCTAACTTTATTCTCTTTAGTACTGGCTGAAGCAATAAAAGAATCTCGATAAGGGACTAAAAATTACAACATTGAAAATGTAAAATGTAGAAAATAGAATTTTCAGAAGTATACCATACCATGACGACGTGGTTGTTGCGGAATATGGAAAGCTTCTAAACAAAAACCCCAGTGATTTATCAAACCATACGGGCTAAGCACAATATAAGTATTAAACAAAGAGAAAACTATAACTACGACCATCGTAAAAAATGAAAACAACATAATATACAGAATGGAAATGAGAAACTGGAACAATTAGGCAGAAGGCAATTGTAACACAATGAAAAAATGTTGAGGAAATTTTTTAGAGTAAAAGTAGTCGGAAAATTATTAAACTATCAAAATACGTTCTTTGGCAACAAAAAATCAAGCAAGTGTTTCAAAAGGTGGCCTCTCCAACATTAACTCATGGATAGACGTCTTGAAGGATAGCAGGTAGACACAAAAGAAAAAGAAAAAAGCAAAAAATTGAACGACCATGAACAAAATAGAAACGACGGGTACAGAAAAAAGTGAATACGAAACCTGTAAAACAAACAATAGAAGAATACTAATCGGTAAGCATACGAAGCAACAACAAATAGAAAATGAAATTTAGTCAAAGCGATCCACATTATGAAAATGCCGCTTGAAAGGAAATAATTTATAGTAGCAAACTCTGGAAGGGAAAATGCAAGATCATTATTAAAATACGAAAAGAATGCAAAGACATATGGTATGGTAGAACTCGAAGCAAAATTATAAAGTAGAAATTATGTACTCAGTATTCAAACAATAGAAATGTTAAACATTAAAGGATGAAGAAATATCAAAAGTATCACCATAGACATTTACTTTTAATAAGGCAAACAAAACTGAAACAGTCCGCCTCGACTCGATTTGTCACGAGGTTTACTTTTTAAATTTGTTCCCCAATTGCATAATTACCTGTTCGTAATAATTGCCTGTAACAGAAGTTTCTCCTTGTAGGTGGTCTTTATTATAATATGTATTATATTTCCATTTCCCTTGTATTTTATCTTTATAAACATAGTGATACAAAATTCATTTATCCTAATACATAAATTAGGAAATTTCTTCTTTTTCCATTGGAACAGCTTTAAGAGTTACTCAAAATTAGAATACGAATTTTCACGAGATTTTGTATAGAATGCATGGATTCGCAGAGATTTGTGAAGTTCTTCGTCAAATATGCTATAAAGCATTGTCAAGAATTTTAATCATTTGGCTGGATACGGAAGTTCAGCATCCCATAAATGTGAATGACTACTGGATAGGCCTCCTCGAACAGCACGCTCAATTGAGGAATACAGATTTAATTTCTAATCCTTCAGAACCTCTGCCGAGCGTAACCCTCTCACTTAGGGAATTGTCTTAATTAAATAGCTTACACACAGGGCACTAGCCTTTGCGACTGCAAAATGTGGAACAAACTATGACCCACATAGTAAATGCCTCAGAAGAAGTTTCCCTGATGGCCTCCACGAGGTATGCAAGACAACTCCTGCACCTCTGGACTGGTTAAAAAATTTAGACATTAGCTTATAAATTAGTATTATGACTTTTTTTTTGTTATAAAGGTGATTTATACACTAATATCTAAATTTCTATTTAACTTCTCATACGAAATAGATAAAACAATTTTAATTCCTTGTAGCAATATACGAGTATCATAAATTTTATTATTAATTACCCCATTCGCCAACAGTCAAGCATTTAATTTCAGCATCGTTCGCAATTGGACATTTCATGTGACGAAAGATATTACAACGAGAGATCTCAAATAACAACTTTTAGTTTAATTTAACTTTTACTTAATTCATCAACTGACATCATCAAAAATGTTTAGTTGTGTACCAAAAAGGTATGGCGATTTTTGAAAACTTCACTTATATATTTTTAAATAATTAATTTATGTTTTGGGTTTAGAAAATTATAACAACAATGCAACAACCAAAATTGACTTTAGATATTTATAGTTTAATAACAATCGTCAACTGTAGTTTTTTGGATACGTTTTGGAATTATGTTAAATTATAGTATTACGATAACATGTTAAGAGAACCTTTATGGCCAATACTCAATAAAATCGATGCAAACTGACTTTTCCTTTAAGAATTGCTTTATAACATGATGTTTAATGGTTGCGCCATATCCAGAAACAAAAATGTTAAGTAGTCCCCAATATCACGTACTTAGTCATTTGGGTAATTTCTTAGGGATCTATTGAAAAAGACTTTTTATTGATACTAATTGCCATTCAAAATATATAGAAGCAAACAAAAAACGTTATTTTGACATTCGTTCAGTGTGTTATAAATAATTGTTTGACAAGGTACCCAAGGATATAAAATATAAAATATAAAATTTTATATTTTATATCCTTGATAAAGGCATCATTGCCGAAACATGTAGGGTTGTTTTAAATATATATATACTTTGAAGTAAACCAGACCTTTAATCGCCGACTGACTGAATTTACCACATCATACCAAGGTCACGAAAACATTATATATATATATATATATATATATATATATATATATATATATATTTAGTGTTTAAAGAATTTTGTTTTTTTTTTTATTTTATTGGCCGTGTTTTAATATTAAAAATAATAGATTTTTATTGGTATTAGCCACCTTTTATTGAATTTAGATGTTTGTTTGCGACGTTTCGACTTTTATCAATTCAGTCTTTTTCAAGAATCTGGAAACAAGAATCATTACAAATGAACATGAGAACTGTGTTTGTTTTGTGTGATATAACAATTGAATTAACAATTTTAAATTTAACATTATATTAAGAAATGAATTACGAATTAGGTTAGTGTTTTACGTTGAAAATTAAATAACATTAAATTAAAATAGCTTAGAATGGTAGGGGGACATTTATGTGATTAATATCTGTATGAATTAATTGGAGACTTAACAAATATTAACAATTTTTAAGTTTAAAATTAGATTAAAGATGATTACAAATTGAGTTATCATTTAACGTTGAAAC
This sequence comes from Melolontha melolontha, assembly GCA_935421215.2. Lineage (NCBI taxonomy): Eukaryota > Metazoa > Arthropoda > Insecta > Coleoptera > Scarabaeidae > Melolontha > Melolontha melolontha. The sequence continues at coordinate 83,365,328 of OW285242.1, read as the reverse complement.
TTACATAAAATAAAAATAAGAATGGCTAAAATGAACAGGTAGGGAGACATTTAGCTGATTAACAACTGTATGACTGATTGGAAAGTTGAATTACAATACAATACGTAAAGAGAACAAAGAAAAGTCAAATAAAACTCACATTTGTTGTTTGTTTTACACGGGTACGCATTCATGTGCCACATGTATTTGGACATCCGGGACCAATTTTCTTAGAACGAACATGCTTGTGCGGATTTTGTAAGTGAACTAATGCTTTAGTTTGCGGGGGTTTAATTTCTGTTTTTTGGAATGAGCATGGTAGTCAGGACCGTATTTAGGGGTATAAGTTAACATTGTTATTTCTAATGGGAGCTATTTTTTTCCCGTTTTGTCTTGTGCGTGCAGGGGGTTTTTTTTTAATTTTTCTCTCTAGCTTTTGTGTTCTTTTTTTGTGTTATGACTTTGGTGTTTTCAAAATCAAAATTATGTTTTAGTGTCAATTGGTGTTTTTTTAAAGCAGTTTGATTTTTTGCGTATTTGTGACCTTTCAATCTTTCTTGTAGTAACTGTTTTGTTTGGCCTATGTATATTTTGTCACAGTCTTTGCAGGGTATGTTCATCTCACCAAAAACAGCAAACAAATTAAAAATACATAATGCACAACCACCCAAAATATACGGCTTACCAAAATTACATAAAAAAAACATCCCATTAAGACCAATCGTATCATGTATACAAAGCCCGTTTTATGAATTATCAAAATACTTAACAAAATCACTAACAAATGTCATAGGTAAAAACCAATATTATATTAAAAATACTTTCAATTTCAAAAAACATATCGATACAATAAAAACGAAAAACAACGAAAAACTAGTTTCCCTAGACGTAGAATCAATGTACACCAATATACCTTTAACACTGGCCAAAAATGTAATCACAGAAAAATGGGACTCCATCAAAAATTTCACAGACTTACCACTAATAAATTTCCTAGAAGCAATAGAACTAACTTTAACTTCCACATATTTTCAATTCGACAACAAATTTTTCAAACAAATTGAAGGACTCGCAATGGGAGCACCTATATCCAGCGTAGTAGCCCAATTAGTACTAGAGCACATCGAAGAAAATGTTATAAAATCCCTGAAAACAAAATCAACCTTTTTCAAAAGATATGTCGATGATTGCATAATGTTACTACCAGAAAATGAAATAAACAATATACAAAATAGTTTCAACAATTTCCACCCAAATTTAAAGTTTACCATTGAAATAGAAAAAAACAACTCCATAAACTACCTAGACCTAACACTGACAAGAACAAAAAACAACATACAAACAAAATGGTACACTAAACCAACCGCTTCCGGCAGATATGTAAACTTTTTTTCTAACCAACCCCTAGCCCACAAAAAAAATGTAGTAACAGCGTTAGTAGACAGAGCCTTAAATCTCACAAACCCAATTTTCAGTACAACAGTACTAAATAAAGTTAAAACAATTTTGTCAGAAAACAACTATCCACCACAATTCATACAAAAAATTATAAAACTTAGACTCAATAAAATTTATAACAAAACAAACAACCAAAACAATAACAAAAAAACCAATGAATTCACATATATCCCCACACCCTATATAACTGGATTATCCGAAAAATTAGACAACATATTCAAACCATTTAATTTTAAAATAGCACACCAAAGCGGTAAAAACCTAAAATTCCTACACACCAAACTTAAAGACTCAACACCTACACTAAAACAATCACATACAATATACAACATACCCTGCAAAGACTGTGACAAAATATACATAGGCCAAACAAAACAGTTACTACAAGAAAGATTGAAAGGTTACAAATACGCAAAAAATCAAACTGCTTTAAAAAAACACCAATTGACACTAAAACATAATTTTGATTTTGAAAACACCAAAGTAATAACACAAAAAAAGAACACAAAAGCTAGAGAGGTCTTAGAAATGATACACATTTTCAAAAATAGCAAAACAATCAACGACAGGAACGAAATCGATGGGCTTTCAAAACTTTATTACCCTCTCATAAAACAGTAGAAAAATAACCCCCCCCCCTGCACGCACAAGACAAAAACGGGAAAAAAATAGCTCCCATTAGAAATAACAATGTTAATTTATACCCCTAAATGCGGTCCTGACTACCATGCTCATTCTAAAAAACAGAAATTAAACCACCGCAAACTAAAGCATTAGTTCACTTACAAAATCCGCACAAGCATGTTCGTTCTAAGAAAATTGGTCCCGGATGTCCAAACACATGTGGCACATGAATGCGTTCTCGTGTAGAACAAACAACAAATGTGAGTTTTATTTGACTTTTCTTTGTTCTCTTTACGTATTGTATTGTCATTCAACTTTCCAATCAGTCATACAGTTGTTAATCACCTAAATGTCTCCCTACCTGTTCATTTTAGCCATTCTTATTTTTATTTTATGTAAGTTTCAACGTTAAATGTTAACTCAATTTGTAATCATCTTCAATCTAATTTTAAACTTAAAAATTGTTAATATTTGTTAAGTCTCCAATTAATTCATACAGATATTAATCACATAAATGTCCCCCTACCATTCTAAGCAATTTTAATTTAATGTTATTTAATTTTCAACGTAAAACACTAACCTAATTCGTAATTCATTTCTTAATATAATGTTAAATTTAAAATTGTTAATTCAATTGTTATATCACACAAAACAAACACAGTTCTCATGTTCATTGTAATGATTCTTGTTTCCAGATGCTTGAAAAAGACTGAATTGATAAAAGTCGAAACGTCGCAAACAAACATCTAAATTCAATAAAAGGTCGCTAAAACCAATAAAAATCTATTATTTTTAATATATATGTATATGTTATAGTGGGGCAGTGATGACCCTAAAATAACATTCAGACACAGTAAACAAGTAATATGAAACAATATTAAAAACAACATAAACTTTGTCTCACATGAGTAATATATGTAACGTCATTGTAAAATCTGAATTAGTTTTTCTATTCTGATACCGAATTTAATTATTTTCTATTTACAAATTTACTATATTATGCTATTTCAGACTTAAATTCATTTATTTATCGCGTTAAATTAAAAATTTAAAGACTAATTACAATTACTTAAATAATGTACAAATATTATGACCAATATTGTACTACGCGATCATTTAAATTCTAAATTAGAGCAGTTTGTGAAATTTAAATTAAGTTGGTATATAAGTACTAATTTATAATTTGAATTGTCAAAGTGAAGTTTCAAAATGTTTGATTTAGAACATAAGATTTTTCTTACAGAATGTTATTTTAAAAACGCCGAACGACAAGAGAATGGTGAATGGACATATTCAGTACCGCACTGCATCAATGATTTTCAAAATGCCTTCCCTAATTTTCCTGCGGATTATCAAAAATTAGTCCAAGAAATTTACACATGTGTGGCGAAATTTCGTAATGTTGGAACTGTAGGTAGGAAAGTTGGTAGTGGCGCGCGCAAAAAAAGAACTCCTGAGATTGTGGCAGATGTTGCAGTAAGAATGGAACAGTCTCCCAAAAAATCTCTTCGCAGATTAGCCCAAGAAATAAACCTATCATATGGAACTTGTCAAAAAATATTAAAACAAAATTTAAATCTTTATCCCTATAAGATTAACGTCGTTCAAGAGTTATTCCCTCGAGATTTTCCTGTCCGAATAGAATACTGTCAGTGGTTTTTGAATAATTTAAATAACAACAACACTTTGGATTTAACATATTTTTCGGACGAAGCATGGTTTCACCTATCCGGCTATATAAACAAACAAAATATGCGTATTTGGTCTTCGGAGAATCCTCATGAGTTTATTCAATCGCCTCTCCATCCGCAGAAAATTGGTGTTTGGCTAGCGGTTTCTCGAAGGCGTATATTTGGACCTGTGTTTTTTGAAGGAACGATAAATGCTGAGAGATATCGAAATAATTTACTTGAACCGTTTTTCCAAAATCTTCATGATGACGAACTTTTACATGGGTATTTCCAACAGGACAATACAACAGCTCACAAAACAAGGGAAAGTGTGGCTCGAATTCGCGAGTTTTATGATAATCGAGTCATTGAATTTCCGCCTCGCAGTCCGGACCTAACAATTCTTGATTATTTCATTTATCCGTATCTGAAAAACACAGTTACAAAAATAACCCACATAATCTTGAAGAACTACAAGAGCCAATTTCTAATGCATGCAACGCTATAAACGTTCAGATGTTGGAAAATGCTTTTGAAAATATGAAACTGAGGATTATCAGTTGCATTGCAACAGGGGGAGAACACTTTGAACACCATTTGTAATTCACAATAAAACTAATTTATCTTGTAATGCTTTCATTTCCATTAAAATTATATCGATTACACATAAGATTGACAAATGTCACAAAGTATAACATAACCGCAAATTTCAATTAATCAATAATTGACATTCTGGACAACCTAATAGAAAAAAAACCCGCCTGCTATAATTTAGAATTTAAATGATCGTATGGTATAATGATTTTTGGTTGACCCTTATAAACGTCAATGTAAAATACATTAAGAACACGTCAAATTATAGACAAGGTGTTATAATATAATATTTGGCATTTAAATACGAAGAAAAATAGAATGGTAATAAAGAATAAAATCACAAAAGAATATTCAAAAAGAAAAATATTAAAATTTCGGACTAAATTAATTAGAAATTGAAAATGAAAATATTAATTTCCACGAACTTCCGTGCGTTACCATGGAATAGAAAACAATGTTGTTTAGAGGAGAACTTTTCACCGTTTGATATAGAACCCAAGCTTCGAAAAATTAGAATATTTAAAATCATATAAAAACAGTTATTAGGTAAATAAAGTATAAAAACTACAATTAATTTCAATATTATAAACGTAACCTGTAAGAAACGAACATAGCTGAGCCCAGAGAAGATTTTATTATGTATTTTAATACTCCATTATTGGACTTAGTCTTACTTAATACTCGTTTTAATAATACATCGAAGGCTACAAAGTAAACGGAACTGTTGTAAGAAGAAAGAAAGTTGCTATTTATATCATAAAATATCTACATTTACCGTGGAACATATAATCAAATTATGCTACACTACGCGACCAAAAACAAAACATACCAAGTAGTCTACGTAGGAGCAAGTTGTTCAGCTGGGCCACCTTCTCTTGCCCCGAACCTACATGATGGTGATCGTCCCAAGGAAGTACTCTGCCGGCCAACTCTAACGTTTTTTCGGAGAGCGTCGCGAGTCCAAGGTCGCGAGGTGGAGTGTGGCGCCACTGTATTTTCCTGCAGAGTACCCCCGTAAATACGGAAGCGGGTGGGATGCTGGTAGTTCCAAAAGCAAAACAGAATGACCCTTTTACAACTTGCTACCGAAACAATTTAATCTTGCTTATCTCAGACACTTGAGGGAAAGGAATCAAATAAACACATGTCATCAACAATAACAAGTTTATTAACAAATCAAAGTAGGTTCTGATAATTTAAAATGACAAATTAATCAGTCGACGAATGAGCAATAATCAAAAGAAAGTAAGAAAGTAATAGTTTGTAATTACCAAAATTAATGAGATGTCAATTCAAATCAACAGCACAACAATTGAAAACTAGCATAAAATCTCCCAGATTAAACCCCAAAATTCAACAGTAACGCTCCAGGCGCATTACAGTGAATACAATAAAACAGATTCACATGTCAGAACAACACCCTGTATTAACAGGAAGAATTACTGTGATCAAATTATGAATTAAATACTTACAAGACTAAACAAGAGTTCAGCAGAACACAGTTAAGTATACATAATCATGGGTTCTTTACAATCAGGTTATAATGTTTTAATCAAAAGATATACAAATCAGCAACGTACCCTTCTTTACTTTTCCGTGCAGTACTTCGACGGCCTGACCTCCGAAGTACTGCACGGAAAAGTAAAGAAGTTGCCGGGAAAGGATTGGCGGCCCTACGCAACGGCTGGTTATCCGATCTCTCTAAATTTACGCGACCGGTCACTAAACACACGCACGAGCGCACCAACATACAAAACCCTACACTTACGCGCTCACACAAATACAAAACCACACACCCAGAGAGAGACGCAAGCTGCCATCAGCAACCAACACACAAGTTCATACCCAGAAAGAGACACAAGCTGCTAGCAGCGAACAACACATATGTTCACATCTTGCTATCTATGTTTTGGAATACTAAGGCATGATTTATTATTATCAATTGGAATGTATCTTTGAATAATTCAAACCATAGCAACTCAATTATTTGACATTTATATTCTGTTATTTATATTTTTTATATCCTTGACAAAGGCATCATTGCCGAAACATGTAGGGTTGTTTTAAATATATATACTTTGAAATAATAAACCTTTAAGCTTTAATCGCCGACTTATTAAGTTTACTATATCATACCAAGGTCACGAAAATATTATATATATATATATATATATATATATATATATATATATAAAATATTATATATATATATATATATAATATTTTCGTGACCTTGGTATGATATAGTAAACTTAATAAGTATATATATATATATACGAAAATATTATATATATATATAATATTTTCGTGACCTTGGTATGATATGGTAAACTTAATAAGTCGGCGATTAAAGGTCTGGTTTATTACTTCAAAGTATATATATTTAAAACAACCCTACATGTTTCGGCAATGATGCCTTTGTCAAGAATATAAAAAATATAAAATCATTTTATATTTTTTATATACAAGAATATAAAAAAAAATTATATTCTGTCATTTATATTTTTTATATCCTTGACAAAGGCATCATTGCCGAAACATGTAGGGTTTTAAATATATATACTTTGAAGTAATAAACCAGACCTTTAATCGCCGACTTATTAAGTTTACCATATCATACCAAGGTCACGAAAATATTATATATATATATATATATATATATATATATATATAACATTTGATAAATTATTGGAGTTTTTCGGCTTTTTTATATGAAATATTTACAAATATTAAATTAGAATGTATGTAATTGCAGAGTAAGTGGGGATGTAAACATTGCTGTCTACAAATTACAAAGCAAATCATACGAAATTTTTTATTTGAAAAATATGGTCTACGTTGGGACTCGAACCCAAGTCTACAGCTATCCGGGCTGTCGCTTTTACCACTAGGCCACAATAGCATTCAATAACTGACATCTGATTCATTAACACTGTTACTTTATAATGCATTTCTATATGGCTTGAAGCTGGGTCTATTGTGGCCTAGTGGTAAAGGCGACAGCCCGGATAGCTGTAGACTTGGGTTCGATTCCCAACGTAGACCATATTTTTCAAATAAAAAATTTCTTATGTACTTTTCACTTTATGGAGTACCTGAAGAAATTGTAATGGACGGAGGAACCGAATTCACGAATGACCTGGTGACGGAGCTCCTAGAGAAACATAAAGTACGAACGCATATTACAACACCATACAACCCGAATTCAAATAGTAATATAGAACGGGTTCATTCTACAATATCAGAACATCTTCGGTTATTACGAGAGAATCAACCTGATGAAGAAATAAATAAGTTAATGAAATTAGCAATAATTGCCTATAATAATACTATACATTCAACTACGGGATTGACACCCCTCGAGTTAACACTAGGACATACGAAAGTACATGATCCATTTGACGTGTACTATGATCGAACATTTTACAATAATTATTTAACAGGGCATGTAAACAGATTAAAACTTTTATACGAAAAATTAGGCCAGGAAGTTCAAGATAAGAAAACTAAAATCATAGAAAAACGTAATACAAAGCTGAAAACACGACCACTAGAAGCAGGGCAGCAAGTTTATGTAAAACGGCCAGTGGGATATAAAAGTAAGGTATCACCTAGATTCACAGGACCGTATGAAGTAAAGAAAATATTTAAAAACGGAACAGCCTTAATAATTGATAAAAATAAACGAGAACGAAGAGTTCATGTTAGAAACCTAAAATATGGCGTTGTTGCAGATTCCTCTGGATCACAGGATCGTGCGGAGACGTCAGAATAACGAAAATCCAGGATACAACAGGATTATTACCCCTAAAATTAGGAATAACATGGAATACTGTAACGTATTGGAAATTTGTCAATACGCATAAGTTAGATTATTTGTTAATAGAAGCTAAGGCATTAGAAAGTAAGTGTAGAAATTGGACAAAGCTCACGGAAAACACGTCAGCTCAATCCGAACATTACGTGTTTGAAGTAGAAAATTATAATAAGATTTTGAATTATAACTTAGAACTAGTAAGTAAGAAAATTAAACAATTAATTCCCAGTAGTAGATCTAAGAGAGGTGCAATTAATATAGCGGGCAGCATAATAAAAGCAATCACGGGGAATTTAGATAATGAAGATGCGCAGAGATATGATCAAGCTATCGGTAAAATAATTGACTCACAAAATAAATTCAAAACCGTATTAGAACAACAAATTACACTAACATTAGATACCATAAATACTTTCAATGAAACAGTTAAATCTATTCAAGATAACCAAATATTGTTACAAACTAGAATAGAAAAAGTACAAAAAGAAATTAGTGAAGCAAGGTATCGTTTAATGAGAAATGAATTACAATCACACATATATGCTATTTTCAATGAATTAATCTTTTTAACGGAAGCTATAAACGATGTTTTAGATACTTTTATCACAGCGCTTACATTTACAAAGTTGCAAACATATCACCCTTCAATAATTGAACCGGACGAACTATTGCATGAAATAACTGAACTTAAAAATCAATTTGATACACGTAAACTGTCTATAGAATCTATCAAGAACGAAATTCACCATTTAAGTAAAATTCTTAAAGTAAAAGCCTACATAAAAGAACAAAAAATTGTTTATGTAATATTAGTTCCTTTAGTGGAACCGGAACCGTTTAATTATTATCACGTATATCCTTTACCTGTACCTATAAACGAATCTTATTTTAAATCAATTCAACCCACATCCCATATCTGGCAATAAATGAACAGAAATATATGTTTAACAAAAATCAATGTATTGAATTAAAAGCGACGGAATACATTTGTGATCATGGCGAGGCACACATAATAACGACATCGTCACCGTGCGAAGTCCAGCTCTTAACGTACTCCAACAAATACGAACGTTGTGAACAGATTGTAAAGAAAATGGAAGAAATACAAATCACTAAATTAATAAATAATCAATGGTTAGTAGTAACACCGAAGGAAACTTTAATAAAGAAAATATGCAAGAAAGAACAAGAAGTAGAAGAAATGCATGGTACATATACGGTAGCGATAACGGAAGAATGTATGATTAAAATCGACCAGACGATTTTACAAACTCAAGAGTCACTGCGGGACGTGAAGTTTTCAAAAATACCAAATCTAGGCGACGACTACAATATCACCATCCACATAGAAAAAGAAAATAGTTATGAGAAGATTCACGAAGTGGATACACAAAATCTATCGAATATTTATACAAATTTAAGAAATCTCCATGGCGAGGTAAAGAAAATTAACAGCGTCGAGTTCCACAATAACCCATTGTCAATCGGGGTAGCAATTATCATTATAATGGCGCTTGTATGGCCTACCACTTTAGGAATCAAGTACCTATGGAAGAAAAAGTAGTCCGCCGCAACCGAGACACAAGTCGACCACCCGCAAGAAGAAAACCGGCAACATCCCTTGTCGCTTTCGCACCTAGGTGATGTTTCCTTCTAGGCCCCCAGGAGTTACGATGCCAGGACACCTGCAGAAGGAGGCAACGTGAGAACTGCAACCTAGTAGTTTTAAGAATATGATAAGTTCTCTATATAGTATTAAGATGCATTATATATATTCATTCGGTAATAAGCTGTAGAACGTTAACATACAAAATAAAGAGTTTTAACCAAATTTGTTCTTTTTAAAAATCAAAAGGCAAGGCGAAAAACTCTAAGTCAAGCAATGACAGGCATTTAATAACAACTGTCTCGTGAATGTGAATCATGCATTAGCAAAGTTTTAAAACTTTGACAATAATTTCAGTTTAAAAACACTTATTAGTTAATTAAAATTATGTTTTATCGAAAGAATTATATATTTTCTACCGTAGTTACAACAAGCAATAAAGATAGGACTAAATTACTTCACTAGCTTAACTGACGACGCTTAATAGTAATAGCAGAAACATATGTCTTAAGCAGAAGTAAAAAGCTGGAAAATACGAGGTGTGTTGTCCATGTTTACAGTTACAGATGTGTATTTTACATGTCTGTTTCATTTGTAATAGGACTAAATGTTTTTTTTTTCATTATATCTGGTACTTTGGGCCCCACTAGGCACCAGAAGGTACCGTCGAATCGAGCTAAAAAATTAATAGCGCATTTATAACAGCAAACCTCATATTTTAGACAGTGCATATACTAAGAATTAAAAAAAAATCCATACAAGCTGCGACCCTGCGACCAGTCTAATATACAGGCTGATTCATTTTCGGCCCTCACCATGGGGATCTCGCTTATTATTGGAGATAGAGTATAGGTTTAAATTTGGCAAAGTTGTTAAATTTTGTGTTTGTTATAAATCCGTAAAGAAAATAGACCTGTGACAATTGACCTACGTTATTTAAAAAAAAAATGCGAACGCCCCATTTGCTTCTTTTACCCGTAGCACCGACATTTGGCCTTGTAGAGAAAATATAAAAACACATCCTTATGGCCATTTCTAAACCTCTATCCAGTGGTGTACTCTAAATTTTTACACGACGTTTAGTTTCTTTCTGGCCATCATCAACTATCTAATTTCTTATATGCGCCATATTGGATTTAGACATCTTCAGAAAGAGTTTTTTTTCTGATTTCAACCATGTACCATATGCTGACTAAAGTTTTTGACATTAAGTTTTACTTGAAAGAATAAATTATAAGATTAAATAAGGTAGCCATGGAATTTCAATCTGTCAAACATTTCATTTATTGTTCATTAATAATACAAAAATGCCATACACTAACGAAGAGAAACGAGATATGATAAGTATTTTTTATTCTTCGAACCGAAATTCAACAGTAGCGAGTACAAGATATCTACAATTATATCCAGAACGACAATAGCCTCATCGTACCATTTTTCTAGATCTCGACAGAAATTTGGTCGAGAATGGATCGTTTACTAAGCCGCGTAATGGTCAAGACAACAGGAATTTAAATGAAAATCGACAAGATATTTTACAAATGGTAAATTAAAACCGTGTTTTCAAATTTCATGTTAATCTTGTATTTTTATAGATAAATAATAATCCATCAACTTCTACACGCGACGTAGCGTCAGAATTAAATTTGTGCCAGTCCAGAGTTTGGAGAACTTTACATAAAAGTAGGTTTAAACCATACAGGATCCATGTTAGTCACTCTTTACTGTCTGGAGATAATTTGAGAAGGCTGGAATATTGTAATTGGTTAATGGGAAAGATAGAAAATGATGAAAATTTTTTAAGTAAAATCATCTGGTCAGATGAAACAAAATTTACACATTCTGGAATGTTCAACAGAAATACGGAGCACTATTGGGCAGTACAAAATCCCCGACAAAACAGGGCTAGAAGACCACAACATCGTTTTGGAATAAACGTTTGGATGGGTATTTTGGCAAATCGTCTCTTAGGACCAGTTATGTATGAAGAACATTTAAATGGAGAAAGATATTTAAACATTTTACGTACATACGTATCTGACTATCTTGACGACAATATCCCATTAAATCAATTACAATATTTATGGTGGCAACAAAATGGCGCACCAGCACACAATGCAGCTGTTGTTAAGAAATTTCTTAAATCAAGAGTTTGCAAACCGTTGGATTGGAAATAGGGGAGTTGTTGAATGGCCTGCGAGATCACCTGATTTAAGTCCGCTAGATTTTTTTTTATGGGGATATGTTAAAAATAATATTTATAAAGTAGATGCGCCACAAAACATTGAAGAATTACGAGACAGACTTCAGAATGCCTTCGATGCAGTTCCTAGAAGAACTATACAAAGGGCAGTACAAAATGCCAGAAGGCGTTCCCAATTGTGCATTACCGAAGATGGACAGATAATTGAACATTTACTGTAATTGTTTATTGTTTACTTTTCTATGTATTTTTATTAATGTTTTTGTTATCTTGTACTCGCTACTGTTGAATTTCGTTTCGAAGAATAAAAAATACTTATATCTCGTTTCTCTTCGTTAGTGTATGACATTTTTGTATTATTAATGAACAATAAATGAAATGTTTGACAGATTGAAATTCCAAAGGCTACCTTATTTAATCTTATAATTGATTCTTTCAAATAAAACCTAATGTCAAAAACTATAGACAGCATGTGGTACATGGTTGAAATCAGAAGAAAAACTCTTTCTGAAGATGTCTAAATCCAATATGGCGCCTATAAGAAATTAGATAGTTGATGATGGCCAGAAAGAAACGAAACGTCGTATAAAAATTTAGACTACACCACTGGATAGAGGTTTAGAAATGGCCATAAGTATGTGTTTCTATTTTTGCTCTACAAGGCCAAATGTCGGTGCTACAGGTAAAAGAAGAAAATGGGGTTTTCGCGTTTTTTTTTTAAATAACGAAGGTCATTTGTCACAGGTCTATTTTCTTTACGGATTTATAACAAACACAAAATTTAACAACTTTGCCAAATTTAAACCTATACTCTATCTCCAATAATAAGAGAGATCCCCATGCTGAGGGCCGAAAATGAATCAGCCTGTATATATATATAATTATTCCTTGGCCTTTGTATATTATAGTAGATTTAGTTAGTCGGCGATTTAAGGTTTGGTTTATTTTAATGTGTATATATTTCAAAGAATTTTAAATGTTACTATTTTAGTATTAGTCAGGAAAGGAGCTGTAAGAAGAGAATCTTACAGCTCCTATACCATATAATCGGTTATTAAACATTGTATACTTTTGAAGCTTATCACCAATTTATTTCCGATAACTTGCTAAGTTTGGTTTTCTTAATCGTCTATTTTGTTGAATACATCGTTTCATATTTACGAACGTAAGTAAATTCTATTATGAAAAATACTCCTCAAACATCATTCGCATTTGGTACAGGTGTTTATTATTTACGGATTACACTATGAATGTTGTTAATATCAGATCGTTTATTGTGTGGACTTATACTAATTTATAAAGCAACTACACAATATTAAAACTATATTATAAACATTGGATTTTTCCATAAGATACCAGGCAGTCTATGACCAAAACCGGAACTAATATATTAAGAATGATTATTAAATATTCCTTTTTATAAAACATGATAGTTTAGGATGAGTTTTGACTTAATTAGAATATAAATGTTATTAAATCGTAACATGACCTATAATCAATTGACATGATATATCAAATTCTAAATTATATCACGTAATATACAGGTGCACTCAAAGTACAATCCGTTTTAACTACGTTTAATACTTATTTATGCTATATTTAATTTATTTAATTTATATCAAGGTGAAATATCATAGCAATATGTTATTATAGTAGTTATAAACTACTCCTGGTATACTTATTCAGAATATTGAGGAAAATTTCTGCTCGCGTATTCCCACGGCCATAAAACAGTTTACATTTTTACCTATTACGTTATAAAAAACTTGAACTACCACTTGCCAAATAAAAATATAGCAGGAAAGCCGATCTAAAAGAACGCACGGCATAATCCCCAAACTAATCCCTATTGAAAAAATCTAAATACAATTAGTTAATTTGATTGCTATTTTTGTCATAAAATTATTTATATATCGTTTTAATAGTTTAATTTTAACATTTCATTTTGTACTTTGATGAAATAGAAAACAAATCGTGAATGCGAAAAGCTGTAATATCTATTTCGTTGTTTTAGGTGACTGCTTTCCCATCATTTTCTTTTGCCTAAAATCAGAATTATTCCAAACGTTTTATTCAAACTGAAAGCTTTTCATTAAGAATTCAACGACCAATTACCGGCTATATACACACATCGACTAACAACCCCTAACCTATTTCATTCATTATATTACACCCTCTCATTAAGTAGTGTGACACATACACGTAAAAATCCATCAAGCGAAAAACCCGCCACAGAAAAATGAATCGGGATTTATTTAAACTCGTATTCTACTTTTATCCGTACGTAAGCTTTATATAGGACGATAATTAGAAAGAACGAAGAAGGCGAAAAAAATTTTTCAATTGGAAAGCATGGAAAACTGGTCGTTTGCGCGCTACTTATCGCGCATGCGTCAACCCCAAACACGCAGCATATCGAACGAAGCGGCAGAGCCGCAGTAAGTAGTAGGCTTCGGTTAACCGACCGGTATAAAGTAAAAAGGTCGCCTGAACCGCTTCACGGGGGGCGTCTCGATATGTATCCGGACAATAGCTAGCTCTGTCCTCTACGTATACTAAGCAGGGACGTGCTTACGTCTCTTTTTACAACCGATATCGTCCCAGTGCCAAAATAATTCAGATAATATTTCGTTTTACCCCAAGACTCACATCTAAATCTAAATACATAGAATAAGTTTTGCCTTTTTCTACGGCCAACTTATATATCTAGGACTTAGTTTATTTTTGGAACATTTGTATAATAATATATAGACACGAAATTCTGTGACATTACTTCAGTTTAAATTTTTTGAAGTGTAATTTTGCGCGAGCTTACCGTTAAGTTTCTTTTGACTTCTTTTTGAAATAAGAGGTAAGTCATCAGTAAATGTTGTCTAGTATTATTACAGTTTCTATAACTTTAGAACAAACCATTCGGTAAACTATAAATGTTGTGTCATCTTGATTATTTTGCCATTCAATGTAATAATGTAAAAGAAAACTAAAGCATATGGCAAAATATTGACAAACACTTGAGTTTAAATAGTAATAAGAATGATTTAAGATATAACGATTTGCAAGCCAAGAATGTTCCTTTAAATTTTTGTGTACTGGCAATGAAAATTAGTTACGAGAAATTGTATGGATGCTCTATTTTGTAGAATAAAACAGATTTTAAGTACTGCTTCTCTCTTTCGGACTATTCTTCCTTTATATCTTTCTCTGACTAATACTGTTATTTTTTAATAATAATAATAATAATTATTATTATTATTATTATTATTATTATTCTGTCTAAATATTTAAAGTATAATAATGGAATACAAAGGAAAGTAATTTTTACAGTTCTACAAGAGGTTATTACAAAATTCCCTCTGTCTATAATAATTTCGCGAAATATTAGATTCTAAAAGTTGAGTATTTCACATCATTTAAATTAACGAGCCATAGAAAAAATTCATAATTGGAGTAGACTGTGAAATTGGGTTGGTACTTTAACCATTTCCACATAATGACACATTACTTGATGCTTGACAGTTTCGTTTGGTTTCATTGTAAAAAAAAGGTTATGGCATTGAAATGATACTACAACAAAAAAGAAAACAAATAATTTAGAAGAAGTTGTTGAAAATGTTGTCCATTTTCATCTAAACACAAACAATTTTCTTAATAAGGGTTTTGAAAAATTTGACGCAAAGTTATAGTTTCAATGTCAAATAATAAATGTCATTATGTGGAAGTGGTTAAAGTATCAACCCAATTTCACAGTCTACTCCAATTATGAATTTCTTCGATGGCTCGTTAGTTATTACATATAAAGATATGTATGCTTTATATAATTTAATTCATATAAATTTGTGCGTCTGGGGCTCCTAAAGTTCCTAGGATTATTTCTGCTTGCCTTTTACATAATTTTAGGTCTCGAAAATTAATATTTCTTGTGGTAATAATTCTTATGGCATTTATATATTTGCATTAACTATCTATCTATTCTAAAATTACTAAACTCGTATACCTTTGAGACTAAACTGATATACTATATATCTAGTCAATTTACTAAAAAATATATTCTGAAAGAAATAACGTGAATGAAAAATTTATGGGGGCTATTCACAGTGTCACTAAAATCGATTAGGAGAAATAAAACAATAAGTTATATTTGAGTAAGAAGTAATAACAAACTTCCTCAACTCCCTTCTTAACAAAAATAGAAGCTACAATTAGCGAACTTCAATCAAATACAAAGATTGATATTTCAAGAACCAAGTAAGATACATCACTATTCTACAAACTTTGGTACCACATAAGATCAAGTCTGCGACGTCTAAGAAGATTCTAGACCTCAACAAGAGTATAGAATTGGATTTAATAGTCTAAACATCTGCACTATAATTAGTTTTCACTGTTGCAAATACCACCTAGAGTCATATTGTTACTTACATATCTGTACATAGGCCGTAATATTCCCTTTTAATATGTCCTTATCAAATGTTAAGACACTTTACTATAAATAAAACGAAAATGGAAATTTATTTGAACAAATAAATGATAATGAAAATGTTTCCAAAATATCTCATTATTAAAGTTTCTTTATAAAACTAAGCATGTAAAAACTAAATTTAGCCTTTAGACAGAAACGAGGCTTGTTCTTCAGTTATAAAGATAACCTCTACTTTTAAAATTGAAACATTTGTGAAAAATATTTTTTTATAGCGAGCGCAAGAAATCTTTTGTGATAATGCTGAAAAACACAAAATTGTTGTACTTAGTTTCAATTCCAAATTTAAGTCAAGATTCAGTTTATTATGTAACTTATTTTGTATTAACAACATGATCGAAACTCCAGTTTTATAGAGATATGTGGTTGTAAATGGAATTCCAACAGCAGTGCCTTTTTGGACAGTAATAATTCATTACTGTCCATTACTAATGAATAATCATTTTTAATCGGTACCCAAAAGCACCTAACCCTAAGTGGTAAATTCCATTTTCAAACCTTTACCGCAAGATGGTTCTATCTAGGGTTCTTTCACATTGTTAGTTAGGATTGCACGAATGTCATCCAATATGAATGAGTTTCTTATCCAAAGTGATTGAGAGCAGTCTTCCTAAAAATATTAATCAAATATTTTAGCGAATATTTGACAGTGACGTTTCATATTATTAATAAAATCGTCATTTACTTTAGATTTGTACAAATTTTGCAAATTTAAATCGTTGAGGCGATTAAAAGTATGTATACTTAGGGCTAATGTTGTGATCCACAGCTGTCAATTCGATCACGCATTTCAAAAGCGGTCTCTAACAGGAACAATTGCACTTCATAGTATAGCTCGAATAACGAACCTGCTTAGTTAATATTTTTCCTAGAGAAAGGCATCTCATCTCTATATGTAGCATAGACTAGCGTTTACGTCTTATGCAGCATTTGTATGTTGAAGCAACTGAATGTAGTCACTACCCATTTCAGGACACAGTTTACAAAATAAACGAGGGTTTGGAGCCTGCAATTTTATCAAATTGACCACATTAACGGTCTCCTCCAGAGAGCGCTTAAATTATTCAGGCATACGCTTTACTGCTAAAACTTCTCCATGGATGCCGCAATGACTGTAAATGCAATTTTTTGCAATTAGTCTTATTTTGGCGGCAATACCATCACATTTCCTAGTCATTGCCCGAGTGGCATCAGAAAAGAAGCCGCTGCACTGCTTCCAGTCATGTACAATTTCTTCAAAAGAGCCATTTGGTTTCTTGAGAATATTATCGGCGGTAGTTCGTATTGATAGTGTCACAAAATAATGAGATACATACTGGACGTAAACCATGAATTGATCATATGTGCTCTCATCAAGTTCTGTGTATTAATATTTCTAGTAACATCTCGAACAAACTTGAATGTGTGCAGAAGACAGCAAATGTTACTGGTAGTCGCATATGCTTTGCATACTACCAGTGAGTACGCGTACCAAAATTTGATAACTCAGTTTAAATGATACTGACTATCTAATGATTGATGTAGACATCAATATAACAGTCTAGTCGACAATAGTTAATGACCTGTTTTCAATAGTCAGGAGCACTATGTCTAATATAAATTAATACATAAGGACAAATTAGGTTGTTGTAAATATACAAGTACATGTTGTATATATACATTTGCTTGTTGTTGTGAAAAAGGTCAGAAATTCATTACTTATTATTTCGCTTTAATACCTACTTATCGCTAAAAAAAATTAAATGGACAGTGATGATGATGTCCTGGTGTGCGAGACACCACCGGAGTTAGTAAAAGGTGCTGAAAATGTTGTCTGCGTGTATTTATTTACTGTCTAAAATGTATACAGGCTGTCCAGAAACTCTCCTGACAAACGAAGACCGGAGTTTCCTCAGATAATTTTAAGACAATTAATCCCAAATTCACCTAGTCCGAAAATGCTTCCTAAGGGAGCTAGAGTTCTTTGAAGATGGCGCCTTGTATTTATTTTTTTTTTAATTTCTCCAGAACGCTTCTATTTAGAAAAACAAAAACTGGTATGCTTATTTATCCTCCAGAGATGAATCGATTCCATCAATTGCGAATTTCTAGTACCGGTCATAGGCCTCCGTTTTGGGTAGGTCAACGGTTATTTTAAGGCATAACTTTTTTGTCTTTAACTTTTAAACATTTGTGACACAAGATTATTAAATTTTCAGGTATTCCAATACTAAAAGGTACTCTTACTTTAAGGCGGTAGGATACACCGTTTTCTAGAAAAATCGATTTGTAAATTTTTCGTTTTTTCTTCATTAAAGTTCAATTTTTTATTTTTTGCAATAGTTAGCTCTGAACTGCCAACAGAAGTAAAACCTACGTCTTTCATTGTCAAATTGTTGTCAGTTCGCGAAGTTTATCTTTTCATTTTTTACTTTGTGTTATTCAAACACAACGATTTCAATTTAAAAAAAAAATGGTTTTTACTAATGAGGAATACGCCGATATGCATTTAGTTTATGGCGAAATGAGGTGTAACGCTCGAGCGGCGCAACGTAGATACGCTGAAAAATTTCCCAGTCGTCAGCATCCCACTCACTCAATATTTACAGCTCTTCATCAACGATTAAGAGAAACAGGTTCAGTGGTCCCAAAAAATAATGAAACAGGGAGACATAATGATGTAACAGCAGAACATGAAGATGTTATTTTAATGGAAGTTGAGGAAAATCCAGAAATTAGCGTTCGAAGACTATCTGCCATGTACCCCACAATTTCAAAATCTTCCGTAGGAAATATCTTACACAAAGAAAATTTATATCCTTTTCATTTTACAAAGGTGCAAGCAAACACTGCTAGAAGGAGATTTTCCTGCTCGCGTAGAATTCGCTAGATGGTTACAAAATCAGAAAAATCAAGATGAAGATTTCTTCAGGAACATTTTGTTTGGTGACGAAGCTACATTCTCAAAAAATGGAATTTTTAATGTACATAATGCACATTATTATTCGTACGTTGGTGACAATCCCCACGTTGTTCAAGAATTTAAGCATCAGCATAGGTTTAGCATAAACGTCTGGATAGGAGTAGTTGACGATTATCTACTTGGACCTGTGGAATTACCTGCTCGTTTAAATGGTGCTGATTACTTACATTTCCGGCAAAATATTTTACCTGATTTGTTAGATGAGGTGCGTTTAAATATTCGGCAAAACTTATGGTTTCTACAGGACGGCTGTCCGGCCAACTTTAGCACGAATGTACGAGACTTTCTAGATAATAACTACGAAGACCATTGGATTGGAAGAGGCGGTCCAGTTGCTTGGCCAGCAAGATCGCCGGATTTGAATCCTTGCGATTATTGTGTTTGGGGATACATAAAAGCATTTGTTTATTCCATTCCGATACAAAATCGCGCACAACTCTGGCTAAGGATACAAGATGCTTGCAACGAATTTAGAAATAACTTTGGAATTTTTGCAAGAATTCGGCGTTCTCTAAGCAAAAAGGTAAACTTATGCATAGAGACTAATGGTCATCACATCGAGCAACTTTTGTAACAATCTACCTTTGATACTTGTTCTTTTTTTGTTAGTTTCGTTCCATTGTAATAAATAATTTGTATTTAATTTATTAAATTAATTTTCATCCATGCCTTGATAGTCCAAGCCAACTTCGTCGCTAAAAATAAGTAGGTACAAAATAAATTGAACTTTAATGAAGAAAAAACGAAAAATTTACAAATCCATTTTTCTAGAAAACGGTGTATCCTACCGACTTAAAGTAAGAGTACATTTTAGTACTGGAATACCTGAAAATTTAATAATCTAGTGTCACAAATGCTTAAAATTTAAAGACAAAAAAGTTATGCCTTAAAATAACCGTTGACCTACCCAAAACGGACGCCTATGACCGGTACTAGAAATTCGCAATTGATGGAATCGATTCATCTCTGGAGGATAAATAAGCATACCAGTTTTTCTTTTTCCAAATAGAAGCGTTCTGGAGGAATTTTAAAAAAAATAAATACAAGGCGCCATCTTCAAAGAACTCTAGCTCCCTTAGGAAGCATTTTCGGACTAGGTGAATTTGGGTTTAATTGTCTTAAAATTATCTGAGGAATCTCCGGTCTTCGTTTGTCAGGAGAGTTTCTGGACACCCTGTATAAAAAAACACCGGTACGGGAAAGCTACCGACTTTCCCGACTTAGGACGAAAAAAACCTTCCCGGACTGTTTTCTGATGGTTGCTTAGGAAAGACCTAAAATACTAGAATAGCTTGGGATCTGAAATTGTGCAATCTTGACCGATTTCTCAAAAAAGAATAATCGGAACACTATCTGAATTGGCCCAGGTGTGAATTATGTAAAGAAATTTTTTAAATTAATATCTTTACTTTTAATGATGTGTCAACGTTTCGTGTTGTGCGTAGTAACTTTGATTTCAGTTTGTCGCACATCATTAAGAAATAATAACTATCCACTGCCTCCTTTCAAAGAGTCTGATATTTATGGGATGTAGGTTGTTTGATGTCTAGCGAAATGATATACAAAAAATACATGTTTTGTATAATACAAAAGTATTTTTAATAATATATAATATTATTAAAACTGGGGTGTGAAGAACACAATACAAGTTCATATGTATTTTTGAATGTATCTTCTCCAAAGACGTAGATACGTATTTCACATTTCTACATGATTATCAATACGCCCCTGTTGGAGAAGAGGCACATTCAACAAACATAACTACCTTGCTATCTCGCAGATATTATTAAGACAGAGCGTGAAAGAATATTCAACGCTGTCTATATAATAATCGCAGAACTAGTCGTGGTGTTCCTTATAGTCGGTAACCACCGTATCTATAAAAAACTGTATTATCGTGTCTTCACTACTTGTCGGCGTAAACCGAATACGTATATAACAACATAATTTGAAACATACTTGAGTAAGTAAAACCTACCAATTTTGTATAATACAAAAGTATTTTTAATAATATATAATATTATTAAAAATGGGGTGTGAAGAACACAATACAAGTTCATATGTATTTTTGAATGTATCTTCACCAAAGACGTAGATACCTATTTCACATTTCTACATAATTATCAATACGCCCCTGAGAAGATACATTCAAAAATACATATGAACTTGTATTGTGTTCTTCACACCCCATTTTTAATAATATTATATATTATTAAAAATACTTTTGTATTATACAAAATTAGTAGGTTTTACTTACTCAAGTATGTTTCAAATTATGTTGTTAAAAATACATGTATTTAAAAAAGAATTTAAAAATTCCATTTTGCAATTTGATGCCTATTTTATTAATTTCTTTAATTAATGTAGAAAGTAGAAAGAAATTTAATTATATTAAGTGTTGAAAATAAGCTATGTAATTGACTAACAATAAGAACTATGAACTCGCTTCTGGTGCAAAAACATTCTTTGTGTTATCGTCGAAGTTTGTCAGGATTTCTAGCCATTGCTCGAAACAAACCGTGTTCCATCCTCTTAGATCTTCGCTTCCCATCCTGGGATGGGTGATGTAATCTAGCTGATAGTTCAGCCAAAATTCACTTCATAATCATCCGCGAATTCCTAGAATAGTAATTTAAGACTTCTTCACTGGATATTCTAATAACACTGTTATTGAAAGATTTGATGGTTTTTGTGATAAAATTTAAAATGGTCTTCGACTTGACGTCACAGTGCAGGATTTTATTCCTAAAAACACGGTGCCATCGAGGATTTTCAAGTAAAAACCTACAACTTCCTCATGACGTCATCTGCAGCAGTCATCAAAGCAACATCTGCAGCAGCCAAAAGCGTACAGTATTGACGGTCTACAAAGGTCATATAAAGTTTTTATCTTGCAAAGAAATGAATCCTAATTCGCTGATTCATCATTACGTGAAGAGCTGCCAGTGTCTACCTTACGAATATTGCCTACTAGATAAACGCTAGCCTACAGTTCGCAATGATCTTCAAATTTTTATTCTGACATCGTCTAGAAGCTACACGTCGGGTCGGTACTTTCGGTAGTTTCTATCATTCGCTCTCCATGTCTTGAAAAGACATAGAGAGCGAAAACGGAAGCGTGAAGCACTTTTTCTAGCAGATATCCTCTATTACCAGCCCTACTTTTGGTGTGATCGGGATTTTGCTGCTGATTTTCGAAACACTCTTGTGGTTACAATTTAATAGAGGAACTGTAACCCTATAGTTAGACTGGAATTTTCGTTTATGAAGGAACCTTCGAATAGAAAGGAAAAATGTATATGAAGCCTCAAAATATTCCCAAAAGCCTCTTTCTTGTTTTCAATTCTTCTTTGTTGTTCTTAATGACGAATAAGACCAAGAACATTGTTTGAAATTCAAACTGAGTATACGGGAATACCTTAAATGAATCAACAGACTCTGACAGTCTTCGTGTAATAAATTTCTCGGTTGCTTTCTCTAGTACAGAGCAAGTTTACCGCACTGTTTGACCTTAGGCAACATGACTACTTTAATGCATTTCCATCTCCTTTTAATGGTGCCGGATTTAAGCACAAGTTCGTAGCGTTTTTATTACATTCAAAATGTATTAATTTTTAACGAACAAAATTCATGAACTAATCAAAATAATTATTTACGATTGCCTCCCAACGATTGGGCAATTTTTCGATCCACGTTTGAAAAAGTCCGGATATTGATATTAAGAACTTTTGAAATGTTAGTAGTATGAGTGCGAGCGTTACCGTGCTGTAAAATAACTTGATGTTCAGTCAGATAACGGTCATGTTCCTTGAGTTGCGGTCTTAAGCCTACGAAGTTGTTGACAGTAAATCTTAGCAATGATGGTTACATTACTCGAAAGCCATTCTTCCTTTGTTCCGTTATATGCACGACATCAGCTTACATCTGCTTTTACTCGAGGAGTTTCCTTTTTCTTAAGAGTAAGCCATTTTTTTCTGTTCTTTATATTAACACGAATCACCAGTAACATTATGAGACAGACAAAAACGATCGATGTTCGTGATGAACTAGCAAAAGGAACAAATATTGACAGGGTAACTTTTGCTATCTTCGCTCAAAATATGGTATTTCGTATTATAATCGATTGGTTCCAATCCATATAATGGTCAATTCTCGACTTAATTGTCGTGGATTATCAGTCCGATGATCTTCCTTACATTGAGAATTGTTTATTTTAAGATGGCCCTCCTTAAATTCAGAAAATAATTTCCGTGCTGGACTCCCATTTACGTTTTCTCCATAAAGGACACAAATGGTTCTACTGGTTACATAAATTTCTCTTAAATTATGTCCTCCTTCTTTTCTATTTGACGTTCCATTTTCTTTTGTCAATAATTCATACAATTTTTATATAAATTCACAAATTCAAGAATTATTCAATAATGATAATATGACATTAAAGTAACTTTTTTCAAGGCACTCTCACCCTAGAAATCAAAACTGCTACGAACCTATGCATCAGTCGGATATATCAACAGAGAGCATTTTCTCTGTTACTCGCATTAATTTAATGGTTTTTTCATTGATTTGCAGTTTGTATTTTTAAATTATTTTAATCACTATTTCCGGAGAATAGGTATATTCTTTTACCGATATTATTTCGAATGCTATAATTCTAATCTAATAAACTTACTTACATTTTACTCTTCATTGTTACTTTTCATTACCACATTGAATTCTCTCAATATAAACTGAAGTCCATAATATATAGGGGTACCTAATTTAAATATTGTATTTTTGCGTAGTGATTTGAACCTCATTGATATTGCTGGCATATTTTCCTGATAATTTACTATTACTGCTGTATATGCCAGTCGCCACCAGATGTAGTTTTTATGGTAATGCACGGTACGTTTCCACGTTTATAAAAGATCTCATTTGAATGCCCTTTACGTTAACGGTTTCATTTCGTTTCAGTAAATCTGCATAACGACTCGCCGGATAAGTTCTTTTTGTAGAGATTAATATAGCAGAAATTTTCATTCGAGTGTGTTACTTATTTGGAAAATTTATATATAAAATAGAACTCGAAATTTTGGTCTTTGTCGCAGGCATATTAAGAGAAGTATTTGCTCTTTTAAAGTAAGCAACGAAGCTTCGATTAAATCCATATGTACTTTAATCGAGGAATTGATTATAAAATATTTTAGAGTACTTCATATGTATTTATGTCTTTATTAAATATTTTTTTAATGTAATATAAATTAAAATTTTAATTATCGTTGTGTTGGTATGAATATTTTCCGGATTTTCCAAAGAAAATTTATTTAAAACTCTTTAGAGCGACATCTAAATATGTATGGGAATTTTTAGTCTTCAGGCATACATAAAATGTAAATAAATCCTATTCAGGGTATAACTTTTCACTTTCCTTTAAATTTTCACTTTAATTGACATTGCGATTACCTTTTAGCTTTTTATATAGTTTATTATCGTTTTTCCCTCTTTCTTTGTTATTAGTCTATGTTTGCGTCACTAACTTGATGATATTTTAATAGTGATTTTGTAAGTCATTATTTACTAACATGAGAAGACTATATGTTCTGGGCAGTGTAAGGCTGTTTGGACAAGAGTTAGAACCAACCAATGAAGTGAAGTATCTAGGCATAACACTTGAAGCGAAACTGAATTGGAGCAGACATCTAGGGCGACGTAGCTCTTCTGGAGATCCAGAAGAGTTGTTGTCAATACCTAGGGACTAAAATAATGTGGTACAATGGTTTTACACAGAAATACTAAGACCAACGATTATCTATGGGGCAGTTGTCTGCTGAAAAAGGACGGAGCTGACATCGTCGGCGAGGCTCCTCACGACTCTCCAGCGACAGGCTTTGTTGTGAATCACGAGAGCTGTGAACAGCGCGGGAACCGCTTCTATGGAGGCCATCGTGGGTTTCCCTCGCCTGGAACTATTTGCAAAAGCAGAGGCCATGGCTGCAAACCTGAGGCTGAATGCCAGTGACGTATGGTGTCCTAATAAGGTTGTAAAGGGCCATACATATATCACAGGAACCGTACTACAAGAACCGATATTTCAAATGCTGGTGGACAGTTATGGCACATGAGATTATGTTTACAGCTAAAAGTCACTCAAGCGATTGTGGTGCCGGCACCTGGTACACGGATAGATCACAATCCAATCAGGGAACAGGTGCAGGCTTATGCGGTATGTGCCCTGGAAGGAAGATATCGACATGCCTAGGAAGACATACGACGGTTTTCCAGGCCCAATTGCTTGCAGTAGCAGGTTGCGCCGAAGAAATTCGGGAAGCTGGCTGCGAAAACAAAAAAATCAACATAATGACTGATAGTCAGGCCGCTATTAAAGCCATTATGAATCTATCTACCATGTCTAAACTAGTGAAATATTGCAAGCAGGTCCTCAATAAACTGGCACAAGACAATTTAAGAATACTTTGGATAGAACTTTAAAACTTTTTTCTGAAACTGGTAATCTCTTAAGAAAGTCAGCCGGCGGAGCAGTTAAGAAACGTACACCTCAAGTTGTCAATCGTGTTGAAGAAATAATGGAAAATGAACCACAAACATCGGTTCGACATTTGAGTCAACAAATAAACCTTTCTGTTGGCACAACTCACAAGTTATTAAAAAAAGATATGCAACTTTATCCATACCGTGTCACAGCAGTACAAGAATTATTAGAAATTGATTACCCACGCAGACTACAGTTTTGTAATTGGTTTGTAAATATAAACAATAATCGAGAACTTTCGCAAAGAGTAATCTTTACTGGTGAAGCATGGTTTTATAAAACGGGATACCTAAATTCACAAATAAAAGAATTTGGAGTAGTGAAAATCCACATGTAATTGGTGTTCGGGCAGCGATAAGCAAAAGGCGAATCATTGGACTAATATTTTTTCAGGGAACTTTAACTGCTCAAAGGTACCGTACGGAAATTTTACAACCATTTGTCAATCAGTTGCATGATGATGAACTTCAAAATGCATATTTCCAACAAGAAGAAAGCTTGAATTTTTTGTTTCGAAGAATATTATTATTTATTATAATATTGTTAATATATTATAAAGTAGATGAAAACTAAAATATAGGCAGTTTCCAAATATAATCTGAAAATTTAGAAGAATTATCGAAGTCTAATTAAATAATAAATCTAAATTATTTTGATTACTACTTTTTTATTCTGTGTATGTCGAGTTCCAAAATTATATTTAAATTTGTAATTAATGCTATACAAGGATTAGAGAACGTTGGATTGCCTATATAAGTCCTTCCTGTTGGACTTATGTTCATTGTAGAATTTGCACATTAATACCTGAGATAGATTCATAATTCGAAATATCTAGATATAATCGTCAAGTGATCTCCAACAATTATAAAAAAACTTCGAAACAGTAATGTAAAAACTAGAAACAAGTTAATAATAACAAAAAACGGCAGGAACTAGTGGCAGTATGGATGTCAACTAGTGGCATTATGAATGTAAACATATTTGAGGTATAGGCACAAACACTAATTTTATTTAAAAATGCAGCAATTTCAAAATATTTATCTATTTGAACGACACAAGATTAACATCAGGTACATCAATACCTTCGTAACCTTGCTAATAATAATAATATACCACCAAGTTTAAAAAGACAATAATATTACTTCGAGAATTGAAAAGAATAAACAAGCCTTAATTTCTTAGAAACTTGTCTATTCATAACACTGAATAATTTGGTTTCTGTGTCATACATTTAAAGATGTAAAAAACCATCCTCATATTTTGATATTTAATTACCTACTATTTATTTGATTCGGATCAATATTTATAATTTTTAGTATTAATTGCGCCACCTGTTTATTAATAATTAGTACCTTACTTCAATCTCCAGTCAAAAATATCAACCAGAAAAGAATAAATTTATTGTTTGTTTATTATAATCAGTTTTTAAGTAATGGATTTTACAATTTAATGGAATTTAGAACATATACGAAATACAGTAAAGTATAATATGAAACAAACATGTAAATAATTTACATATCTGTAACTATGCACATGGACAATACACCTCGTATTTTCAGCATTTACTTCTGCTTAATACATATGTTTCTGCCATATAGGCGTCCTCAGTTAAGCTAGTGAAGCAATGTATACAAATTAATACAAACCTGTTATAAACAACTGGTTTGTATCTGTATCTGTATTCGAAATACAGATACAAACCAGTTGTTTATAACAGGTTTGTATTAATTTGTATACATTGCTTCACTAGCTTAACTTAGCTTAACTAGCTTAACGCTTTATACGTGCTTAACGTATTGTCATACTTAAACAAAACCCTTACAGTAAAGTATGTATAGGATAAATGTAGGTGTAGGTTTCCGCGGTCGTTCTCTAGATGTAGATCTCGGTTTCTGGGTTGGAACCGCGTCGAGTTAGGCGTAATTGCCAACGTTTAGTCCACTGTTTCAAGGGACATCATCAGGGCTGTACGTAGATGTTCGTCTTTTCGCAGTAGCTTGAAGAATTGTTGCCTATACCTCAGGTGTGTTTACATTCATACTGCCACTAGTTTACATCCATACTGACACTAGTTCTTGCCGTTTTTTGTTATTATTAATTTGTTTCTAGTTTTTACATTACTGTTTCGAAGTTTTTTTTATAATTGTTGGAGATCACTTGACGATTATATCTAGATATTTCTCAGGTATTAATGTGTAAATTCTACAATGAACATAAGTCCAAGAGGAAGGACTTCTATAGGCAATTCAACGTTCGTTAATCATTGTTTAGCATTAATTACAAATTTAAATATAATTTTGGAACTCGACATATACAGAATAAAAAAGTAGTAATCAAAATAATTTAGATTTATTATTTAATTAGATTTCGATAATTCTTCTAAATTTTCAGATTATGTTTGGAAACGGCCTATATTTTAGTTTTCATCTACTTTATAATATATTAACAATATTATAATAAATAATAATATTTTTCGAAACAAAATATTCAAGCTTTCGTTTTTTATAGAAAAAAAAATTCGAATAAATTAGCGTCGTAATATGTAGAAAGCATATTTACAGTTCATAAAGTAAAAGTTTTCAGTTTGTACTGCCCAAGTGTGAACCGCAAATAGTACTTTATCTCTTTCTAATACACATGAATACGCGCTGTAATAACAAGTGTTCATTTGAAAAGTCAATCTAGTAGCATGTGATTTACTGACAACATTTTGAAGTATGTCGTAAATTAAAATTTACTACTTAACCTACGAAGTCGTATATTTTGACAGTTTCATATATGCAAATAAATAACAAATAATAGGTATCTATTGAAAACTATAACAAATGTTGAAAATGTTGTCCTTCAAGATCAATGCATTTTAAAATCCTCCGTTCAAAATTTCTGATGATATTCTGCAACTTTACTGGATTGTTATTAATTTCCATGCATTTCTGTTCGATTCTCTGCAGCATATCATTCAAATTCAATATAGGTGTTCTAAATATGTTATTGTTTAGATAAGGCCACAAAAAGAAGTCGCAAGGTGTTAAATCGCATGAACGTGCAGGCCAGACAGTTCAGTATTTCGACTAATTATACGCTCATCAAAAAATTCTCTTAAATAATCCAAAGATTCCGCAGTACAGTGACAAGGTGCTCCGTCTTGTTGGAAATATTCATTTTGAAGTTCATCATCATGCAACTGATTGACAAATGGTTGTAAAATTTCCGTACGGTACCTTTGAGCAGTTAACGTTCCCTGAAAAAATATTGGTCCAATGATTCGCCTTTGGCTTATCGCTGCCCAAACACCAATTTTCTCTGGATGTAGCGATTCTTCATTAATTACATGTGGATTTTCACTACTCTAAATTCTTGTTTTGTGAATTTAGGTATCCCGTTTTATAAAACCATGCTTCATCAGTAAAGATGACTCTTTGCGAAAGTTCTCCAATATTGTTCATATTTACAAGCTAATTACAAAACTGTAGTCTACGTG
This sequence comes from Melolontha melolontha, assembly GCA_935421215.2. NCBI lineage: Eukaryota > Metazoa > Arthropoda > Insecta > Coleoptera > Scarabaeidae > Melolontha > Melolontha melolontha. The sequence continues at coordinate 83,335,925 of OW285242.1, read as the reverse complement.
GGTAATCAATTTCTAATAATTCTTGCACTGCTGTGACACGGTATGGATAAAGTTGCATATCTTTTTATAATAACTTGTGAGTTGTACCAACAGAAAGGTTTATTTGTTGACTCAAATGTCGAACCGATGTTTGTGGTTCATTTTCCATAATTTCTTCAACACGATTGACAACTTGAGGTGTACGTTTCTTAACTGCTCCGCTGCCTGACTTTCTTAAGAGACTACCAGTTTCAGAAAAAAGTTTTAAAGTTCTATCCAAAGTATTCTTAAATTGTATATAATCTATTACAAAATGTGGAAACTCAACTTGAAATTCTACCATGCAAATTTGAACTGAATAAACCCATACCATCAATTTTATTACCACTTCGAAAATAAGCCTGGACTAAAAAAAATTTATGTTCTAAAGTGAAAGCCATTTTAAAACTGAGAAGCAATTTATTTAAACCAGAATCCACGCACGGTTATTTTATGCACTAACTGATATTTTTTATTGACATTATCAAATGTCATTTGGATTTACGTTTACGGAACAACAAACACATACTAATATATTTGCGTCTTATTCTATCAATATTTCAAAGTAACCTAGATTGACTTTTCAAATGAACACTTGTTACTACACAGGTTAAGTTAAGACGTACGTTTTGAAATATTATATTAAATAAAAAGGATAGGTTGTCTAGGAGATAGTCTTATGATATTTGACTTGTTGTCAAATTATTTATTATATTATATTGACTTTGTTTCCGGTATTCTGACTTTTAGCTTAAGCATTCTTCTAATTTTAATATTTAGTTTATAAAAAATTACAAATTCTGTTCTTTTGAGAACAATACTGATAATAAATAGTAATATCAATTAGTGGTAATAAGTGCGAAATTGTTTGATTATCACTTTGACATTTCTACCTATTTATTTTACAGAATATTTCTTAGAAGCCTGGTGAACCTCTTGGTTCTCAAGCTCAACAGCTTGTATTAAATCTTACAGCCTATTTTGAAAGGGGCAAAAGAGAATGGTGGACAATTTATGTCCATCGACCGTGTTCATGAGGTAATTCACATAATCAGTTAGATAGGGTAGTGTTATAATAGTATATTAAAAAACGAGTTTCATAAGGCACCATTTTGCCGCACGAGATCAGTTTAGAAAACGAGCCGTTTGCGGCGAGTTTTCTAAAGAGCGAGTGCGGCAAAAGGCCTTATGAAACGAGTTTTTTATACTATTTTTTCTATTTTGCGTTTTTTACATTAATAAATTGCTTAAATTGGAATTATTTAATTTGAAATTTCAGAGTTTAATTTTTATATAAAGCATGCAGTTGGTCACATTGATACTTGACATTTTCAAATTTAAATCTTGCTATCCGCGAAGTATATTATATTACATATTATTTATTAATTTTGTTAACATTACTTGATATTTCATTTAAAAATATAAACATGAGTGACAGAAACATATATATGTTGTTGTCAATTGTATACAACATACGTTGTTTGTGTAAAATACGAACATATATCATATCTGTCAAATGTACATAAATTCTTAAAATCATATGACAGCAATGATATTTATTTCTGTATTCGAACAACGCCAACATTGAAAAATGAAAAAAAGCGTATCGAAATAGAGCTCATTTCGATACTGTTTTGGGTTTCATAATGAGTTCATTTCGAACGCAAAATAGAAAAAATAAGTTTTATTTTAGAGGGTAGCAGAAGCTCTTAATATTTGTGGTAGAACGGTCTACACTATTAAACATCGTAGCATTTAGAATCCAGTCTTATCGTCTCGTGGAAAAAAGGTCTTGTAAGAAGCCAAAAACTAAGCACTTACCAGAGGCAACTAAAATGGAAGTTCGAAATACTGTTTATGAAATGTATAAAGAAAGTATGTTTTTAATATGTATATTGTAAACATTTATTACATATTCAAATTTTTCAGAAAATCATTTTACCTTAAAAACTCTAAGCAATGTTTTGGCTATGAAATAATTTTTTCATACAAGTACAACTACTTTGGCAATATTGCTTAAAGATATTGGTTTTAAATATAAGAAAGAGTGTAACAGGAGAGCACTCACAGAGAAATTAAATATAATCTGCATGAGAAATGTGTTTTAAGGGAATATATGAATTACTTAAATTCAAATTTACGTCAGGTCGTGTTCCTTGATGAAACTTGGATCTTTTCGAAAGAGAATAGAATGAAATCCTGGCAAAATGATAATATAAAAAGTGTTAGGAAACCCAAAGGCTATGATAATAAACGGTTTATTATTATACATGCTGGCACAGAAAATTGCTTCATTAAAGGAGCTAGTCTGATTTTTCCATCAAAAACAATCACTGGTGATTACCATGGAGAAATAAATGGTGACTCCTTTAAGCAATGGGTAAATTATCAGCTTATACCAAATCTTGAGGTACCATCACTTATAATAATGGATAATGCTCCTTATCATAATGGTATTCAAAATAAATAAGCAAATACCTCCTCAAAGAAAAAAAAACAATTATGGAATGTTTGAGAAAAAAGATATAGCTATTGACCTGCAATGACTAAGAATGAATTAATTCAATTAGTAAAATATCATAAAGGAGAGAAGATATTTATTATAGGTGAAATAATAAGAGAAAGTGGACATGCAGTTTTAAGATTACCCCCTTACCATTGTGACTTGAACGCAATGATTTAGGCTAAGGTTAAAAATTATTATAATTCAAATATTGAAAGAAATGGTTATTCAAATGAAAAAGTTAAAGAAATGTGAAATGAAGCTTTGCAACAGTGTGATGAAATTAGTTGGTATAATTGTGCTAGGCATACGGAAAATTTAATTAAAAAATGGCATGAGCGAGAGCAATTTCTTGATAGGGCAGAGATTGCTCCAATAATAATTAATGCAAACGACTCATGTTCTGAGTCAGAATCAAAAACTGACTAGTAAACTAGGTAAATATCTTATTTTGACAAAATATTTTTGTATTTATATTTTGTAGAAATTTAATATGGTAACATTAATACTGCCATGAAAACCATTAATGTGCATCATTTGCATGCACATAATATGAAGCAGAGAGGAAATTACAGCCACTGGTTCAACGAAACATTACATGATAAAGATCTCGTGGCAATGTTTCATTTGATTAAAGTTTGTTTTTTTCTTATTAGTGGTGTACTGTTTGTTTTTTTATTGGTGGTGTACTAACTTGCAAAATTATCAAATGTAGTTATCAGAAAATTCTCATGTGTTTGTTAAATATTATCTTCATCTAATAAACGATAATATGGATTTGAATTGTATTATCTGCAAGACGAATTATTATACCATTATTTTCCTAAGAAACAATAAAATATTAAATGTAGACTATATAAATGTTTTCTTTTATGTATAATTTTATAAATGTAATTTGACAACATATATTGACAACTCTCAAAACGTTTTAATTCTTTTTTTAAAGAGTTATGAACATAACTTTTTTTTATATTCTTTTCCAATACACAAAGGTATTTTTAATAATATAAAATATTATTAAAAATCTGGTGTGAAGAACACAAATGCAGGTTCACTATTAATATTTTCTGTGAACGTGTCCGAATATATCCCATCCCCAGAGACGCAGATACGTATTTCGCTTTTCTACAAGCTCATCGGTACGCCCCTGCTGGAGAAAGGATATTTCCAGACACATTCACAGAAAAAAACCACCTCGCCCTATCACCGTAATTATCCAGATCGAGCGCAGAAGTAAATTCGGCGCTACCTGTTGTCAGACAGCCGAAGTACCTCGCATACCGTCCACATAATTAATGTGAAGTAACGACGCCCTTCCAAAGAGGTTAGCACAGCCAACTCTCTAGAAAACTGCATTTTGTTTGTGCCTTCACTCATACTACGGCTTAACCGCATGTGTAATGTATCAGAATAATTGAAACATACATGAGTAGGTAAACCCCACCAGTTTTGTATAATACAAAAGGTATTTTTAATAATATAAAATATTATTAAATATCTGGTGTGAAGAACACAAATGCAGGTTCACTATTAATATTTTATGTGAACGTGTCCGAATATATCCCATCCCCAGAGACGCAGATACGTATTTCGCTTTTCTACAAGCTCATCGGTACGCCCCTGCTGGAGAAAGGATATTTCCAGACACATTCACAGAAAAAAACCACCTCGCCCTATCACCGTAATTATCCAGACCGAGCGCAGAAGTAAATTCGGCGCTACCTGTTGTCAGACAGCCGAAGTACCTCGCATACCGTCCACATAATTAATGTGAAGTAACGACGCCCTTCTAAAGAGGTTAGCATAGCCAACTCTCTAGAAAACTGCATTTTGTTTGTGCCTTAACTCATACTACGGCTTAACCGCATGTGTAATGTATCAGAATAATTGAAACATACATGAGTAGATAAACCCCACCACTTTTGTATAATACAAAGGTATTTTTAATAATATAAAATATTATTAAAAATCTGGTGTGAAGAACACAAATGCAGGTTCACTATTAATATTTTCTGTGAACGTGTCCGAATATATCCCATCCCCAGAGACGCAGATACGTATTTCGCTTTTCTACAAGCTCATCGGTACGCCCCTGCTGGGGGGCTACAAAACTGGTGGGGTTTACCTACTCATGTATGTTTCAATTATTCTGATACATTACACATGCGGTTAAGCCGTAGTATGAGTGAAGGCACAAACAAAATGCAGTTTTCTAGAGAGTTGGCTGTGCTAACCTCTTTGGAAGGGCGTCGTTACTTCACATTAATTATGTGGACGGTATGCGAGGTACTTCGGCTGTCTGACAACAGGTAGCGCCGAATTTACTTCTGCGCTCGGTCTGGATAATTACGGTGATAGGGCGAGGTGGTTTTTTTTTCTGTGAATGTGTCTGGAAATATCCTTTCTCCAGCAGGGGCGTACCGATGAGCTTGTAGAAAAGCGAAATACGTATCTGCGTCTCTGGGGATGGGATATATTCGGACACGTTCACAGAAAATATTAATAGTGAACCTGCATTTGTGTTCTTCACACCAGATTTTTAATAATATTTTATATTATTAAAAATACCTTTGTATTATACAAAACTGGTGGGGTTTACCTACTCATGTATGTTTCAATTATTCTGATACATTACACATGCGGTTAAGCCGTAGTATGAGTGAAGGCACAAACAAAATGCAGTTTTCTAGAGAGTTGGCTGTGCTAACCTCTTTGGAAGGGCGTCGTTACTTCACATTAATTATGTGGACGGTATGCGAGGTACTTCAGCTGTCTGACAACAGGTAGCGCCGAATTTACTTCTGCGCTCGGTCTGGATAATTACGGTGATAGGGCGAGGTGGTTTTTTTTCTGTGAATGTGTCTGGAAATATCCTTTCTCCAGCAGGGGCGTACCGATGAGCTTGTAGAAAAGCGAAATACGTATCTGCGTCTCTGGGGATGGGATATATTCGGACACGTTCACAGAAAATATTAATAGTGAACCTGCATTTGTGTTCTTCACACCAGATTTTTAATAATATTTTATATTATTAAAAATACCTTTGTATTATACAAAACTGGTGGGGTTTACCTACTCATGTATGTTTCAATTATTCTGATACATTACACATGCGGTTAAGCCGTAGTATGAGTGAAGGCACAAACAAAATGCAGTTTTCTAGAGAGTTGGCTGTTATTAAAAATACCTTTGTATTATACAAAACTGGTGGGGTTTACCTACTCATGTATGTTTCAATTATTCTGATACTTTTCCAATATATTTAAATTTATTTAAAATATAAACAATAGGTATATAAATTAAGTAGAAATCTAAATTATACATCCAATTAATACAGTCCCAATCTTATTAGCCCAGATATAGTGCAAGAAAATTATTTTTAACACTAAAGATCTTTTTCAATACCTATGCACTTTACTATTAATATCTGACTTGAAATATTTCTTTTTAAATAAATTTTTGATCGAATATTATCGTGAGTTTATAATTATAAATAACATTTAAAATAATTTGTTCGAATATTAAAGTAATAATTTCCGCATAGCTTTCTTGGATAGAATATATTTATACAGAGCTAGAAAAAAAACAATACTTTTGAACTATTCATGTTCCCACTTTATTATTTTATTATATGTTATTTTGCAAGTAACACTAAAATTTTGACAATATTGCAAAACATGACGTTTATATTTTATGATGACAGACGGTTGTTTTCGCGATTGAATACAGGACTTCATTTGACTCTGCAGTACTGATTTTAACCATGTGCTTCGAATTTGACCTTGAACTGAAAACTTATACTTTATGAACTATACATTTACATTGCTTCGCGAAAATTGCAACAAATTTGCACACGGCCTACTACGGGCAAAATATATATCATATGTTAGTTTAATGTAACTCAAGGCATCCCAGAAAGATTTGGACCCACTGCCTTTAATAGTTTAGTGGTCTAGAACATTTGTCCGGCAAGCCATGCACGTGGGTTCGAATCCCACTTCAGGGCGAATTTTTTTTCTATAAAAAATTCGAATAAATTACCGTCGTAATATGTAGGAAGTGTAATGACATTTACATTGCTTCGCGAAAAATGCAACAAATTTGCCCACGCCCTACTACGGGCAAGATATATATCATCTGTTTCCTTGATGTAACTGAAGCAATTCCCAGAAAGATTGGGACCCACTGCCTTTAATAGCTTAGTGGTCTAGAGCGTTGGTCCGGCAAGCCCTGCACGTGGGTTCGAATCCCACTTAAGGGCGATTTTTTTTTCTATAAAAAATTCGAATAAATTAGCGTCGTAATATGTAGAAAGCATATTTACATTTACATTGCTTTGCGAAAAATGCAACAAAGTTCAGTATTATTTAATTTTTTGTCTTATGATGTATTTACAATTTTTTGACAATCATCTTTAGTATCTGATCTTAATAAAATAGATGATATGCTAGATTTTTGTAATTAGAAACATAGCGAACAGCTTCTTCAAAGTGGAAAAAGGAGTCGGCATGAACTCACACTATTCACCTATCGTATTAACGTTACGTGAAAGTATGACAATGAGAGAAAATAACCCAGTTCTTGTTAATAAAAGGACTGAATTAAAAAGCTTCCGAATTGTGCTAGCAAAATAAAATAATTTGTCAGTACTACAAACCACAAAAGGCACATAACTGGTCAATTCTTCAGAATAAAACAAGAACAAGCCTATTAGGAGTTAAGAGAAATTAGATCAGGTGTGCCGCGAGGAAGGGTATTGGCCCAATTCTGTCCCTTCTATACACTTGAGATATTTCTAAATTAGAAACTAATATCTTAGCTACTTTTACCGATGACACTGCAATACTAGCCATTGGAAGTACAAATAGGGAATCTACAAGAAACCTGTAGAAAGTTATCAATAAAATCCAAAATTAGGCTACGAAATGGAGAATCAATTTGAACGAACCAGAATCAGTGCAAATCGAGTTCACGAACAAAAGAATTCGATACATATTGTATACATCGATAGTAATTTAGCACCGAACTTTAGCGTCTTAGCATGGCAGTAGATGCAAAACTGAGATTGAGAACTCACGTCAACATAAAGCGAAAAACACGAGATATAAAAAATTCCAGTTGTCTTTGTGTAATAAACTCATGTTATACAAGCAAGACATAACTGTATGCCATATTTAGCATACAGCTATGGGGCTGCACTAAACATTCTAATGTTGAAATTATTCAACAGTTTCAAAATAAAGCATTAACGAATGATGCGAATGCGCCCTGATACATAAGAAATAGAGATCTCCATAAGGATCTTGGAATAAAAAGTTAAATTGGAAAATACGGTAGGAGTCATGAGCAAAAACGCCACCAGTAGGTGAACGTCGACGTACTCCAAATCCTAAACAACACGAATATAGAGCGCCGACTTACGAGGATCAAGTCATTTGAGCTAGTTAAGTGAATACTGTTGTGTAAGTGCGTATATGCAGAAGGATACTCACACAGCTAGAAACTAAAGAAAACTAATGAATGAACTCCGAGATTTTAATGTACGTTAGGAGATTAAAATTGTATATAAATCCAAATAGAAAATAATTTCGATCGTGCTAGCGTCTGCAAGGGCGTTTATTAAAGGAAAAAAAAGATCTTTAGACTTATACTTTTTTTAAATGAGGGATATTTTTTGCTTTGCTTAAAAAAATTGTTTAATTTTATTTGTAAATAAATTTGTAGATAAACACCAAACATACATAAAGCCATACGACGACGGAAAATTTTACATAAACCACATAGTTTTGTCGCTAATTAGAACTAAAACGTTTTAACGTTATGATAAATCCCGACGTTATTATTTTCAGTAAAAGATGCCCCAAGGACCGATGTCCAGTCCACTAATGAAGCCTTTTGTGGTGCTCGCATTACCCGGCATGTACCTGTTCTATAAATACAACCAGTACAAACGGAAAAGAAAGGAAAACGCGAAACGACGTTTGACAGAAAGAGAACTACAACATCTAAACAACAAAATTGTAAGTAGAAAGCTTTATATATACATATTTATCAATTTCTTTAAGATAAGAAATCGAGAACTTATTTTATTTCAAATATAAAAATTAAGATATGTATAATGTAAGAAATTTAAGAAGAATTAATTTGACTTTCTTTATTTGATGCAAATTCATTCTCTAGCTCTTTCAATCAAACCATGACTCACATGATGGTTTGATTGAAATAGCGACAAACATGAATATGCATCAAATAAAAGTAAATTCAATTATTCTTAATTTTTTCATATGTTTGTTTACCTGCAATTTAATATACAATAATAACTTCAGCAAGACAAAGAGACGAGTTTCTACTTAAAATTGCTACATTGCTTCATTTGAAATTATTAAAATTTATTAAATTTTGGTAGCCATTAAAATCTTTATTTATTATAATTGATTAGTAATATATTTACCTTGATTAACTGTTGAGTAATTTTTATTGTACAAATGGTCAAACACGAGATATAATAATTTAATATTCGGAATGTACAGTCATGGCCAGATAAATGTAGTACAACCTTAAATTTCATATATGTCATAAATTTGATATATTATTATTGTAAGACGAGCTTCAGCTTAAGCTACTTGTCATAATAAAATCAAATGTCAGATCATACTGGAATATATTTACTTTATTATTGTTTGAGTTAAGAAATATAAGTTAAAAGTATAATAATAAGTTAAATTTAAATTTAAAATTGAATTAAGGAATACGAAAAATAACTTTAATAATAAAAATTTTTAACAAAAAGCTAATATTTTGTTGGACCGCCATCAGCATCAATTACTGCCCTTAACCTTCTAGGCATGGAAGCCACCAAACTTCTAAAGTAATTTGGTTTGAGAATGACAGATTGCCAAGCATTTTGAATTGCTTCCCACAATTGGTCCTGATTTTGAAATCTTATACGTGACATACTTTTGGTCATCTCGGCCCATACGTTTTCTATTGGGTTCATGTCCGCACTCTTGGCACTCCATTGCAAAATCTCAATGTCATGCTCTTCCATCCATCGCGGCACTATGTTTGCACTATGAACTGGGCAATTGTCATGCTGATATATAAAAATGTTTTCAGGATACACATGTTGGACTGATGGTAACATAAGATTTTCCAAAATATGAATATAATTCTGGGAATTAAATCTCCCATTTATTCTATGACATATTCCAACATTGTGGTAACTTATCCATCCCCAAATATTTATAGAGAATCTTCCTTGCCCATCTGAATTATCTATATATTGCTCCTCGTATCTTGCACCGCCAGGTCTGTAGACACGAACAGAACCATTACTTGTGGATTGAAATGATTTAATGCGAACAAAAGCCTGGCTTGCTTCCTTTCTTCACTAACCTGATTTTTTTTGGCTGCAACACGCGACCTTATGTCGCTATCTCTTATTCTCCTGCTTTCAGTTCTACGTAAACCAGGAAAAATGGTCTCCGCAACTGCTACTTTCACTGAATCGAAAGGATGTTCTCGGAGATGTTGAACTAGATTATGGTTCTGCTGTTCAGTCGAAATTCTTTTAAGCCCAGTACCCGGCTTTCTGTCTATGCTCACATCAGTCTCCCATCTTTTCTTAACCTTCATCACGGTGGTTTTATTTAACTGCATTTGCTGCGCAACTTCCCTAATACTGTACCCTTCTTGTAATTTAATTAATATACGAACTTTATCAGTTGTGGTTAGCTTTCGTGCCATCGTAAAAATATGTTTGACGTTTAATAAAATTTAAAATGATTTGACATATAATTGTCAAAATACTAACTTACACCATAAAAATTTATTAAGCTTGTACTACATTTATCTGGCCACGACTGTACCTTAAAAATATACATATGAAAAGCTATTGCCATTTTCAAAATATCCCCTCTACATCTATACACTGACTTACATAACGTTCCAATTTCTAGAAGCTAACTTGGTCCTAATTTGGTTGAATACTGTTGAACGGCTGTCTAATATTAGCTGTTGGCCATTAGCTATATTAGAAGATTTTCTTATTTTAAGTACTTCGCATTTGTAAATTGTTAAAAATTAAGGTAGGACGATTTTATTGGATAATTGCTTGTTTTGTCAAAAAATAGCTTACAATGAGCATGTTGTATCTTGGCGCATTGTCAAGTTCCAACCATAGGTATCCTATGTTTTATGAGGAATATGTAAGAAAGACAAATATGTTCTTGGCAATGTCATTATTATATAGAAAGGTTGCGAACGCTAAATTATTAGTATGTTGGCATGCTTTCTTAAAATGGAAAACGAAAATAGTAATTTTAAAAGAGATCAAAGGAAACCTACTCTGAGCCAGATTGTTCACGCGTCTTTATCGAATCAGGATACCGCTTGCGAATTTGCTGAGAAGAAGACGGTCGTGTCGATTGATAGTAAAGGATACCTACCACTTTATTTAAATTTATGAACAATACCCTGTATGCTTGAGCGTCAAAAAAACAAGGAACACGATTCGCGAAACAACCGCACCAAGGTATAACCAAAACGAGATATGAGAGAGAAAAAAAGAGTTAAAAATAGCAGAAACAATTCTTTTATTGTTGAAATAATATATATTGTCGAAAATAGTCACCACAAAAAACACGAATTTTTATTAAATAAATGAAAAAGGTAATTATTAATTCTAGCGAGATGAGCATAAAAATATAACTCCCTAATATTACCATCGACAGTAATATATAGTCTAATATTAAATAAATTAATATCCCGATAATTTTGGTACTTTGCATATAATTATATTTAATTAAAATTTGCTTTTCAGCAATTTATCATTCATTTAATTCAGTAACGTGAATAAAAAGATATTTAATTTATTAATATTCAAAATGTATAGACATTAGTTTAGACAGGCTCACCGTTTAAATAGCAAAAGCGCGTTAAATGGTTAATGTGAAATACGTGCAACCAATGTAATAAGCTGCTGAAATTACATTCATAAACATTTTTAAATTGTTAAAATAATTATATAAATCCAGTTGAATGATTTTTATATTCAAAATTCTATTTTAAAAATGATTTGTTTTAAGATAAAAATCAAGGTAATTTGTACTGTAAAAGGCTTTGAAATAAAACAAAGGACAAATAGCGTCTTTTTCCAAATTTTAATACCGTACGCATCCTAATTTTACTTTTTAATAAAATCGAGTTAAAATCCGTAAAATCGTGAAAATTGTTATTAATAAAAGTGCCCAATAATTATTTTATTCATTTGAACGTATAAAACACGATTCAGAAGTACAATTTTACAATTTATCGAGCAAAGTATCATTACGTGACACTTTCACTAATGACCGAAAATTTATGAAATAAATCGAAACTTAACCGAAAAACTTATCGAAAGTGCTATAAATATTAAATATAATTTGAAACCTGGAATTTCCTTATCCTACATAATCAAGTTGGAAAATAACCAGTATTCTATTTTTTCCTGGCTGTACACCACTTCCAAGGTTGATGTTACCCTTCTCCCGTCCAGAAAACACCTACCCTTCTCCCGTCCAGAAAACACCTACAACCACAGGTCTCTTGTAATATAGACATTAATTTTACCTTATCTTAAATATTTAACGGTCACATATTAATTAAAACATTGATTCAAACAGATATATAAAAATCGTTTAAACACTGCTTAGATGAAACAGATATGCAATATACACATCTGTAACTGTACACATGGACAATACACCTCGTATTTTCCAGCATTTACTTCTGCTTAAGACACGTGTTCCTGCCATCTACTATTAGGCGTCATCAGTTAAGCTAGTGAAGTAAATAAAGCTTGAATCGCCTATAAGGCATAGCAAATTTCGTCCTATCAGGTAGCCCCATATAATATAGTGACATCTGACGGACGAAAGAGACTATGCCGAAAATGGCAACCCTTCCCTTGACCGGCTATGCCGGTACAGAAGGGAAGAAAATACGTATGTAGGTGTAAGTCCATTAACAGGATTACAGACTTACAGCTATATACGTATTTTCTTCCCTTCTGTACCGGCCTAGCCGGTTAAGAGAAGGGTTGCCATTTTCGGCATAGTCTCTTTCGTCCGTCAGATGTCACTATATTATATGGTGCTACCTGATAGGACGAAATTTGCTATGCCTCATAGGCGATTTAAGCTTTATTAACTTCACTAGCTTGACTGATGACGCCTAATAGTAAATGGCAGAAACACGTGTCTCAAGCAGAAGTAAATGCTGGAAAATACGAGGTGTATTGTCCATGTGTACAGTTACACATGTGTATATTGCATGTCTGTTTCATTTGTAACAAATGCGTAATACGTGCTTAACGTATTGATATACTTAAACCTTTTTTGTATATTTACTGCTTAGATATTTAGAATATTTACTTTAAATAAACTTACCTGCATTGTTTTTCATTTTAAGTTGGTAAATGTCAGATTTATTAATTTATTTATATACATAACCTTTTATGATTTATCGAATTAATCATCGAACCAACGTAGTTTTATAAATCAGCAACAAGCAGCTGCAACCGGATAGCTACCTATAATTATATACATTTCTATAATTGAATAAGCAGCTTTTGATTATAAAATATAATTGTGTTGTTTCTTTATTCATGTAGATAGTATTCAACATTTATGATAATCTTATTTAGTCACATTACCGCTATATTTGTATGCCTACCGACGCTGATCCTGGGATACATATATTAAGATAATTCTTAAAGATTTCTCATTGCTCTCCATGACATCTATGTGTTATTTTACGAGTGACTTCATTGAACAGGTGATAGAGATATATATAAATTTAAAAATCATTTTGGCGCCCAATACTTATTAATATTCATTTATTAATTACATCATATTATTTATTATTAACTATCACATCAGAATTGTTACAATATATATACAAGATGTTTTAGGATTATATGAAAAAAATAAAATTTGGGTTCAGGGTATCAAAATAAGAGAAAAGCCTCCTATGCAGCTGTATCCGAAAATTTTGAAACAGATACAAAACTCATATTTGGTAATTGTGACAAGCTAAGGAAATAACTCTAACAAGTAATTTGTCAATCATCCCCTATTACGTAGTGGTAAAGTCAGTCGCCCCCCTTACTGTATTTTACATGAGAAACTTTTTTTGGTGTGGAATTTTGCTAAATTAAATTAAGAAATTAAAAGTTAAAAATTAAAGTGGTTAAGCGAGATTCATTTAGAAACTTTTTTGTCTCTTTTATTTTTTTCAGAAAATGTTTGGTTTTGTTGTAAAAAATGTAAATAGGTTACGCTGCATAATCTGTAATTTGCCGTCGTAATAAAAATACTAATCCTTATATCAAATTGAATAACTCGACGTCCTTTGTATCATTCTAAATATTTAGTTATTGTGTATTAACACTAAGCAAAAATGCCGCAAATTTATTCCAACAGTGATTATGCCGATTATGTTGTTCGTCGTGAATATGCATAGCGGTATCCAAATAGAAGATTGCCGTGTACATCAGTTTTTGGTGCGACTTTCAACAGGTTGAATGAAACAGGATCTTTTACTGTAACAAACTATAGTGACGGAGGGTTTGCACCCCTGCAAAACGAAAGAAGAACACGCAACATTTTAAATTACTTTGATGAGGAACCTCAATCGTGTGTGAGAAGAGCTGCGAACCATCTACAAATAGCACCCGCTCTTGCTTGGAGAACGCTGAGAGCCGGTCAGTGCTACTGTGATAACTCGATGCACAGTCATGTGTATGCGTAACACTTTCAGCAAGGCTACAGCCTCGCCTTTTAATACAAACGGTAACGTGTTATATAAACACGACCTTACTATGTATTTGTTGCATACACAAGACTATGTGTCAGGGTTGTAGATGTATTCTAGAAACACATCACAAGTAAGGCAAGGATTTTCTCTAGGTATATATAGACAATAGTTTAAGTAAGAGACAGTCACAGTCAGAGTAACTGTTACGATAGAGAGTTACAACCAGTCAGTGGTACGAACTGTGTTATACTTAATAACCACGTTCTACCATGTCTGAGTTGAACCTAGTAATCCATGTACATCTTGTAAATACGTTGTTATTCAGTTTGTAAAAGTTAAATTAATTATAGAATGTTACCCGAACTTCGAGTGTGTATCATTTAATACTATAAGCCGCCCGAACCTGCTATCCGATGTGGCCGCCCAAACGGCCCACATTACATGCCGATCCTCCAGGCACATAGGACCTTATCACGTACGGCCCCACATTATCACATGGCGCCCTGCCGCGAACGTGCACATAAGGCCCACCTTATTACATGGCGATCTCTGCTTATTACATGGCGATCTCTGCCTACCTACGGCTTAGGACCATTCTGCCAGTCGTTTAAGACTGCAGGGAACTTGTAGGAACCCGGAACGAACCAACAAAGAAAACCTACAGTTTAGCAGGTCAGAGTAAGAAATGGGCAAGTACGCGACAAAGAATGGAGGAAATCATCTCCAAGAGCAAGCAGAAGCTCCACACGGCGAGAAGAAGAGAAAGAAGAAACACAGGTATTCATTTTAAAATAAAGTTACACACAGACAATTACGGTGTATAAAAGTAAATGAAAAGTGCAAGACTTTCATATCTATAAACTATGTACATTTCGCGAGTGAAAATGTTTATTTGCATTATAAGAGACAATAATATTGACTTAATGCGTACATACAATGTTATTTATGTCTACCTACGCAAGAATGCAGAAGTTGCAAAGCGCGTAGCACACGTTTCTTTATTTAAAGGTCAAGTTTATTTGAAAACCGATATGTACAATGTAATTTAAAAATGCTACATTTTGGCCGTACATGTCGCAATTTTGTTATTAACGCAGAAGTTTAAATATATATTTTTTTTAGAAGCCGCCTATATATATATATATATATGTATATATATATATATATATATATATATATATATATATATATAAAACAGAGTAAAATATGTTATATTTTTCAGAAGTTCATTTACGTTCAAAGCATATAAAATGCACACGCGTGTATTTTTTTTAAATAGGCGCCGCTCAATGAGTATTATAGTTCATATGGTTTATAAACGAAAATATAAACAATAGCATGTATATTTAAACTAGTCGCGAGTAAATAAACATCGATTTAAAATATGTATGTACTGACAAGACAGTTTAGGAATCCACGAAGTCAAGTTCACTTATAAAAACGCAACACATCATTTATTTCTGAACGATTACGCTTGGTGACATTGAAGGAAATATTACCGACGCATTCAAAAAGTTCGCAAATAAAAGAGAATTAATATTAAATTAGAGATCCAATATACGAGGAGTAGTATATTAATTTTATTTGTAAGAATTCCGAAATTTTTGTCACAAATGCCTTATAAGTTGATTCCAATGATATAATGGTTAGTAACGGGACGACTCGATAGCATCCTAATCACGCCA
Source organism: Melolontha melolontha (assembly GCA_935421215.2). Classification (NCBI taxonomy): domain Eukaryota; kingdom Metazoa; phylum Arthropoda; class Insecta; order Coleoptera; family Scarabaeidae; genus Melolontha; species Melolontha melolontha. The sequence goes on along the minus strand of OW285242.1, from coordinate 83,319,923 downwards.
GGAGCTCAATAAGACGACAGAGACCTATCGATTGTACCTTTACGACACCAACAACAGTGCAGTTTCCACCAACCCCCAGGACAGATCATCCTAGAGTTGTGGAACTGGCGAAAACGATAACCAACCGAATCAGACGAACTTCAAAAGTAGAAGAAAGGCAAAGAAGACTCCAATTCGCCCCTAAGTCGTGAGGAAGCAAGCATGCGCTTCCAGGAAATAGTCCGACACGACAGAAAACACTCTCAGAATTTTTTTTTAGAGATTACAGTTATAACAAAAGTGTGTTTTGGTAACTGGTCTCAAGTTTTTCTGTATTGAAGAAAAGGCTTACAGTATAAGGGCATTTCCGCTGTACGAGCACCCTTACTGTAGCCAGAATAAGCTTCAAAAGATAGTTCTGCGCAGGAACATGACAGACACGGAATATGTGTTGTCCAGGGAAATACACGAATGAGTGATTTCCAAAATAATTTTTCCCATGGAGGAAATGGATAGAAAAACAGAGAGTCGATTTATTTTAAAGTATGGTTAAAAAGGGAGCACAAGAATTGGGAGCAAACAATCATGCACAAGAATTGAAACCACAAGATCAAGCATGAGGGATCGGAAACAAGAACCAAACGCGAAAAACCAAAAGACAAGAATGGCAAACTGCGAAACAAGGCAATTATTCTATATAAGTTGCACATGATATAGAAATAAAATATAAGAAAGCGAACAGACTAGCAAAATTGAGACAGTGTACAAAGGCCCGATTATTATTATTTTTTTTTTTTATCATCAACAATGTAAAACTTACGGTTTAGCATTACATTTGAAAATTATCATTTACTATTTAAAGTTTTTACAATCTATATTATATATTTATTATTACAGTTTATATTAGGATATTTATCACTTTACGATTTATATTATATATTTATTCATTATATATTTATTATTATATATATATTAGACTATTCATCATTTTACTATGTACTTGTTATTATGTGATATTTGATAACTATTTCACTTTAGAATTGTAATTATTGTAATTTTAGCAAATTTATTGTTTAAATAATGTCATTGTAAATTTGTAATCCCAGTAATGTTTACCATATTTTCAAAGAGAAAATAGGGAAGGTTAAATAGTTAGAGAGATTTCGATGAAAGAAAAACAAACACATTAGTGTTAGTTTTCCTTTGTTCCCCAAGAGGGATGGTGTGATAACTCGATGCACAGTCATGTGTATGCGTAACACTTTCAGCAAGGCTACAGCCTCGCCTTTTAATACTAACGGTAACGTGTTATATAAACACGACCTTACTATGTATTTGTTGCATACACAAGACTATGTGTCAGGGTTGTAGATGTGTTCTAGAAACACATCACAAGTAAGGCAAGGATTTTCTCTAGGTATATATAGACAATAGTTTAAGTAAGAGACAGTCATAGTCAGAGTAACTGTTACGATAGAGAGTTACAACCAGTCAGTGGTACGAACTGTGTTATACTTAATAACCCCGTTCTACCCTGTCTGAGTTGAACCTAGTAATCCATGTACATCTTGTAAATACGTTGTTATCCAGTTTGTAAGAGTTAAATTAATTATAGAATGTTACCCGAACTTCGAGTGTGTATCATTTAATACTATAAGCCGCCCGAACCTGCTATCCGATGTGGCCGCCCAAACGGCCCACATTACATGCCGATCCTCCTGGCACATAGGACCTTATCACGTAGGGCCCTACATTATCACATGGCGCCCTGCCGCGAACGTGCACATAAGGCCCACCTTATTACATGGCGATATTTGCTTATTACACTACCTTTACCACTTTCAAGCATATCCAATGCTTATTACCCGATTGTTTTCCACGTCGAAGGGTATTTTGTGACTGGTTTTCGAGCCATGTACAAAATGATCTACACTTCCCAGAAAAGATTATATGGACAAACGAGGCTACGTTTACAAGAAGAGGCATTCTAAGTCAGCAGAATTATCATATTTGGGCATCTGAAAATCCACATGCAGTGCGTGAAAACAAATTTCAACACGAATTTCAGTGCAATGTGTGGTTGAGGATACTGACTCTCATTCAGTTGGACCATATTCTCTTCCCCTTCGATTAAACGCGGATGGATATATCGACTTCTTAAATAACGGCTTCTATGACCTCTTATTCCTTTGTACATTAGACGTGAAGGCTGGCTGCAACTAGACGGCTGCCCTTCTTACTATGCTAGGCGACAATATACACTACTCTGGATGATGGATCGGCCGTGGAGGAACGGTTGCTTGGCCTTCACGGTCACCAGATATAACGCGGTTAGATTTTTTCGCATGGGCTGCCATCAAGCAAAAAGTATACGAACAACCGGTGGATAACGTTGAGATATTAAGAAATAGAATTATTCAAGCTTGTACAGAAGTGATTCCCGAACAGTATCGATTGGCTATTCGTTGAGTGATTAATAGAATGTAACGCGTGCCTGTGGACTAAGGGAAACATTTTTGAACAAATTATTTAAACTTTTATCGTTACTGTTTGTTACTGTTAATAATCTCATACGTTCTATGTATTCTGTTTTTTTTTGCGTTTGCTGGTTTTACAATAAAAATTACCTGTAAGAAGTTATTTCCTTAGCTGGTCACAATTACCAAATATGAGTTTTGTATCTGCTTCAAAATTTCAGAAAAATTATAAAAACTGGATTGAAACCCTTTTCTTTGAAAGACTGTAATTATTTTAACGAAGCGTTTTCGGATAGGAAGTTTTTCTCTTATTTTGGTGCCCTGAACCCAAATCTTAATTTTTTAGATATATGCCTTTTTCAAAGAAATCTAGGATGTAAATGACAGTATATTAATGCCATATGTATATATCTGTAGTTGTCATGGATAAAACCAAATTATTCAAAGATATATTAAAGTCCAATAATAATAATTCATGCCTTAGCATTCTCCAACAGCTAGACGACAATAACGGCGGAATGGCAAGTCGTGAGTTACTAGTATGTCTACGCCCGTGGATCGACTTAAGATGTTAAGCTTCCAGCATTCGCCTGAAACGAGAAGGAAAACAACGAAAACTTACTCAGACAGCCTAGTTGGAAATCTAAATACGGAACTCAGCATGATAAGCCAATGTACTAGTGATGTGTCGATCCGGATGGATTCGGTACAAAGGAACGAATCCATCCGTGAAACGAAGCTGAAATTGTAACTGTATGTCGTTCCTCTATTTCGTTCAATTGAGATTATTCAATATATAATCACGATAGAATGGCACGTCGCGCAAGCATTTGTCGGTCTTTCCACATACTGGCTTACTAATTGTAAGATATAAATTATAAATGTATATATTGTCAACGTATTTTTTCATAATTTAATTATGAAATATAATTATTTGAATGATTAAAGAAAAGGAAATTGTATCAAAGTTTTGAAAAAAAGGTCATTACCCGTACAAACTTCAAAAAAGCTAGATGAACAACTATGTACTATGATTATTGCTGAATACCAGCCACTTAGGTTGGTAGATGATATTGAATTTCGAAAATTTTTTAAATTTCTAAATCCAAATTACAATCTTCCATCAAAAAGGACTATTTCTAATATAATTTTACCCAAACTGCATACAAAAGTACATGAAATTGTGAAAAAGTGATTGTCATTGACGGATTATGTTGCTATCACCACTGGATGGACTTCTGTTAGAAACCAGTTTTATTAGGCGCTAACTGCACATTTCTTCAGCGATGATGGTAAATCAACATCAGCTTTATTAGGATGCTGCTGTATCGAAGGAAGTCATACAGCTCAAAATTTATATGATAATATGAAGAGCTTTTTAGACACATGGGAAGTGTCACACAAAGTTTGTGCTGTTGTTACTGATAATGCAGCAAATATTGCAGCAGCAGTTCGCATTTTAGGGTGGCAGCACCAGGATATATCATGTTTTGCCCATACTCTTAACTTAATAGTACAGAAAGGGTTAGATGAAATTCGGGACATTCAGTATAAAGTGAAAGCCGTTGTTGAATTTTTCAAACGGAGCCCAATTTCAACAGCAAAACTTAAAAATCTACAGAAACAAATGGATTTTTCTCAACCTAAATTGTAACAAGATGTAAGCACAGGGTGGAACTCAACTTATAATATGTTTGATAGAATTATTAAAATGAAAGATCCTTTGCGTTAGCTATTTCAAACAGCGATATTACTTTGCTTGATCACGATTTCGAAGTTATTTCTGTGTGCTGCAAAATCTTAAAACCTTTCAAAGATGTAACAGAAGAACTAATGGAGGTGATAATTTCTAAAATTTTAGTGTTTCGTAAAGTATTAGTGAATTATATTTACAAAATAAAAACACAATTGGTTACGGTCGAAGCAGGCGAGGGACTTAAGATGTGCGAAATGTATTAGCTGAATTACTTAAAAGATTTGAACATACAGAAGGTAACAGTCTACATTTCTCGATTTGCGATTTAAAAAATATGGTTTCAGTAAAGAGTCAGCATATAATAATTCCATCAAACAATTATGCAGAAAATAGCCGCTTTAATGGAAAAGAAAAATACAAACCGGGGTGAGCCTATTGCAATAGAAAAAAGATGCAGCTAACGATAACATACGGAGTAACTTTGATAATGAGATTTCGGAAATAAAAACATTCAACCCTACTGCAGAAGCAATTAATGAAATTGATAAATATGTTCAAGAACTCTTTTTAGTCAGGAATAAAAATCCTTTTAAATGGTGAGAAGAACGTTCATATAAATTTATATACACTTATAAAAGGTCGACTTTGTATTCCAGCTACATCTATTTCTTGTGAACATATATTTTCAAAACCTGGACAGATTCTAACAGATCGAAGAAGTAGACTATCTGCTTCAGAGGTAGAAAAAATAATATTTTTAAATTATAATCTAAAATGGCATAACTTGTATTAATGTAATTTTTGTACACCAGTGCTATAGGTTTATATTTATTGTTTATCATTGTAAGATTCACATGAAAACATGTCAGTGGCGTCAGTATACAAGTAAATATAAAATATAAAATAAGTATTTATAAATTCATTTCCTACATAAATATTTTATAACGAGCCATCGAAAAAATTCATAATTGGAGTAGACTGTGAAATTGGGTTTGTACTTTAGCCACTTCCACATAATGACATTTATTATTTGACATTGAAACTAAAAGTTTGTGTCAAATTTTTCAAAACTCTTATTAAGAAAATTAAATTTATTTAAAAAATGGTATTCAACATAGAACAAAAAGCAAAATTTATCGAATGTTACTTCCGTACAGGTGTGAAAGTAAATGGCGAGTGGCAGTATTCAATTACGGAATGCATGGCTGATTTTAGTGAAGAACATCCTGAATTAGTGTTTGACTACAATGATTTTTACAATGTTTTGACAAATTGTGTAAAGTTATTCAGAGAGACTGGTAGCGTCGGTCGAAAAACTGGAAGTGGACGGCCATCTAAACGTACAGCTGATAATATTGAAGCCCTTCAGCATATTATTGATGAAAATCCAAAAACATCCATTTCAGTAGTGACCCAACAAACAAATTTATCTTATGGTACGTGCCAATTCATTCTTAAAAAAGTCTTACATTGTCATCCATACAAGCTGCAATGTTTTCATGAACTTTATCCAGTGGATTATTTAATACGAGTGGAATTTTGTCAATGGTTTCAAAATAATCTACACAATCAGGATATCCTTTACACAGTTTTTTTCTCGGATGAGGTCTGGTTTTATCTTCTGGATATGTTAATTCACAGAATATGAGGTGTTGGTCCTCCGAAAATCTTCATTTTTTTGTTGAAAAAACATTGTATCCCCAAAACGTTGGTGTTTGGGTTGGAATATGTCGAAAAAGATTGGTGGGTCCCATTTTTTTTAAGGTACACTTACTGCTGCACGATATCGCAATGAGATACTCCTCATTCATAAATCAACTGGATGATGAGGAATTAAAAAATGGGTATTTCCAACAAGATGGTGCAACAGAACATACGACCAGAGAAACACTTCAATATCTCAAAGAATTTTTTGATAACAGAATAATAAGCAGGAACACTGAAATCCCATATCCAACTAGGTCTTGCGATTTAAACATATGTGATTTTTTCGTATGGCCACACATTCAAAAATTCGATTTATTCAACGCCAATTCATAATCTGGAGCAACTGAGAATTCGCATAACAGAAAAGTGTGAAGAGATCAACAACTCACCGCAAATGCTGCATAAAGTTTTTGCTGGATTGTGGAGAAGAGTTGGTTTGTGTTTAGATGTAAATGGACAACATTTTCAACAACTTCTGTAGCTATATGTAAATTTTGATTATGATTTCGATATTAAATAAATTATTTGTTTTCTTTTTTGTTGTAATATCATTTCAATACCATAACCTTTTTTTACAATGAAACCAAATGAAACTGTCAAGCATCAAGTAATGTGTAATTATGTGGAAGTAGCTAAAGTACCAACCCAATTTCACAGTCTACTCCAATTATGAATTTTTTCGATGGCTCGTTACATATACATACTCATGCAGCTCTTAAATAAATATAATCGTTCTAGGAAACAACTCCTCTGGACTCGTTCCATCTGCAGAATGGAACGAGAGGAAACAAGTCCACAGAAGGAACGATTTCGCCCATCTCTACAATGATAACATATGATAAATGTTTATATAACGATAACATATATTAATGATGATAAATTGCAGATCGTTACTTTACATTATTAGATTATAGTATATACTGCTTAGCTTTTTTATATTACTTCTGTTGTTAATTGAATTTTTTTCCTGTTTAATATAAATAATTTCTTTAATTTCCCTTTTCATTGTGTGTTGTTCTTTATCAATTATCTGTGCGTTTTCAAAATCGAAATGATGATCGTGTTGCAGTTTGTGTGTAAATATAGCAGTTTTGTCTGTATTGGAGTATTTGTGGACTTGTATTGTTTCGTATAAATATCGTTTAGTTTGGCCTATATAGTAAATATCGCAACAGCGACATGGTATTTTATAGATGACATGTGTTTCTGGATTTTTTTCTATTTTAGATCTAAGTTTTGGAAATATATGTTTATTACTATTACTAACTTTGTATGTTGTAGCTATATCATATTTTTTTCAAGTACACCAGAGTCCTGATTATTCGAAGTAATGTGGACCGGGCCTTTTTCGGATAACCGAATTTTTCAGATAATCGAAGGTTTTTTGGAGACAGAAAATGAGTGTCTTTTAGATGAATAGGTTATGTACTTTATACTAAATTAAAATACATAAAGTTATTTTGAAATGCATACATACAGTAAAAATAACTATACATACACATGTATACATAGTTGTAACTTCGCAAATTATGTGCGTACCGCAAACCTATCGAGACTTTGCTGTCGCAGATTTCAGATTTCAGATTTCAGAAGTAAAACGTCAACTGCTGTTTTCTAAAACGTGCATTCCTTTTTCATGGGAAATCTTCGGTATATCTTCTTCATTAGTGTCTTTTTCCCTTTCTGACACAAGAGCTAGAATATCACTATCCGTTAACTCTTGGTGTTCGTCACTTATCAACCACTGGGCAAAGTCCCCTTTTGTAACCTCTTCGCAACCGTCTATTTTAGTTATTAATTCAAACAACAATTCCTCTTCGATTTTATTTAATTCTTCATCTAATATTTCTTGTTGGTCAATAATTTTTGACCAGGACTTTTGTATTGTTGAGTTTTTTCCAAGCATTTTCTATCCAATATACAACATCTTTCAAATTTATTTGCTTCAAACAGTCAGTTAAACTACATCTATCAATGTCAATTTTTTCTAGGCCCGAAATTGATACACCACGTTCACGTTGTTCCGTAAACCATAATATACAGGGTGTCCAGAAACTCTCCTGACAAACGAAGACCGGAGTTTCCTCAGATAATTTTAAGACAATTAAACCCAAATTCACCTAGTCCGAAAATGCTTCCTAAGGGAGGTAGAGTTCTTTGAAGATGGCGCCCTGTATTTATTTTTTTTTAATTCCTCCAGAACGCTTCCATTTAGAAAAACAAAAACTGGTATGCTTATTTATCCTCCAGAGATGAATCGATTCAATCAATTGCGAATTTCTAGTACCGGTCATAGGCGTCCGTTTTGGGTAGGTCAACGGTTATTTTAAGGCATAACTTTTTTGTATTTAACTTTTAAGCATTTGTGACACTAGATTATTAAATTTTCAGGCATTCCAGTACTAAAAGGTACTCTTACTTGAAGTCGGTAGGATACACCGTTTTCTAGAAAAATCGATTTGTAAATTTTTCGTTTTTTCTTCATTAAAGTTCAATTTTTTATTTTTTGCAATAGTTAGCTCTGAACTGCCAACAGAAGTAAAACCTACGTTTTTCATTGTCAAATTGTTGTCAGTTCGCGAAGTTTATCTTTTCATTTTTTAATTTGTGTTATTCAAACACAACGATTTCAATTTAAAAAAAAATGGTTTTTACTAATGAGGAATACGACGATATTCATTTAGTTTATGGCGAAATGAGGTGTAACGCTCGAGCGGCGCAACGTAGATACGCTGAAAAATTTCCCAATCGTCAGCATCCCACTCACTCAACATTTACAGCTCTTCATCAACGATTAAGAGAAACAGGTTCAGTGGTCCTAAAAAATAATGAAACAGGGAGACATTATGATGTAACAGCAGAACATGAAGATGTTATTTTAATGGAAGTTGAGGAAAATCCAGAAATTAGCGTTCGAAGACTATTTGCCATGTACCCCACAATTTCAAAATCTTCCGTAGGAAATATCTTACACAGAGAAAATTTATATCCTTTTCATTTTACAAAGGTGCAAGCACTGCTAGAAGGTGATTTTCTTGCTCGCGTAGAATTCGCTAGATGGTTACAAAATCAGAAAAATCAAGATGAAGATTTCTTCAGGAACATTTTGTTTGGTGACGAAGCTACATTCTCAAAAATGGAATTTTTAATGTACATAATGCACATTATTATTCGTACGTTGGTGACAATCCCCACGTTGTTCAAGAATTTAAGCATCAGCATAGGTTTAGCATAAACGTCTGGATAGGAGTAGTTGACGATTATCTACTTGGCCCTGTGGAATTACCTGCTCGTTTAAATGGTGCTGATTACTTACATTTCCTGCAAAATATTTTACCTTATTTGTTAGATGAGGTGCGTTTAAATATTCGGCAAAACTTATGGTTTCTACAGGACGGCTGTCCGGCCCACTTAAGCAGGAATGTACGAGACTTTCTAGATAATAACTACGAAGACCGTTGGATTGGAAGAGGCGGTCCAGTTGCTTGGCCAGCAAGGTCGCCGGATTTGAATCCTTGCGATTATTGTGTTTGGGGATACATAAAAGCATTTGTTTATTCCGTTCCGATACAAAATCGCGCACAACTCTGGCTAAGGGTACAAGATGCTTGCAACGAATTTAGAAATAACTTTGGAATTTTTGCAAGAATTCGGCGTTCTCTAAGCAAAAGGGTAAACTTATGCATACAGACTAATGGTCATCGAGCAACTTTTGTAACAATCTACCTTTGATACTTGTTCTTTTTTTGTTAGTTTCGTTCCATTGTAATAAATAATTTGTTTTTAATTTATTAAATTAATTTTCATCCATGCCTTGATAGTCCAAGCCAACTTCGTCGCTAAAAATAAGTAGGTACATAATAAATTGAACTTCAATGAAGAAAAAACGAAAAATTTACAAATCGATTTTTCTAGAAAACGGTGTATCCTACCGACTTAAAGTAAGAGTACATTTTAGTACTGGAATACCTGAAAATTTAATAATCTAGTGTCACAATTGCTTAAAAGTTAAAGACAAAAAAGTTATGCCTTAAAATAACCGTTGATCTACCCAAAACGCAGTGGCGGCTCTTGATGACGTACGATGTGCGCTGCTGCACGGATGAGACTGCTTCGTTTAAGCTTTCATATATACAGAGAAGCAAGTAAACGTACCGAAATCTTCCGAAATAGTTCGAAGTAGTCTCATCCGTGCAGCAGCGCACATCGTACGTCATCAAGAGCCGCCACTGCCAAAACGGACGCCTATGACCGGTACTAGAAATTCGCAATTGATGGAATCGATTCATCTCTGGAGGATAAATAAGCATACCAGTTTTTGTTTTTCTAAATAGAAGCGTTCTGGAGGATTTAAAAAAAAAATAAATACAAGGCGCCATCTTCAAAGAACTCTAGCTCCCTTAGGAAGCATTTTCGGACTAGGTGAATTTGGGTTTAATTGTCTTAAAATTATCAGAGGAATCTCTGGTCTTCGTTTGTCAGGAGAGTTTCTGGACACCCTGTATATAAACTTTTATCTATGTGCTCATATTTAGGCTCTTTCATTGTTTTGCACGAAGACGCTGGAACTGCGAGAACACTACACAACTTTTCAATTTTAAGCTGATATTTCCTCCACTCCGATACAGTACTTACACGATCACCGTAATCAGCGATAACTGTCTTTAACAACTCTTCGTATTTACTCGCTAATCAGAGTAAAGCTAACACATTTGATCACACAACAACTTTACACGGTGTCCACGTATACACTGTGCCCCATGTGCGACACTCTTGCTAAAGGAGTGTATCTATAGATTCGTTAACAAAGCTAGACGCTATAAATACTTCTATTGAGATTACTTATAATCATTGTGAATACTGCAATTGTTATATACTTTTACTGTAACACTAGAAGATTCGTGGGCATTAATAGATATTCCAGGCAGATTCTGGGAACACACTATATTTTGTTTGAATCCCTGCTGATTCACATTAACTAATAAATCACTGTCCATTGAATTAGAAGTTGATGGATTCTCTGTGATTTTAGTAGACGTATTAGGTGCAATGTTAGATATTATTTCAGAAACGTCTAATTTTTTCTTGATGAAATTATCAATGTAACCTTAAGTAAATCTCCTCCACTATTAGCTAAATGTGTTACACTGGGTCGTCTAAAGCAATGTCCAGTGAAGAGTTCAGGATTAGGTAATTTCAAGTAAGTAGCAGTACTTTTTGATACTTTTCCTATTGTATAATACCTATTGGAATATTTACACACAAGCCATTTCTATATTGCATTAAAAAACGCCTATGTGTAACATGACTGGGACGAAGATTTTCAGCAAATCAATCCACAACCTTTGAGTTATAATAAATTGTATAGGAACATAAGGTTTAGTTTAAGCTGTATATCATCCATAACCATGTTTGTTAGAAATACTACTATAATTATGTTTTTATTACTTACTTTCATTGCTAAATATGTTTTATCATCGGCTTCTATTATAAATCGGTTAATGTGTCCTATTTCTAAAATCTTCAATTTCTTAGGCTCATAGCCTTCAAACAATCTTTTTAAATATGCTCTTAGCTCGGAAAATTTTGAGATATCTGTATTTTTATAAATATTCAAACCACATTTGAACATCGAATATTTGGACCACAAGGAAGATACCTTTTTTATTTTACTTTCTTTGTCAAAATAGGCAATCATAATGTTTTCTGTAATAGTCACGGTGTTATTTTCTTTACACCAAGTTATAAATTGGTTATATTCCTTTTTATAAATGTGTCGAGATTCTTTTGGCAAAAGATTTTCCAAATTGTCTTCTGCAATTTTCCGAAGGTCTGGCGGCCTGCAATTACTTATTTCGTCCATTTTGATGTTAAATAGTTACATAAATTAGTCTAAGATTTAAATTTCAAAACACATAACAATATTTCAAATATTTGAAATGTTCAAATTATAAGACGCCAAAAAAATAAAATATCTGAAATATTCGTATTGAACATGACTATTATTTTAAACATTTTTTAATATGTAAAAGGCGGAATAAAAAAAAAATGGTATAAAATGCACGTTTCATAAGACATTTTTGCGCACTCGTTCAATAGAAAACTCGCCTGCGGCCCGTTTTCTAAACCTTGAGCTCGTGCGCAAAAATCATGTCTTATGAAACTTGTATCTTAATATACTATTCAATTATTCGAAGCCGTTTGAGGAAACTGATTATATGATCGATCAGTAAAATACTAAAATACTAAGAGTAAATAGAATATCATGGCAACGCCCGGAAGAATTTTCTACACAGCATCAAATAAATTGCAATAATTATTATCAAATTGATGAGATTTAACCGCATCATGATTTTCGTTGATTAGCTACTCAAAGAGACGTGGCCAATAGTAAATTTTTAGTCCACCTTGTTAATAACAAAATTGATTTTCTATTCTTGCTTTTCTTTATCTCCTTTAGTGCACCACCTCATAATACGCGTTCTGCAAATTTTTTTAATCGATTCTACTCGAATTAATGTTTACTAAAAGGCACCACTTTCTAACATGGCAAGAAATATGAAAATGGATATTGATCCATTTGATTACTGATGATTTGTATAGACCAGTACATTTCATTTTTTGTTTATATTAGAATTTATTTTTATTTTTCTTTACATTATTGTGCCTGGATATATAAATTTTTGGTTTCCTGTTGTTATTATATTGTTGTTATTATTCGTTTATGTACTGTGAAAAATTTTATATGATGTATCTTTTGTTTTCAATTTCATATTGTTCGCTTTTGTTTTTTTTTAAACTAGTATATGGCACTGCAAATGGCTGGACAATTGGACAATAAACATCTGTTATCATTATTAATATGATTATAATAGCATTTCACCATCGTTGGTACAAATACGTTGACGTTGATAGGGAATATGTAAAAAATAATGAAAAACTTGATGCCCTAACTCATTTGCTTGAACTTTATTTATGTATATAATTTTTTTGTCACATGTAAATGTTTTAAGTGAACAAAATCAAATCACTTCTTATTAATAAAACTTAGTTTTGAATTATTATCCAAAATTGACGTATGACAGTAATAACGTATTTTGTATATAAGAAATAAAAGGTTGGAAATAACTTTAATATTATTACCATCTTGTTTATAGCAGAACCGTATATTAACTATCAAAAAAACGTAATATTCTTATATTCCTTAATTTGCCCCATATTCTTTTCATATAAAATGTGTTACATTCTTATAATTTCGTAACAGAAATCGTAAAACAACTCATATATTTCCCGCATCCAAGAAATAAATAAAATTTCTACCATTTCCCTGGATATTGCTGAATGCGAAACTGAGAGGTTTCGTTTGCATCGAACCCTATGTAAGCTTACTGTTGACGAAGCATAGAAGTGAGACAAAAAATATGGTCTGGAATAACTATAGAATAAGAGTGTAAGGAGAAACCTTACAAGACGTCACGATCGAAGTAATTTTTTTCCGCTCTCCTTCAAGCTTGAGGGAAAACGTTAGTCTTAAATGTTATTTCCGAAAAGTTTTCAGGTATATGAGATCGTGCTTAGAAGCTCGGGAGTGATCTACGTGTATCTCTAGGGCATTCGCGAAATAAATGTAACGAAATAAAAGTAACAGCTTGTAGTGGATTTACTTTATTTTTTATACATATAATATATAGACTTTTAAAAATGTATATTAGAGATTCGATGTATATTTTATATTAATCACATGTAAATAAATAAATATTTGATTACATTAAATCCAAATTAAAACTCTTCACAATTTCATCAACTCCGAGACGAGACAATTTCCGGTTCTTATAACAACTATTATTCTATTTCATTAATTTGAACTTATGGCAATCTTTCTTTCATCGACTGTTTCCAACATTTTAAGAGCTTCTTTTTCCCTTTCGTCTAGTAAAAGGGCAGCTTGTTCAATAAGACCTAGCTCCAGAGAAGTTAAAATTGGAATTCCGAAGTTATGAACTACACCTCCTGGCCCAATGCGTACTGTACTGGCTAAATGCCTAAATAAATATTTTTGAAACTATAGAAAATATTAAATCAGTTAAATCTAAAGCTACAGCACTTTATATATAATAATTTACTAAAGAAAACACTCGGTATATTTGTTTCACAAAATATATTGATTAGATCTCTAACATATGTTTCGACTTTTCAGTCATTATCAAAGAGTTTTTAAACTAAAATAAAAAGTACACTTCTACCACTATTTATGAGTTTTTAAAAGACTTTATTACGGCATCAATAGTAGGGGTGTTGAAAAAATCCAGCTGTGTATTTGTGACATGTCTATTAAGATTAATGGCTTTTTTAATTTCTAATATTTCGAGGAAGTCGAGCCTTTTTCCTTGTGTAATGTGTAATATATAAGACGAAGTTTGGCATGTATTCCTTGCTTCTGACATTTTACAGTTGTCTGACTGATTGGACTTTTTAATTATTAATGAGATAAAGTTTTAAAAACGTAATAAAATTGTATTTATTTACCTTAACATAAAGAAACTCGAAATTATTAAGAAATATTATTTATAATGCCAATATGGTTTAATAATTATGGTAAAGAAATATGTTAAACGTGTTTTTTTTGGAAAAAATTACTTCGTTTTTTAGCATGTTCTCCGTTAAGGGTTAATACCTGATCCAGTAAATTTCCAGTTTTTTCGTTCCGTCCGAAAAGTGGGTTTTCTGATATTTTTATTCGTCGAAAATTTTTTTCCGCCGAAAAAGTTTTGAAGTTGAATGGACGATACCAAATCACGAGAACAGGATAAATCTTGAACCAATTTGAATTCTCATTCGTGTAATTTTGACATTACGATTGTCAATTTGCTGAACAATGAGTTGTCATGATAAATTTTGTTTGCCAATCTTGATCATCTTTAATTCAGTTATTCTTTCAAACGGTCCAAATAATATAGCATAATAGGCAACTTTTATTGTTTTGCCTTACTATGAGTAATCAACAATGAAAACTCCTTGAGAATCCCAAAAAAACAGGAGCCATAAATTTTCTACCACACAAAACATTTTTCGTCTTTTTTGGTGCATTTTAACCAGCCACTGTCCACTACTTTGAACGCTGTCTCAATTCAGTCAAAAATTGTGACACCGATTGTGCATTTAGCTTTTTCACTACGGAATACTGTGCATTTACTTAGTCGAAATGTCAATCTGGTGTACTTTCACTAGACGACCTAATGTATTTTATTAACGATATTTATCATAGTGACCTCAACAAGGCATTCAGAACCAACTTTATCTTTAATGCAGATTCGGTAATGTTAAAACTCCTTGATCGAAAAATAAACACTCTTTAAGAATAGTGAAGGATTTCGATACACTTCAACTAGCTCCATTTTGATCAAGGCAGTCGTCGGCTCCCTTAAATTATATTATAACATATTTTTATGACTCTTCGCAATTCGTATTTATCAATTTTTCTGCAAATTGCAGCAAAGCTCGTCTATAGAAAGCGTAGAGCGTCGCGTTTGTATAAAATTATTAATAAATTAGTTTAAAAAATTTCAATGGCCAGTAGTGACTAAATGAACTATGGTAGTCCCCTCGTAGAAATTTCTATACATAAAAATATCGAAAACTATTACTAAAGAAACATACACTAAATTAAAGGATCATAATTCCACATTTAGAAATTTTTCTGTACTGAAGAAGTGATTGACAATCAAGATTGTTTGTTCTATTTAAATTCATAACCCATGAGACTAAGAATGTTCAGCAACAGTTACATTATAAAAAGACTTTTTTCACTGCTGATATATGGAATACTAAAATTTTGATGTTGTTTTAATGTATAAAGGTGTATTGTGCGTTCAAAAAAAAAGAATCTCAGAGTCGGCCATGATATTTTCAAGTACGGCTTAAATAAATTACAAAATTTTACTGTCGTCACGTAATTGTCACCTTTATTTATACGTGTAATTAATTAGCAAAGAATTATCTAAATTAAAAGTTTAATTTTTCATTTTTGTGAATATTAGAATTAAAATAGATATGATTTTAGCACGTCCAATTATATTTTGTGAACGCAAACTGGCCTATAGGCAACTTCAAATATGTGCTGGTAAAAAGGTTATATAAAATATAGTGAATGCTTTAGAAAATATTATTATTCCGATCACATTTCCTTGTTTAAAATAATAGATAGTTCTTACCATTTTAAGCTAAATTATTAAACATACAATTTGGTTGTAATTTAAGTCAGTAATTTAATTCAGGCTTTACATTGAAAATATAGGAAACCAAGGAAACAGAATCTATAGTGTCGTAAATCACCATGTTATTTATTTTTATAAAGGAAAATAAAATAATGCTTTTTAGAATAAATTTTAAAAAAATGTTAAAAATGATTTCCTTCGACATTTTCTGGCTTTATGTCGAATATTATTAAATACATTTTCTAAAATATGTGAATTATTATTAATTTCATTAAATTATTCAATAATTCTTGCCCTGAGTTTTTTTTTAATTCAGCACAAGTGTTTTAAAAATGGTATTCTTAAGGAAAAGTCACCAAAAGAAACCGCATTATCTTCTACTTATTTTTCGACTACTAAGGTACTCCAAAATTCTCTCAAGTGACTCACGTGTACAACGAGGTGCGCACCATCTTGTTGGAAATATCCTAACTGGAGTTCATCATCATATAAACGGCTTCAAAATTTCTTCAAATTGCAGCAAACATAAGCGACCCAACTGCCTCTCTATATGGCTCACTAAGGGTTTCGTTTGCAGTACTGGTTGAACTTAATACAGTATGCACATCAGTTGGCAAATTTAGTGGCTTAACGTCCATAAGATTGAACTGTTTTAAAATTATGTCAATGTAAGAATTCATGTGAACAAAGATAGACTTGTTCTTTCTTTGTTCTATTTGAATTCCTGCAAAAGATCAACTTCTGTCACTGTAATGTCAAATTTTGTTTTAAAATCGTCAAGAAAATTGTCCAAGCTGGCACGCACTTTAGTAATTATTAATCCATCATCAACATATAATTCTAACATTATTTTTGAATTATTCCTATGTAAACACAACTGTCCACACTGCACTGTGTAAAACCATGTGTCTTTAGAAAACTGTCAAACTTTTTATTCCAGCATCTGGGCGATTGTTTAAGTCCATACAAAGATTTTCTTAACTTGCACACTAAGTTTTCTTTTACACTTACTCCTTGAGGTACATCCATATATATCTCTTCTTCCAAGTCACCATACAAAAATGCTGTTTTGACATAGAATTGGAGTATTTCCAAGCCATACTTAGCGGATAGGGCTAGTAGCACTCTTACTGTGTCAAATCTAATTGTTGGCGAATAGATTTCATTATAATCTCTACTCCTTCTGTCTGACTAAATCTGATGATCGAATCAGATCAAATAAACGATAATTTGTTGTTTCTCCATTACAACCAACAAATAATAATTTTTTACTTTTAGGAGAAAATTTATTTCTAAGTTGTGAGTCTATAAACATGTATGCTTCACTAGCGAATATTCGAACATATCGATATTCTGGTTTCTTTCCGGTCCAGATTTCATAAGGAGTCATATTAGGTGTCTGGGTGGTCGTCGTGCGGTTTAGTAAATGTACTGCAGTATTTACAGCTTCTGCCCACAGATATGTTGGCAAATCCTTACTGTAAATCATTGAACGAAAACTCTCAACAATTGTTCTCATATCTCTTTCTGCACGTCCGTTTTGCTCTGGAGTATATGGAGCTGTTGTTTCTAATAAAATTCCTCGACTGGATAGATACTGTTTAAAAGGCTGATTACAGTATTCTGTTCCATTATCAACATGTAATGTTTTTACTGAATGACCAAACTTATTCTCACATAATCTGGTAAATTCCCTGAAACAGTCTAAAGCATCGTTTTTATGTTTAATAAAATATATAACACGATAACCTGAACAGTTATCTTTAAAAATGATGAAGTACTTGGCACCACTGACTAAAGGAACTGACATCGGTCCACATACATCACTAGAGCTGAGGATGTTTGCGGTATAACCATGGTTATATCATGTAACCATAGTAATTTACTATGGTTACATGATATAACCATGGTTATACCGCAAACATCCTCAGCTCTATACATCACTATGTATAAATTCTCCGACCTTTGTTTTTCCTTTGTAATTTATGTTGTTTTCCATAAATACATCCCCCACAGAAGAAATTTTCAATTTCTAAGGTTTCAACGTTCTTTATCAATCCCTTTTTAATCATTTCGCTAATTGTTTTGATATTCACATGACCTAATCGTTCATACCATACATTTAAACTGGCTTTGCTAACAGCGATATTAGCTTCGTTTGGCTTAACAGTTTTAAATGGCATCTGATAAAGATTATTTGAATCACGAACTGCTATAGCAGCTAATCTCCCATTTTCAAATATTTTGGCAGCATTTTCATCTTTAATGATAACCATACCTTTGTTTGTAACAGCACCTTCAGAAAACAGATTCTTTCTCAAACCAGGAACCAGTAACACAGTAATTATAGAATCATACCATTTTTTATTTAATAGTTTCTTGATCTTCACTGTTCCTTTTCCAATCACAGGTAGTTCTTCATTGTTACCTAATTTCACTTTGAAATCGTTCACTTCACATAAGTCAATCACTATTTCTGGTTGGAAAGTCATATGTGCTGAGGCACCACTGTCCATTATCCATGCATTGTCACTGTCCATTTCACTAGATATACTTGTACATTCAATATTAAATGCAGAATGTTCACCACCATTACTGGATTTGTTGACTTTTCTAAGTTCACGACAATTTTTGGCATAATGTCCCTTCTTATGACAGTTATAACTAGAGCTGAGGATGTTTGCGGTATAACCATGGTTATATCATGTAACCATAGTAAATTACTATGGTTACATGATATAACCATGGTTATACCGCAAACATCCTCAGCTCTAGTTATAACAAATCACGTTCACTTTCTTATTATTTTTGTTAGCTTTTTGTTTATTGTAACAACTTTTATGTTATGAAGTTATACCGGAAACCACAAAAGCATCTTCGATTGCATCGGACACACCCAAACTTGCTTCTTCATCAAGTAACCTTGATGTCAAGTTTGTTATTGTTTGCTTCGAACTATCTATCGATAACCAAGCTTGTCTGAAATTATGAAACTTAGTAGGCAATGTACTCACAATTTTGGTAATTATCACTAACTGTATCTCCAGTTTCCTTTATTTGTCTAGCTAAATTCTCAATTGTGGCAATATGCTGTGCAATATTATCATTTCTATCCATTTTATATCGATAGAATTTCTCATGCGCCATTAACTTACTTGTTTCAGCTTTCTGCTCATAAATGGAATCTAGTTTTGTAAACATTTCATGTGCAGATTTACTATTTTCAAATAGTGTTATTTGTGATAACTCTAATGCCGAGGTGATTAAGAACATGGCGGAAGCATCTTTTTTATTCCATACTGCTAATTCCTCATCTTGACCTTCATTTGTACCTTGTGCAATTTCATCTAGGGCTTTTGCACGTAGAGCACACTTTACCAAGAATTTCCACTGATGGTAGTTCTTTCCATCAAACTTACAGATATTAAAAACGTTAGCGGCATCAATTTTTGACGCTTCTACACACAATAACAAATCAACTTACTCGCAAAAACTAACTTTATCTTATTATTCGTACACAACGATTAACAGCTGAACACACAGCAACACATGCCTGGGGCCATAACCTATTAGAATCTTAGCAGAGTTTTAACTTGTTTTTACCGGTACTGTGTGTAAAATAAAACATTTTGTAACTTATCTAATATCTGTATTATTCAACCGTACATCAATTATATATAACTTACTTACTACCAACTACTACAACTGAAAGAAACTTCGTAACCGCAACAACTAAAACTGCGTTTTCTTTTGGTTGGCACACTGCCAGCAAGGAATAAGCGCGTAATTACAAAAATACATTAACAATGAGTTTATAGTTTATACATTGCTTATTTCATTGTGATAGACTTAATAACTATGATAGATAGTTGCTCATGAATAACAATAAAGAAACTTGAACAGATTTTGTAAACATTATACCAATGCTTACGTAAGCATAGGATGGTGGTAAGAGCTTTGCTTACTTTTGCTGACAAGGGGGGGGGGGGGATTAAAAATTACTAAAACTCTGATTACGTAATACTAAAACGGCCCCAAAGCTATCTTATTGCAAACAAATATTTCGAAAAACCAAACCTATAAATAACAATGAAGGTTTACACGAATTTCATATATTATACTCACTTGCAACTCGGCAAAATGTTACTTCTAATAAAAGCACTCATATTAGCTCCTTGGTCTCCCAAGATACCCAAAGCAATAGTGGTTATCGATCTGTTTACAGCATATGCTTGGGCCAAAGATGCGCATTCCATAAATTCTAACTTTTCCTTTTTCGTCATGACAGGTTCTTCTTGGGGTATATTTTTGAAAGCTTTAATTAACATTTCCGATTGATATTCATCAGCGCTTATAGGACAAGCTCTTGAAAACAACGGGACCAGGCTGTCTATATCAGGACCACCTACTATTGGAACGTGAATACCACTTGGATCGAGATTATTGTGAAAGGCGAATATAGTATTTAATCTCACCTAAAAGCATAAGTGTTTAGTTTCTGAAAACCGTATGTCGATACCTTCAAATAACAAAAAAGGTTCTTAAAACAGGAACAGATTTACAGAGCATCATCTGTAAAAACAGTCGCTATGACAAAATCTGACCAAAATTATATACATTGAAATAGCTCAATTTTACAATATCTTCTTAGGAAATGCTAAAAACTTTAAAATATATATCGGAGAAAACTCCCCAATGCAGAATCAATTAGTTATTTTCCAGTCGACATATATCTCAAACATGAAAATTACGTAAATCAGTTCCACGTCAGTTAATGAGAGGTTTAAAGCGTACATGGCTCAATTAGGAACTTCTAATATGATATGTATATGGCAAAGAGATTGAATATCTTTACTTTGTGAAAGTTATGCTATTAGGCGATCTAAAAAAGAAACTTTTGATAAATGTTCTAACCAAACATTTCACGATGACAAGCGATCTTTTCAAATATCTTGGATATTTTATATGTTATGTTTATTTTGTACCTTTTTAATTGTCTAATTTTATTTGAATTAACAATTATTTTTGTATTTCAATTTTATTAATGTAATATCTAAATTGCTACTTGCAAAACCATTAGATAAAATAAATGTAGGTGTAGGTTTCCGCGGTCGTTGTCTAGATGTAGATCTCGGTTTCCGGGTTGGAACCGCGTCGAGTTAGGCGTAATTGCCAACGTTTCGTCCACTGTTTCAAGGGACATCTTCAGGGCTGTACATAGATGTTCGTCGTTTCGCAGTAGCTTGAAGAATGCTATGACAGAGATCGGCACAACTTATATAGGGGGGACCAGTCGGTGTGCGTGTGTCCGAATATGAACGTTGTACTAGACTGTTACATATAGCCGATTCAGCGCTGGCAGAACACAAACTCAACTCTGGTCATCAAATTCTATTCAAAGATGTCAAGCTTCTGTCCCGTGAATCGCATTATTTCCTGAGGAAAATCCGTGAATCTATTGAAATTTACAAACATCCCCGAAATCTCAATAGAGACGATGGCTATACGTTACATCCAACGTGGCAAACTCTACTGAACTCTACTAAGAATTACCACGCCCATACGACGCATGCCATTGGCTCATTGTCCCCAGCCAATAGCAGGCCACCATCTGACCCGCCCCCCTATATAAGTTGTGCCGGTCTCTGTCATTCTTCAAGCTACTGCGAAACGACGAACATCTACGTACAGCCCTGAAGATGTGCCTTGAAGCAATGACAAAACGTTGGCAATTACGCCTAACTCGACGCGGTTCTAACTCGGAAACCGAGATCTACTTTAGATAGAATTTTTATTACTCTTTAGATTTCTCGTGTGTCTATCAATATGCACTTATTTAAAATATAAGCTTCTGTATTTCTTTATTGCAACGTGATTGTTAGATCATAGGATTTCATATTTCGATCTACATTTCTCGAACTGTCTCGCCTAATTATAATATTTGTGCAGGAGTTTTTTTAATTGTAAAACATTAGGTTATATATAATATTCCTGAAACCACCCAAATAGCATTTCTCCGAATAAGTTTATATATAGATAATAAAGTATATACATACTTAATATATAGTTAACATTCTGAACTTATTGCGAATTATATTTAATGACTATTAAATCTCATTTCTATATGCAAATGTCGCCTTATGTGACGCGTTAATTACTACAATTTAATAAACTTAAGTTTATATCAGTAGTTAACTATACATACATCAAGTATAGAAGTGAAAAGTCATGTCTATCTCCAGGATACTGTGACAAGCTCCAATAAGAGCGAAATGCATCCATACGTTCCAAGGGTGGATGTGGCTTTTTCACATTCACAAATTTTTGATTATCCTAACAACCAGGAAGGTTGACGTCGCGACGTATAACGTTCTGCATACTGGTACAAATTTAGTTTGTCAAATTGTAGCACATAAGGCGACATTTTTATATAGAAATGATATTTAATAGTCATTAATTACTACAATTTGATAAACTAAGTTTGTACCAGTAGTTAACTACATATACATCAAGTATAGAAGTGAAAAGTCATGTCGGTCTCTAGGATACCATATATTAACGAGCTTTAATAGGAGCGAAAGGCATCTATACGTTCCAGGATGAGTATGTTTTCACGAATTTTTAATTATCCTAACAACCAGGAAGGTGACGTCGCGACGTGTAGCGTTTGCATACTGGTACAAACTTACTTTGTCAAATTGTAGTATATAATTGATTTAGGTCTCGCTAGGCACTTGGTGAAACATATTAAATGATAAAGGTAAAAGAAAGTTCACACTTGGTTATTTGTTTCACTGCAATTTTATTTACAAAATACGCTTGGACAAATTTGTTTCGAACTTCACAGTTCATTCTCAACTGAACAAGAAAAGTTTACTTAAAATACGAATAGATAATTTGAGTAAGGTGGGGGTAACACTGTGAAACATATACGTGAGCTATGTATTATGGGGGTTTTCCTAGTAATTAACGAGAAACAGCCTTAATAATAGGGGAGATTACAAACTCTGTTTGTTCATTTACTATATTTAATGATTTGTTTATTGCTTTAGATATTTCCATGATTTCTAAAAAGTCTAATCGTTTACTTTTATTTGCAGAGTGTAAAATTTCAAAATTATTTAATGATACCATGTGTTGTTCATTTATACAATGCTCGGATATACCTGAACATTTCTTGGAATATAAAATTGCTTTCCTATGTTCTTCTATTCGTGTGCGAAAACATCTTCCAGTTTGACCTATATAGAAAGCATCACAGTCTAAACAATTTAATTTATAAACGCCCCATTTATCTGCTTTTTGAATTATATCCTTATTATTTGAATTAGATAACAGTTTAAATTTTTTGGACCTTACACTAACAAAACTAAATGGCAAATTAGATTATAGTATTTACAGAAAACACACATACACTGACACCCTCATATCTGTAGATAGCAAACAACCCGACAGCATTAAATTTTCCTCTTTCGACAGTTTCATACATAGATTACTATCCGTTCCCCTTTCAAAACCAAGTTTTGATAAAGAAGTTGCAGTCTTGAAATGTCTAGCCGTGAACAACGGATACAGTCCTGATATTATTAATAGATTAATTACAAAGAAAAAACATAACATATTAATAAATTCTTTTATGCAGCCCCCCAATTAGAACCAAGTAATTATCGTTTAATAAATTACATAGGAAAGACCACGAATAAAATTAATAATAGATTAGTTAATCTAGGCATAAAAACTATAATAGTAAATAAATTAAATTTAGGTAAACTTTGGACAAATAATAAGGATATAATTCAAAAAGCAGATAAATGTGGCGTTTATAAATTAAATTGTTTAGACTGTGATGCTTTCTATATAGGTCAAACTGGAAGATGTTTTCGCACACGAATAGAAGAACATAGGAAAGCAATTTTATATTCCAAGAAATGTTCAGGTATATCCGAGCATTGTATAAATGAACAACACATGGTATCATTAAATAATTTTGAAATTTTACACTCTGCAAATAAAAGTAAACGATTAGACTTTTTAGAAATCATGGAAATATCTAAAGCAATAAACAAATCATTAAATATAGTAAATGAACAAACAGAGTTTGTAATCTCCCCTATTATTAAGGCTGTTTCTCGTTAATTACTAGGAAAACCCCCATAATACATAGCTCACGTATATGTTTCACAGTGTTACTCCCACCTTACTCAAATTATCTATTCGTATTTTAAGTAAACTTTTCTTGTTCAGTTGAGAATGAACTGTGAAGTTCGAAACAAATTTGTCCAAGCGTATTTTGTAAATAAAATTGCAGTGAAACAAATAACCAAGTGTGAAATTGTAGTAATTAACGTATCACATAAAGCGACATTGGCATGTAGAAATAAGATTTAATAGTCACTAATTCACATTTGCAGTAAGTTCAGAATGTTAAACAGTGGATAACTTTTTGAATACATTGAGAAGACCAGTTGTAAGTAATTATGTCGAAGACTTCATTATTTTAATAATGCAAATTAATCCACATGGAATAGTGTCAGTCAATCATAAAAAATTCACCACCAATACCAACCAAATAAAATGGGAGAAATGTAAAATTTGAAACTATTGAATTAAGGAAAACGTGAGTGGTTAAGAAATTTTATCTAGTTGAAAATTGTATATGTTCCAATGTCACCAATTTTCATTTGAGGTTTCCCACCGCATACTATCTTTCCATAAAATACGCTTTCATAGATGTAGAGAAGTCACTAAGATATACCTGAACCATCGTTCAGTGACCAAAACTTGTGGAACGCGATATCCAAATAACTTATTGTTTTTGTCTTCATTCACTTCAAATACAATGAATAGTTAACGGCAATGTATCATATTTGAAGAAGACTAAATTATCGACTGCTGTCTTCGACAAAATACTGCCCCAGCACATGTGTATACTTAAAAATTTTATAAATATTTCGAATAGAATATGTGTTATCCCCAAAGACTTACTCGTCGAAGCTTCCATCAAATTTGTAAATAAAATTAAATAAATAAGTATTTTAAGCATTTATAGACATAATTTTCAACATATTTTATAGGTGCACATTTAATTCAAATCTTTTCTAATAAAAACTACTGTATTGCATTGTTCGTTAAAAAGTTATTACTGTTGCATTGCTCAAATACACTAACATACCTGTTGGAACGCAACGGAACCTATTATTCTTCCTGGATGATACCAATGTGTTTTCTTGAATATTCCAGCTACCAAAGGTACCGTCATTGAGATAGGAGGCACACAAACGTATATTATCGACTTCGGAGCATACATTGTACAACTTCTAGTTAATTTTATCAGTCTTTCGTATTCGTGGCGAAATTTTTCTACGGCTGTTGTTTTCGAATCGCCATACTTGTTCGTAGGCAATATAACAATTACTTCGGCTCGCTATTTAAAAAATGTACAGATAAAATTTAGAAGAAAAACTTGAAAAAAAAATCTAAATTGTCAAATGAGCTGAAATAACATTTTTTTTAGTTTTTGGTCTTGGACACTTCTGCTGGCGGCCAAGTTTTGCTGCTTATCTCATAAGACATATTCAGCTTTTTTTTTCTTTGGCTTTTGCTACTGTCGTCACAAATATTTATAAAATGTCAAATCTCATATGTCGATGACCTCTTCGTTATTTAGCCAACACAAATAATTCCTTACATAACATATTTTTAAATTCTCATAACAGAAATTTTGCAAATTGAATGAGAAGACTTCCTCTCTTTCGTAAGCGTAAATCGTCCAAACTATAATTCATTACAACATTTAGTTTTTAGTATCCAAAACAGGGTTTCGGTCCGAGAGGCTAGAGGATGTCTCCAGCCTCTATGAGCTAACAATGGCCATGGAACCGTATTATGAATGACTGCAATGCATACCCTGACTGCTTTATCTGCCTCCTCCTCGTAAAATCCTGCCACCATTGTCCTTGTGTCTATGTGTCTTAAATCTGCAGCTACACCTTTGGCGGCGTCACCATGTAAGAATAGATGAGAAATCAAAGGGTTTTCTTTAAGCAATAGGGATAAAGCTTCGCCGACTGATGTGCAAGCCCCTAAAACGGCAATTCTAACTGCTTTTTTTTGAAATTTTTCGACCGCGATTTTTTTCTTTACTTCTGCCCGTTTTTGTAGTTCTGCAATAACATTAGAAACTAATTCAAAAATCTTTATAAATATATGGCTAAATTGCCTTTTGAATATGTCCGTTTAAGGGAATTGATTAAACTTCGATGTAACATTGTCTTAATGAAGATTATTGATACGAATAATTTAAAATTTAAATTAATTTAATTGTAAATTTTACTTTGACTATGAGTTTGACAAATAATGACAAGTAGTTGACATTTTAGTTGAAATTTTGGTAAGAAAAATGTAAATGAAAGAGAAGCTTATGAATTAGAAATGATTTATTTTATTTTATTCCATTATTGTTATTTTTTAACCTTTGCAAATAAAGCTTCACTTATCGTAGAACGAATGTTACACATTCGTGGAAGTACTACAGCGATTTCAAAAATTTAGTTTAGCGCTAATGGACATATTTTGACCATATGTAAGAGAGAAGACTGATAAGCTCACATTCTAACGTGTAAAAAGATAGAAATTAAAACCAGTTTGTTTCTAGATTAGTACATTTTACAGTTTCACTAAAACTTAACTAAAAATGAATACTAATAACCTTCATTATATGAAATATTGCAGAACAAAGTACAATATTCAGAGTATAATTTCTAGTTTAATAATTTAAAGATAAAAATACCAGTTTGTATTACAGAAAATTTGTCCAAAATTTGAACCTTGAGATAACAAATTTTAATATAAAAGGTGACGTTTTCTAAAACATTAAGGAAGATCAGTTTTGTGAAGAGCGTTCATAAATATTATTAGCAAAAACACGGCAATTATATTGAATATGATAGACGAAGATAATCATTTGCTTGATTTGAGCAGTCTTAGGTATTGTTATGAAAGTAATCAACGACATAATCACTTGAGTTATACAAAATAAATTTAGTCTCTGGATGTACTGTCGAATGTA
Source organism: Melolontha melolontha (assembly GCA_935421215.2). Taxonomy (NCBI): domain Eukaryota; kingdom Metazoa; phylum Arthropoda; class Insecta; order Coleoptera; family Scarabaeidae; genus Melolontha; species Melolontha melolontha. The sequence continues at coordinate 83,292,782 of OW285242.1, read as the reverse complement.
AAAAAAAAAGTGGTACAGTAGTGAAGTTATATGTAAAGACAATTTTAAAACATTGTAGTATTGTCACGTTGCTAACGTACTTAAGATCATAGTAACGTGCAAAATTCATTTTGGACACTTACACCTACCTCTATATTAACGTAATCATGTATATTTCAAATGATAGCTGTCAAATAGCTGACATGATAGCTGACAAATAAATGTAGTTAAATTTTCTAATACCATGAATTTGAATAATATAAAATATTTGCAACGGCAGTAAGAAACGTAAAAATTACTAAATTTGCGTTCTCTAATTCAAAATAAGCGATCGTATTTGATGCCATTGAAAGAACACAAAAGAACGATTATAAAATCGGATAAGAAATTTTATAGGCACAAAAATGTAAATTTGTTTCAAATGTATCAAATAATAGAATTTACATTTATTTATCTTGGATTTAAATTGTTGAAAGTATTAGCGATGTAGGAAATAACAATAACAATTAAATTAAAATTCCTTTTGGAAGTATGCTTCAAAAAGCCTTTTAGGAAAAACCGTCAGACTTCATCAACAGCGTTCGAATCAGTAAATAAGTTATGTAGGAGAATCTGTGAATGCTGGTGAATTGCAACAAAGGTCTGACCTTAATACACCAGTAATAAATGAAAACCCAAAAGCAAAACGTTACAATCAAAGTAAAGTATCAGACAGACAGACGCGTACCAGGAATTTAAATACGTTTTCGATGATAAAATTGAGTTGATAAATATTGTGCAAATTGAGAGTAAATAAGACCGGCATGCAATTGTTCCAAAGTATAAATCATTTTAAAATATAATTGTCAGAATTGTTAAATTTAATTCATCCTAAAAATGCATCAAAAGCATTGTAAATAAAATTAAAAGGCATTATAACGACGATCGATTTTTGTTGAATTCGTCAAAAACTGCATCCGTTCTACTTTTTTATGTTTTTTAAATTAAATAATAAATTTAAATATTATTTAGTGGAATTCACTTTCGGCTGTGGTTAAAAACGAACATTGAAATATATCAAGATTAAAGTGTTGTTCAAATATAACTTTAATTTTATAAGCATGGTATAAACGGTGGCACATGTTAAGTTTAAGGGTTATATATAAATTATAACCCTTAAACTTAACATGTGGTATTATAACTTATAATTAGAGTGGACCAATCCGGAGCGATATTGGTAAATATTTCATATAAAAGCCGAAAAACTCCAATAATTTATCAATTTATATATATATATATATATATATATATATATATATATATATATATATATTAAAAATAATAGACTTTTTATTGGTTTAGCGACCTTTTATTGAATATGATGTTTTATTCTACGACGTTTCGACTTTTATTATTTTTCAGTCTTTTTCAAGTATCTAGAACCAAGAATTAATACAATGAGAACATGAGAACTGTGTTTGCTTTTGTGAGATTGAATTAACAATTAAATTAAAAATTAAAATTAAAATTAGATTAAAGACTGAATTACCAATTAGATTAACAATTAAAGTTAAAATTTAAAATTAGATTAATAATGAGTAGGGACAATTAAAGTGATTACATCTGTATAAATGAATAGAAAATTTGAATTAAACTACAATACAGTAAGGTAAATAGAAACAAGAATTACTACACTGAAAACGTGAGAGTTGTGTTTGCTTTTGTGAGACTGAATTAACAATTAAATTGACAATTAGAATTAAAATTAGATTAAAGACTGAATTACCAATTAAATTAACAATTAAAGTTAAAATTTAAAATTAGGTTAATAATGAGTAAGGATAAATTACAGTGGTTAAATCTGTATAAATGAATGAGATGTTAAACTTTTGATGTTAAACTACATTTCATGAACAATGAATGACAAAACTCACCGTTTCTTTTGGTTTTCAAAATCACGCATTCTGTGTAACATGTGTATCGGGGGCCCGAGACCTTTTTTTGTAACGAACCGATCGCACTGGTTGGAATATTGTAAGTGTTTGTGGCTTTGTTAAGAGAGGTTAATTTCTGTTCTGTTTTTGGAATTTAGCAAATTGATCAGGACCGTGTTTAGGGGTATGTAGTAAAAGTATTTACAAATGGGAACTGATAAAAAGTTTTTTTTGTTTTTTTGGTTTGTGTTTGTGTGTGCGGGGGGGGGGGGGGGGTATATATATATATAAATTGATATATATATATATATATATATATATATATATATATATAAATTGATATATATATATATTAATTGATAAATTATTGGAGTTTTTTGGCTTTTATATGAAATATTTACCAATATCGCTCCGGATTGGTCCACCCTACTTATAATATAGAAAGGGATGATAGAAATAATGAGTGTACTGGCGTTGCTATTCTTGTTAGTAAAAATTTTGGATTTGATTCTGTTAATTTAAATACAAGACTCAAACATGGTAAAATTTGTGCTATTCACTTAGCAAAAGTTAACGTTTCACTTAATCCATTTACCGCCCCATGCAAAGCAAATCAGCATGTGATGCTTATAATTACATTTTTTCACACATATCCTCTGCTTTTCTCTTTAGTGGAGATTTAAATAGTCACTATTACGTTTTTTGGTCCGCAAAAAATGATAATGCTCGTAATTTTTTTTTGAAGAACGAATTACCACCAGGAATTATCCTTCTTATAATTTATTCTTCCGCGGTGGGATGATAAATGCTCTCAGGTTATAAGAGGAAGAAAAAATGAAGGAGTCTAAGTTAAACCGCACTTGGATGAACTATCTAAAATGTAAAGAATTAATGGCATATTTCAAAAGATTTCTGAAATGTCGGAAATGGCATAGCTAGCGGTCTTATCGAAACCGATTTAATAATAGTACTACCAGCAGTGAGATTTATACCTTATTTTGAAACTTTGACAGGCTACATGTGAGACAATAATATTAAAAACCATGTTGCTGAAGAATTGTTAAACATTTTAGCCCATGTTTTGTGTCTCCAATAAAAGAGATATCAAACCACCCACCCGACTGATAATAATTTGCTATCAAGGGTATCTAACAGATATGAATTAGATTGAGCAACTGAAAGATTGTCTATTATCAGTGCACAATCACATATGGCTAAGTGGAGAAGCCGTACTTGATATAAAAGAAAATACAATAATTCAATCATTTCTGAAATCAAATACTAATACAAGATTTTTCTTTAAGAGCGATATGTTCTTAAATTGAAATGAAATAACAACAAATAGAAATAGCCCAAACATTTTTATTTTATATTGAAGTGTCACCTATGCAATTAAGTTCTGAAAATGTCATCATTCAAATGACCGCCTTTGCTTCTTCTGCAAGACCGAATTCGATTAACCCAATTTTCGAGAACTCGAAAAAATTATATCACGAATGGCGCTTTGAATATTCAATTTTAATGCATCCATTATCTCTGGTCTATTCTCATAAACAATAGACGTTGGATGTATTTCCGAAAATATTCAACTGACCAAACTTTTCACGCAACAAACCAATATTTTCATGGGCCGTATTGAACCAGATAGTAATTAAATCAATATAATTCAGTTCAGACCATAAAAAGTTAGTTATAATCAATCTGCACCGCTCACCACTGACAGCAATGAAATCTCTATTCTCATTTAGGAAAAAATAATTTGCATAAACCACATTATCACTTTTGCAGAATGTAAAGGTCTTTCGTGGATGACTTGTGGATTATTTTCACTCCAATAGCGACAATTTTGCTTGTTCACCGTTCCAGAGAGGTGGAAATAAGCTTCATCTGAGAATATGATTTTCATACCAAATCATCATCATTTTCAAGTTGAGTCAAGGTTATAAATCAGGGTTTTCATCAACACTGGTTTGAACTGCAGCGATCTTCTCATTATGTAAAGAAAAATTACGCTCGAAATTTTTAATAGTTCGACGAATGGCTAGCATACTAAATCGATTATGACGCCTATAAATTGGAAGAAGTACCCAATAAATTGTAATAAAAGAACAATTATTTTAATTAAAGAAATTTATAATTTCCAAAAGTTGCCGAAGCGTAATTGTCTCCATTGTGAAATTGCAGACTTCACTAAACACACTTGACAACTACAGATAATTTTGACATTTCAAATATGCCTGCTATGGCGACTGCAAGTCATATCGGCTCTATTGAAAAACCTGTTACAAATTGATAAGAATCTTATTACCCCATTTCATTATTATCATGTATATTTAAGGTATTTACAAATAAACCAAAACGATGTTGATGCCTTGACGTTTTGTTTAAATGCCATTATTCGTAATCATACTCTGATCAGATCATATTATTTGATAAGAAAATTCATATTCTCTTGACATTTTCTTGTGTACCATTCACAGAATGAGCGACGTCGTTCTAAATCACCTGGTCTAAGTCCTTGACAAATTCTGTACTTCTACATATGTAATTTTTGTTTTTTTTAAATACAATGTGTCGTTGATTTTGGTATACCAATGTTTTGTTCAATCCGCCGGACTGGTGTACCGGGATCCTCAGTGACGGCCCACAGAACATTTTGTACGGTTTCCTCATTGCCCGTTTTCGTCGAGAAACTCCAGATTTTCTAAAAGAACCATATGCTTTAAGGTTTGCTACTAATTTTATAAAAGTCCTTTTAATGGGCTGGCTCCTTTCAGGATACTTCTGCACTGTAACAGAACAATTTTGGTTGGATGAAATGAAACATGCCACCATGTCAAACTTTTCTTCGTTAGAAAACATAATTAATAGAAAAAAATTTAAATTATTGCACAAAAAATTAAACACCAAATGTGTGAAAAAACCAACGCAATTCGGAAGAGAAATGCATAACATGGTATTATTATTACGCACAAATAGGATAAGAGTGTATATAGCAATAGACAAGTTTTTAGTAACATGTAAAATTAGGATATAGAGTTAATGAATTCGACATTCATTTCAACCTCTGCCTTTGTGGATTTACCTTTTGGCCGTCACCTGCTTTTGTGTGCGTTAATACATTTAGTAAAATTGGTTCGATTGGCTCCGAACCGTGAAGTGTGTCTTACCACATCTGCCCTAATATAAAAGTTTTTTTTTCTCGTCAATTAGCTAGAATTTAGACTTTACTCGATAGGTTGATGGCCAAGGATTCCAAAATCTAAGGTAAATAATAAATTAAAAGGAAGTTTTAACATAATTTTGTAATAGTCAGTAGTTTTAGATATACTAAGTATCAAAATGTATTTGTAGCATTTTCATATATTCTATATATATGTATATATATATGTATATATATATGTATATATATATATATATATATATATATATATATATATATGTGTATACGAAGATACATATTTATCTTAACTAGGAATATTTAACTCTGTCAGTGCTAGGATTTCGTGTTAACGCTGTTTATATAAAGTATTATATTTTGTTGTTTTGTCATAGAACACTGAAACACGGCATAGAGTAGAGAATACATAAAATTCAGAAGCTTTTAGAAATTTGACCGTATCCTTAATGAGTGGAGTTCGGTTAGAACCGCAGAGCACCGGAAATCTGTAAATTTAAGTGAATTGATTACAGTACAGTTACACTAAAATATGACATAAATTAACTTTACTATGTTTTTAGCAGGAAAGGTAAAAGGAATGAAACAGGAATGTTATAGAAAACAATGGTTTGACAATTGTTGTGAATATTTACAATAAGAAAGAGGAAAAATTAAAATGGCTACGAACTAACAGAGAAACTACTAAGAAACAGCAATATTGATAAAGTATAAAAAGTAAAATGGTTTAATGTAAAATTTAAGGTAAAATGAAAAAAAAATAGCAATAAGAATAACACGAAATTATATGAACAGATAAGGTAGCAAAAAAGCGCATGACCAGCATAGACAGGTAGGAATCGGAGAACTATATGAGCAATATGACGATATTAGAATAAAATATAAGAAATGAATATGTAAAAGAAAGCAAAGAAAAGGAATATCTACAAAAACCAACATAGGAGGAATGTTATGAAATTATTCAAAATTTAAAGAAAAGACAAGCACCCGGGCCAGACAATTTATATGGCGAAATGTCAAAAATGAAGGAAATGAACTCTTTGAGAGAATGCATGAATTAATGATACAGATATGGAGAAATAAAAATATGCTGAATAATGGAGATCCGAAGTTATAATACTAATTCCAAAAAAGGAAAATATAATGTCGTGGAAAAATTACAGAAAAATAACATTGCTAAATATAGATTATTAGATCCTAGCCACACTAATAGTAGGAAAATAAACAAGTTATACGAAGGAAGCAACCAGAGAATACCAGAATAGATTCAGACAAGGCAGATCGACAATGATTCCATATATACAATTAAGCAAAGACTAGAAAAATATTATGACCAAGATACAGAAATGGAAGAAGTATTTATAGATTTCAAGAAAGCATTTAATACGATAAGAAAAAGAGAAATTATAAAACATGCAAGAAGTATAGGTATACCTGAAAATAAAGATGATCGAAATGATCATCTAGCTAACAAAAGAAATCGAGATAAATACAGGAGACGGATTATAGCGCTAGCTTTTAATATACCAATGGAAGGAAAAATGAGAACATGTAAAATAAAAGAAACGACAATGGAAAAGTTTATTCATGTGGCGGTATTTTAGTGATAGGTAGAAATAGAAAAAGTTTGGCGATGATTAGAAGGAAAACACAAAAAAGAGGGTGGGAAATAAATCAAGAAAAATTTATATATATGCAAATAACCAGAAGCGAAGGGCGAAATAAAATTATAATGAATAATAAATGAATAAACAGCGCAAGAAAATTAAGATTATACAAAGTTACAATAAGATTGGTGGTAATGTATACTGCAGAGAATATATATTTATCAAACAAAGATGAAAAAACCCTTACAATATTCAAAAGGAAAGTAATGAGAAAAATATATGTGCTAAGAAAATAAATGAAAAGTAATATATAAGATTAACGAACAATGAGATCGAAAAAATATTGAATGGAAAGAATATAGGAAGAGTAATAATTAAAAGCAAAAAGAATAAAATAATATGGTTATATTGATCGAATGGAAAATGAGTCCATAGTTAAGAAGATAATAAAAAGATCTGAAAAAGAAAAGAACGTGCATCGAATTCTGTCTAAAACTTGGTGAAACGGCAGAGGAAACTGTGAAAATGCTTAGACAAGGGTTTGGTATGGATGCCATAGCCTAGACGCAAATTTATGAGTGGTACAACCATTTCAAAAATGGACGTGTGTCGGTTGATGATGATGAGCGTTTTGGTTATTCATTGACAGTAAACACGCTACAAAATCTGGCAAAATACTTGATGCTATCCTGCAAGACCGAAGGAGAGCAATCTATGACATTTGTAACATTGTCGACTTGTCGTACGGCGTGATCAGCGTATTCTGTCCGACTACTCAACATGCGGCGTATTAAATAAGAAAAAGAAATAAGACAAGATAACAAGAGAAAATAATGGAATACCTCTATTGTATATTTGCATAAGGAAGAAGAAACCTGATATTACTGAGACTATGATAAGTAGAAACCGGACACATCGGGCTGAAATGATGTCATTACGACGGACGATATAAATAATCTACAACATCTGAAAGTACATCACGCAGTTATTGAATAGCACTATTCATTCGGTTAACCGCACACAAAAAATAGATGTGCAGTTAACCGAATGAATAGTGCTATTCAACAACTACGTGATGTACTTACAGATGTCGATTATTTACATCGTCCGTCGTAATGACGTCCATTTCAGCCCGATGTGTCCGGGCTCTAATGATAAGACAAAAATGTTATTATTTCCATAAGTTGACAATAAAACATTATTTCTATTTGCCGTTAAGTGACTTGTTTTCCTAAAACTCAAACAGATTTTTTTAAAGTCTTTAACTGAAAAGTTATATAAAAAATACCTTGGTGTGTAAGTATGCTGCTCAGGTTCCATCTTAGTCTCCACATGTATTTTCTGCAAGCTGTGGTTGTTATTTAGGTAAATTACTAGAATGCATTTATCAATGCCGTTTGTAATATAAACGGTACCAATCATATCCCTATATTTTCCACTACGATTAGACATGTATTTCATAATTATGCTTTATCAATACCTAAACCGTCAGAGAAATGAAATTCGGAAAAATTCGAAGAATTGTCAAATGAATATACTCTCCAAATGAAGTCAGATTAACGTCAAATTGTTGCCTTCACGATTATAGCAATGAAATTTTCTACAAAAAGGTATGAAAATAACATAATTTAGCTCGCATCATAGAGATATATTACTTGTGCATAAATATATATTTTTAGTTTATCATTTTATTCTTACCTCTGTACCTAACTTTATGCCTGTATTGTTCATATCTATTTTATATCCATTTTATTGCTTGTTACGCCGTAATTTCCATTTATATTTTTCGTTTTTTATTGTCAAGTCCCGGTGTCTTAATTTATCTACGAATCATTTTTAAATGCGCTCAACGGGCACTTATATCGCTATCTGTGTGTAAAATTTGGTAACTATATCCGCGCCCCTATCGTTTTATATGCAAGCGGGAATTGAAGGATAAGAGTGCAAACTTTGGTGGTAATAAGTCAAATCCTGCTTATGTAGTGCACATCTTCTGTAATGAAAGCTTAGTCCCGCATTTCGACCTACCATATTTCTTAATCGCCTAGGCGGATTACGTCGAAAAAAGGGAATATATTTTAATTGAGAGCAGTCAATTTTGACGTAGTAACTTGAGAAGTTTGGATTGAATAAATTCAACCAAACTGGGTTTATCGTACGGCGTTCGTTTTTCCAATCTATGGAGATAAATAAGCTCGTTGCCTGAGATTTCATCCATGTACTATAGCCTTGAACATCTGGGACAAGCTCAAGGTTAATTACCTCATTAATTGGACACACGAAACCAATCACAAAACCCCGAGTCTAATTTTCCATCCCCCAAAGGACAGGACGAAATTAGGAAACAAGTATCTCGTATGATTAATATTTTTTTTTAATTGCGTAATCTATTTCACTTGATAATTTGTTTAGCTTTCTTAACCCGCCGTATATGATTTTCGTAGCATTTTGAGCTCGACATACAGTACAAACGTTTTTAGCCTCATGCCAAGCTGCATGTAATACGTTGTATGTCGACGTATTTTAAAATATAGTTTTGAATTTAAAATAAAGTCTTTTGTAATATTTTGTAACATATTTTATTATCGCTATATTTGCTTGCAATAAATTGTGAAGTTGATTCTGGAGGTACCTTAGGAAAAGCTACGTCGAATAAACTTTTGTAATTAATTTAATCTTTATACCAACTTTATTTCTTTGTTGATTTGTTAATAATAATTTTCCGAACTGGTTTTTTTCTGTAATTTCTTAGTATATAATTTCGTGTGAATATATTTTTAGTACCTTTTGAATATATAGTAGAAATATTTATACAGTAAGAGAAAATAAATATATTTCTTTATTTTGTTAATCGATGCTTAAATTTATTACATTTATTTTTTTTATAAATATACATCTTAATTTCTGTTCTTGAATATACGAATTAATTGTTTCTAGTACTTTTCTTTGCCTTTGGCACAGAGATTTCTTTTCAGATATCCTGTGAGCTTATTGGTAATAGTACTTAGTAAGTATATAGCGTGTATTTTGAGTAGTTTGTGTGCGCATGCGCCTAAGAACGCGCAATCCCTTTTCTCAGTTGTCAGACTGAGCTTCTGTAAGCAAAACTGAGTGGCGATACCTTCTATCTTTTATTCAGTCACCCATACCCGTCTCCACTGACTAAGGGCATACACCATAAATAGAAGCTCCCAGACATTGTGCGATACAACTACTGTTTTGCTAGTTTCTTCAGCATCTTCAGACTCCATCGTTGCGCCTGCTTCTCGCGTATGTAGCATGCTCTACCATTATGCCTGTTTTTAATAAAATATGTGAACTTCGGTAAAAATATTTTTTACATTCTTCTGAAAAACTTAAAGCCTCAGGAAAAAGCCGATTGACATGTTTGGAACTGGCACAGTTCAATTCACTATAATCAACTATTGCTTTTTAAAACGAACAAGTTTCTTTCGTTGTTTGGTGTGATTAATAATATTTACATTAAAAATACTTACATCAACTTACAAAGATATGTTAAAGACCGAAACGATAGAAACGATAGGACACGAAATAGCTATAATTCTCGCTAGATATGTATGTAATTGTATGCATAATAATTTTTGTATATCACACGCATCTAACAAAGTAAATTATTATTTTCCAAGTAAGCGGGAGTGTCGTGTACAAGGGAAGCTTTTTCCGTGATCGGTTCACCCAGTAGCAGTTCCAGGCAGAGTTCAATAAATCCGTCCGCCTTTCGTGTTTAAAAAACGCATGTGACTTATGTTGAAACGCTATCGAACACCATTAGTTCAAATTTAAAGTTCCAATATTTACGCCAACATTTATTGAAAAATGTTTTACAAAATAAAAGTTTTTCTGTTTTTACGATGAAATATTTATGCCATATATCAACTGACATATCGCAATTAATAATCTATTTTTAAAGCTAATAGATACATGTATATTGAATTATCATTACTCACACGTTATAATAATTTCAAAGTATTAAAATATTTAGTTTGCTGCAAAGATATTAACTAAATCTTAGCTTTGTAACTTACATTAGTACGTACCTTACGAAGCCATTGTAGCTTTATGATTATATATTATTAAAAAGAAGTTTATTAGTTTTGTTTCGATCTTGAATCTTAGCTTTATTTATACAGAAATTCACTTCATAATTTACTTCCCTTTATGAGACTATGGCTAAATAAAAACTTAACACGGTATAAAATCCTTACTACATTAATATTCATATCCTATATACGTATTTTTTAAGAATTTTAAAAAAAGAATTTAATTTATGAATTCTAAAATATCCGGGTTCGCTCTCAACGCAGTGCTGAGGCATGAATTATTATTATTAAACTTGAATGTATCTTTAAATATTTTAATTTTATCCATGACAACTACAGATATATAAATATGACATTAATACACTATCATTTATATTTTGAATTTCTTTGAAAAGGGCATTATGTACCAAAACATCTAAAATTATTTTAAATATATACATATTAAAGTAAAACAGACCTTAAATCGCCGACTAATTGAATCTACTATAACATACAAAGGTGATGAAATAATTATATAACTATACAGCGTTAGTAAAAAGTCCCGGAACGGTCGAATAACTTTGTTATTTGAAAATGATGATTTCTGAAATTTGGTATGGGGGTATAGTTAATATAAATGCATTTTATGCAATACACTTAATATTTTTTTCACTTCCGGTTTAATCGGCAATACGTTCAACTTTTTTTTTTTTTAATGGAACGGCCAGTTTTTTTTAACACTATTGAATGCAAAATAAAAAACAACGTTCAGGAAGTTTTAAAATGTTTATTTTTATTCACAAGAAAATAGTTAAAAAATTAAAAAAGTGTCCTAATACAGAAAAATCAAGGTACCTGTCTATTCAGGTTGCGATTACAATAATTGTTCAAAATGCTCTCCATTTACAATTTGACAAAAATGTAAACGGTCAGTAAAATTTCTTATTGAATTTTGTATTTGTTCTGGAGTGATGCGATTGGCTTCTTGATCTATGCTCTCTTCCAATTGTTCAAGATTATGGGGACGATTTTTGTACACTTGACATTTCAAGTGACCCCAAAAGAAAAAATCTAATGGCGAGAGATCTGGCGAACGTGCTGGCCATTCGAATGCTCCTCTACGTCCGATCCAACGTCCCGGAAAAAATGTCATTCAAATAATCGCGGACATTATGGGCAAAATGGGGGGAGCTCCATCTAGTTGAAACCAAAAATGTGCATTAGGGTGATCACCTATGTTTGCATTTGGGAAGAGGGCCGCAAGTGCTGGAACAATCTCATTTCGCAATAAATTTAAGTAGACGTTGCCAGTTAAATTCTCTCTCTTATAAAAATGGTCCTATGATGTTGTTTCCAACAAGACCAGCCCAGACATTCACCTTTTGAGGACGCTGTGTATGGACTTCTTCAATCCAATGCGGATTTTCAATTGACCAGTAGCGACAATTATGTCTGTTCACAGTGCCGTTGAGACAAAACGTTGCCTCATCTGAAAAAATGATGTGATCTAAAACATTAGGCTGCTGCTCGATCAATTCCGTCATTGTTTCACAAAATTGTAGTCTACGATCTGGATCATCTTCAGTTAACTCATGGACGGGATACATTTTATAGGCTTTCATTTTTGCTGATTTAAGAATTTTATGAGCAGATTTTTGAGAGATCTCATGAATTTGACCTAATTCTGTTGTGGACACGTGATGATTTTCTTCCACTGTAAGTAACACATTCAAACTAGTTTCTTCATCTGTTGCTGTTAATGGACGTCCCCTTCTAGGTAAATCCTTCACCTGACGAAATACTTCAAACTTTTGAATTGTTCGGCATCCGTACTTTTACTAATGTGACGATCCGGATAAACAGTATTAAACAAAATACGAACTTCTTCAAAAGAACGTTGACGATCACCGTACCCACGCATCATTAATATCTCAATTCGTTCTGATTCAGTAAGTTTTACTGCCATTTTCAAATGTGTTAATGTCTAAAATAAGTAAATTTATAGCGATGCAAAAGTTAAAACGCTTTTAAAATTGTCAAATGTGACAGCAAAAAGAATGAAAACACTAAACAACAACTATCTTCAAAGGTACCTTGATTTTTCTGTATTAGGACACTTTTTTAATTTTTTAACTGTTTTCTTGTGAATAAAAATAAACATCTTAATACTTCCTGAACGTAGTTTTTTATTTTGCATTCAAAAGTGTTAAAAAAGTCTGGCCGTTCCATTAAAAAAAAAAAGTTGGACGTATTGCCGATTAAACCGGAAGTGAAAAAAATATTAAGTGTATTGCATAAAATGCATTTATATTAACTATACCCCCATACCAAATTTCAGAAATCATAAATTTCAAATAACAAAGTTATTCGACCGTTGCGGGACTTTTTACTAACGCTGTATATAGATAATTATACCGTGTGTTCCAATTTCGATGCTCACCATTGGTATCTCGGTTATTAGAAGATATAGAACAACGGTTAAATGGGGAATGTTTTGCAGAATTCAATACTCGCGGCAAATCTCATTTCAAATTTGATCTAACTTTTTAAATTTTTGAAATATTTTGAAAAATCAAAAATTTGCCGATTTCGTTATTCCTCAATAACTCGATAACGCTTAGTCTGACCTCTTTTACAGTTTTATATTGTTCAGACACTTTTTTAAAACAAATTATTTGATACAAACAGAAACCCCCGATTGTCATTTGTTTTTAAGTTATTACCACTATCTTTTGTTTTTCATATGGCGGCCATATTGGATTTTGGGTTTGTTAGGTAGTCCTCAAAATGTGCTTTTCAACGATGTATAACATGCCTGAAAAATTTTTATTTATAAGGAAAATATTAATAAAAACGTAAATTAATCTTTAATATGAAATTAGTAGGCTGAAAAATTAAACACCAATGTCAAATGAAAGTGAAAAGATATTCTAAGTATAGCAAACGATAATTAAGTTGGCGCGAGGAGAGGTAAGTTCGCGCAGGATTAAAAGTAGTGAGGAGATTTGTATTTGGTTTTACATCAAATATCAGATAATTCTAACCTCTGAGCGTGTATCACTAGCAAAGACATTATGTTCCGTCAAACGTCAATGACAAATGTATTCTGACAATGAAACAAAACGATAACCTGTCAAAGTACAATTAGTGCTGCAGAGATAAGTTAATTAAAACTACTTGTAGTTAGTGATAAGTAATTATTGTCAAGTATTAAGATTTATAAGTATTGATAATGGCACATACATATTCAAACGAAGAAAAAGTTGATATGTTGGAAGTGTATTTCAAAGCAAATAGAAACACTAAAAATGGGTGCACGAGTTATGCAGAGCGTTTTCCAGAAAGACAACAGCCACACAGGACAATTTTTAGAAGACTAGTTAGCAAATTAAAAAACTTTGGAAGCTTCGAACAAAAACGAGCAAACTATGAAGTTAATGATGCTGATACACGTCTAAATAATATTTTGCAGAACGTTAGGAACAATCCCAGCACATCAGTTCGTCGTGTGACACGAGAAACAGGGATTTCAAAATCTACTGTTACAGAACCTTGACGAAAAACAAGTATCACCCTTACAAACTAACAATTGTACAAGGTTTAAGTGATAATGACAATCTCCGACGATTACAGTTTAGCAGGTGGTACCTTCAAAAGTGTGAATATGACGCTAATTTTCCTAGGAAAATACTATGGACAGATGAAACACGATTTACCAATTGTGGAGTGTTCAATAGGAATAACTATCATCATTGGTCTACTGAAAATCCACATTTGGTAAATCAAAGAAGATTTAAAGTTCGATTTGGTTTTAATGTCTGGTGCGGTTTAATTGGTGTGACATTTTGTTTACATTTTTTTGTTTTTTAAACTCTTTTTTTCGTTTTAGATAATCAGTTAATAGGTTCTTTCATCTTTGATTACAATTTAATTGGTAACAGATATTTGGAGCTACTAACAAACGAGATAATGCCTGCTTTGAGGCAAATTATTAATCCCGAGAACATGCAAAACATCTGGTTTCAGCAAGATGGTTGCCCGGCCCATAACACTCGTAACGTGCAACATTTTTTGAGAAAAAACTTTAATGAGAGAGTGATTTCAAATAATGGACCCGTGCAATGGCCTGCGAGATCACCCGACCTTACCCCGCTTGATTTTGAACCGCCAGAAACTCGGGAAATTTTAGAACAAAGAGTACTAGATGTGCTACGATCAGTAAACGGAAACACGCTACGTAGAGTTTGTAACTCTACTCGAACAAGGTGTCAAAATTGTGTGGAACAGAATGGTCGTCATATTGAACAATTTCTTTAAGTGAATGTGAACTTTAAGTTCTGTATCTTTACTTTTTATTTCTATAATTTTTTTATCGTTTCGTTTGTTTACAGTATTACTTATAATATCTTTTCACTTTCATTTGACATTGGTGTTTAATTTTTCAGCCTACTAATTTCATATTAAAGATTAATTTACGTTTTTATTAATATTTTCCTTATAAATAAAAATTTTTCAGGCATGTTATACATCGTTTAAAAGCACATTTTGAGGACTACCTAACAAACCCAAAATCCAATATGGCTGCCATATGAAAAACAAAAGATAGTGGTAATAACTTAAAAACAAATAACAATCGGGGTTTTCTGTTTGTATCAAATAATTTGTTTTAAAAAAGTGTCTGAACAATGTAAAACTTTAAAAGAGGTCAGCTAAGCGTTATCGAGTTATTGAGGAATAACGAAATCGGCGAATTTTTGATTTTTCAAAATATTTTAAAAATTTAAAAAGTTAGGTCAAATTTGAAATGAGATTTGCCGCGAGTATTGAATTCTGCAAAACATTCCCCATTTAACCGTTGTTCTAATAACCGAGATACCAATGGTGAGCATCGAAATTGGGACACACGGTATATACCAGGTTTTTCTTTTGTCATTACTAGAGCGGACACATCGGGCTGAAATGGACGTCATTACGACGGACGATATAAATAGTCTACAACATCTGTAGGTACATCACGCAGTTGTTGAATAGCACTATTCATTCGGTTAACTGCACCTCTATTTTTTGTGTGCGGTTAACCGAATAAATAGTGCTATTCAATGTATTACAAAAGGTATTTTAATATTTTATACTAGGAGAAGTCAATAGGTATTATTCTTAATTTTTATAGCTTAATTATGCTTATTGTAAAATGACTTTAGATTATATAACCTTGAATATCTTAAAAAAACTAGTTTCAGATTAAAAGTTCTATAAGGTCTTGAGAAATCCAAGGATAGTTTTAGATGGTTCCAGAATACTCGAAATAAAGGTTGGAAATTGAATTTTTGTTCGGTTGACATCTAAAGTATTGCAGATTATTTTAAAACTGCAAATATGATATTTCTTCTACTAAAAATTAATTAATTGGAGCGCAATACAAACGCTGTAGAAAAGTTCTACCTAAGGAGGCCAACCTCTTTTTGTTTTTTCTCTTTCCACGGCCTCTTCTCTACGTTTCCAAATTTGTGTTTTTAAAAAAGTATTTTGTTAATAATAATTAATTTCACCAATATCAATTTTGCAAGTGGTGTTAAAATTTATAATTATAATTACAAATTAATTTTTTACACATTTTGAAAGTTGTATACAGGCTGATTCTAAATATATGCAACAAATTTTATGGGCTGATTCCTAGGGTTATTATGAAAGTTCATATAAATGTATGTCTTAAACGGCTTAGTTTTAAAGTTGCGGGGTATTTAATAGTAAATTAAAAGTTCATACAATCAAACGTACTAATACAACAAAATCAACTTATGAAAATTGTTGGAGATGACCGCCTTCAATTGCAATGCAAGCTTCTATCCTGCGTTGCATTGATTGGCGAGTTCGTTCAAGAATACCGGGGGTATTTCGAATTGTCTCAAATGCTGCAACAATACGATTTCTCAGTTCATCAACATTTTTAATGAGAGTCGTATAGACTAGTGATTTAATGTGACCCCAGAGAAAAAATCTAGAGAATTTAAGTCTGGAGATCGCGTAGGCCACGGTATGGACCTCCTCGCCCTATTCACCGATTTGGATACGCACCATCTAAAACTCACGAGCAACTAAAATGAAATGTGTTAAGCCGGCGACTGACTGAAGGCGAGCGCTGTAATGTAATGCTCACATCGAGCATTACATTACAAAGTCCGTGACTTGCGTCCAGCGAATGCTCACTTTGAACGCTCAGCTCAAAAGTGCTCCGATATAATCGATCGGTTTTCTCGGTCGTTCAGAGGATCCCATAATATTGCTTTATTGCGATAAAGTTCAATAAAAAACAAAATTTTCTCTTGAGACCACTCCATTATTATTATTACATAATTATTATTATTATATAATAATATTATAATAGAACTCGCAATGCACATAGACGTTTGCAGTTGGGCGCAATATCAACTACTAATTAGTATTAACAGATGCGATGACTGTGCTCACATTGAAGACAAGACGCGACCTGTACTGACTTGTAATGTAACATTCAAAGGGATTCGCCACAAAACCGACAGTCAAGTGGAGCGCGATTTGCTCGACCTGAGCGGTTCTGTTCGGCGCTCGCTTTGGTGACTGATTAGCGAATTCTCGTGTTACATTACATTACATTACAGCGCTCGGCTTCAGTCAGTCGCCGGCTTTAGAGCGCTATCGTGCATAAAATACATTTGTAATCTTAATTGCAACGGAACTTCTCCAAACAGTAGTGGTAGCTCCTCTTCAAGAAAGCGGCGGTATACTTCTCCATTTAACCTCATCGGAAAAAAATATGGACTTATCAAGTGATCTCCAACAATACATTAACAGAGATTTGATGTTGATCACGGGTTTCTAATGTTTCGTCTGGGTTTTCTTCAGCCCATGAGTGATTATTATGAAATTTAATAATAGCATATCTGAAGAAATTAGCCACGTCGATGTAGAATACTAAAGCCAAAAACTAAGGATTTAGTCCGATTTTTTGTTGTATCCAGTGAAAAAAGAAAATCTTTGCGGTAAATCTGCTGACAAAAGTCAAAATGAATGTTTTTGCAGAGACAGGTGCGATATTAAATCTTGTTAGATATACTAAAACAAATGAATCGTATTGTTGCAGCGTTTGAGACAATTGAAAACACCCCCGGTATTCTTAAGCGCACTTACCAATCAATGCAACGGAGGATAGAAGCTTGCATTGCAGTTGAAGGCGGTTATTTCCAACAATTTTTATAAGTTAATTTTGTTGTATTACTACGTTTTATTGTACGAACTTTTAATTTACTATTAAATATCTCGTAACTTTAAAACTAAGCTGTTTAAGACATACATTCATATGAACTTCTATGATCATAATAACTCTAGAAATCAGCCCATAAAATTTGCCGCATATATTTAGAATCACCCTGTACATAACATAACCCCAAATACAAGTTTTAACCTCGCCAAGTTAAATATACAGTTTTTACATGAAAAATGCAACAATTATTTTTAATGTGTTAATAAGTTATATTAAAAATGAAATTTAAGATATATAATTGTTTCAGCCTTTACTTGATGAAATTCCATTATAACTAAATTATCAGGAGGGCTGATATCCTGATAAATTTAAGATAATTAATTTAATTTATAAATGAAATTGATCAAATAGTACTTAAAGTATTATCAAAACTAGATATGTTTTTAATTCGTTAACATAACTCATTTCACATTGAGTTATACACAGGTGTACCAAAATTACATGACATATAATAATATGTATTTCAAAAATTAAAGCCAATATGTTAATTGTTGTTTTACGTTCTTATAGATGCAAAGTGAAGGTGAAATAGCAGAACCATATCAATATATACTGGGTGCATTTTTTAACTTGAAACTTTAAAATATCTCGAAAATAAGCAATTCACGAAAAAATATACAGATTTAAAATTTAATAATTCATTGGAGGAAATACATTAGTGCTAGAATTAGTCCATCTCTCTCCCTTCATGTAGGTGGGGCTTTGAAATCTTAAAAAGGAACCCGTATAATTTATAACGGATTCGAATTCTACTGGAAAAAGTATGTAGGATTTGTCTGAAACATTTTTTAAATTCAAGATAGATGGCACTCCGATCGATGAAATTTTTTTTTTTTTTCAATTTCGCACTGAGAACCTACAATACGATTCTGCAATTAGTTTTCTATAAAAATAATACCACGAAAAATAACTTTTCATGAAGGTACCATAATCATAACCTAGGAACGGGCGTCTTTTTCCACATACTTGTTCAATATGACTTCCTTAGCTCATGACTTAGCGGACTACTTTCAAATGTAAAAAAAATGTATTTTTCATTTAATACCATTTCTTATATATATATATATATATATATATATATATATATATATATATATATATATATATATATATAAAGTAGATTTAATTAGTTGGCGATTTAAGGTCTGGTTTTACTTCAAAATGTATATATTTAAAACAATCCTACATGTTTCGGCATATGATGCATTTTTCAAAGAATTTAATATATAAATGACAGCATATTAATGTTATACTTATACATTTGTAGTTGTCATGGACAAATTTATTCAAAGATACATTCCAGTATTTCTGGGTTTGTATTCTTGGTAGATTTGATATATGTTCTTTATTATTTATTAATACCCTTTACGACCAATAGTATCAAACATACAAGTCCCTACTTATAATATAGCAAAATTCCTAGGTGATATAATATCTAAGATGTTAGGAAAAACGGAATATCGGAACAAAAAGTAACTATTGATAAAATTATATCACTTGATGTAGAATCATTATATGCAAACATTCCTACAGATCTAGCTATAAACATAATGGAATCCAAATGGAATGAAATTTGTCCACACACATCACTAAATAAAAACGAATTTATTAGACAATTCTGTCTCGACAATACATATTTTCAATACAAAAATTCTTTTTATAGTCAAACATTTGGTATTGCCATGGGCTCTCCTTTAGCTGCTCCTATTGCAAATCGGGTAATGGAACATTTGGAACAAAACGTTATCAATTCATTATCTTCCACACCATTTTCTTCAAAAGATATGTAGATGATATCATAACATGTATTCCGACAAATAAAATAAAGTACCTTTTAAATAAACTTTCACAACAAATTAAAACTCACTATTGAAGAAGAAATTAATAACAGTATTAATTTTCTTGATATTTCTTTAAGCTATGATAGACAGGGTACTATTTATACAAATTGGTATAATAAATCCACAGCTTCTTTTCGATATATGAATTACCACTAAAATGCACCTACAGTATTCACTAAAATGATTATAAATAATCTTACTGATGGAGCAGTAAAACTATCACATACTCAATACAGAAAAGATAACATCAAGAAAATTAAAACGATCCTAACACATAATAACTATCCACCACAACTTATAGACCAAACAATTAGAAAAAGAATCCACCAAATATACAACACTGCAGAAACCAATAACAATTTAAACAATGAAACAACATATATCACGATATAAACTTAGTAATACCAATAAACATCTATTTTCAAAACTAAGACCTAAAATAGGAAAAAATCGCGAAACACATTTCATCTATAAAATACCATGTTGCGATTGCGATAGTTACTACATAGGCCAAACTAAACAATATTTATACAAAAGAATTCAATCCCACAAATACTCTAAAGCAGACAAAACTGCTTTATTTAGACACAAACTACAACGCGATCACCATTTCGATTTTGAAAACACACAGATAATTGATAAAGAACAACACACAATGAAAACGGAAATTAAAGAAATGATTAGCATTTAACAGGAAAAAAATTCAATTAACAACAGAAGTGATATAAAAAATTTAAGCAGTATATACTACGATCTGCAATTTACCATCATAATATATGTTGCT
Source organism: Melolontha melolontha (assembly GCA_935421215.2). Taxonomy (NCBI): domain Eukaryota; kingdom Metazoa; phylum Arthropoda; class Insecta; order Coleoptera; family Scarabaeidae; genus Melolontha; species Melolontha melolontha. The sequence continues at coordinate 83,272,140 of OW285242.1, read as the reverse complement.
GTTATATAAATATATATCTTATGTTTTATTTAAATATCTCTACATTTTCTTATCATGCTGACAGTTCCGTGTTTTGATCCCTGACTGGCTGTCCGAGTAGGTTTTCGTGGTTTTCCTTCTCGTTTAAGGCGAATGCCGACAGCTTAACATCTTAAGCTGCTCCACGGGCGCATACATAATAATAACTCATGCCTTGCCATTCTCCGTTTTTGTTGTCTAACTATTTTTTGAATACTAAGGCTATTATTAATAAACTGAATGTATCTTTGAATAATTTTATCCATGACAACTACAATTGTATAAGTATGACGTTAATATACTGTCATTTATATTTTATATTCTTTAAGAAAAGTATCGCTTGCCGAAACATGTAAGATTGTTTTAAATATATACATTTTGAAGTAAAACCAGACCTTAAATCGCCAACTAATTAAATCTACCATAACATACAAAGTGACGAAATAATTATCTATATACATATATATATATAATATTTTCGTGACCTTGGTATGATATGGTAAACCCAACAAGTCGGCGATTAAAGGTCTGGTTTATTACTTCAAAGTATATACACTTAAAACAACCCTACATGTTTCGGCAATGATGCCTTTGTCAAGGATATAAAAAATATCCTTGACAAAGGCATCATTGTTCGGTAAATATAGATTTAATTTGTATTTTTAGTTTTATTTCTTAAATATAATCAAATAGATTCAGTTGTGTTTATTTTATGTATTCAAGCATAGGTTTAAATTGTATATTAATTGTAAATATAAAATGTTTAAAAAGGTCTTGGAGTTTCCCACATATTTAATTTTGTTAATTACCTAAGCCTGGTCAGATATTATATTGCCTTATGCATTGTTTTGTTTTATACAGTCATAAAACTATTTATTAAGTACAGGGACAATATTCTTTCAAATCCATTCATTTGCTTGTTGTAAACTTTTATAATAGCTTAAGTTCTATTGTTATATTTCATGTATTGTATTTAATGTATTCATATTTTACGATAGGTTTAGAGATCTCGGTTTATTACATATTTCCTGTATTCTTCGAATACTATACGTTATCTCTAGCCCACTTCTTGTTTATTGTAATTTACAATAACTATTGCATTGTGTATTTAGTACTTGATATTTATTTTATTTCCCCATAATGAAGGTTTCATCGCCGGGGACAAAACTTTCTTGGCAAAAGTAAGTTAAAGCAAAATACAGTTCCAACTCAGATCTCAGCGATGTCACTACAGTTTCAACCCAGATCTCAGCGATGTTACTACAAGAAAATATTATGTATTAGCCAGTTTCTCGCCCTTTGCTATTAAGACCAGATTCATGCATTTGTATTAAGTTTAACGGAACTCCAAGATTAAATTAATTAATTATCTCGTAAATAAATTAATGTTATTTAAATTATTGCATTATTTCAAATCAAATATTTCTATCGATTCCGAAAACTTCCTTCAAACCAGGAGGAATAAACAACAACGCTTACCCTAAATGCAACATACTGTTTTAAATTACTTTTCGCAATCGATGTCTTAGTAATATTTCTTCTCCGATATAACATAATTAACTATATTTCATTAATTACACTGATATATAAAAATTTTCTTACATAAACAATTTTTGCTGATTCTTACGTAAGTTTGCCTGGTGAATTCGAATCCTTAGTACATTTTAATTTTTGGAATTTACAATTTTCCAAGCCACTTTAAAATAATGCTTCTTGAACCATGCATTTTATTCACTCAATAGCCTATTAAGTCTGAAAAAATATGATATCGGCGACTGAACGATTTAGGGTTTTCCTGCAATGAGTATGGCGGGGTGTTACTCGTGCTTGGGAATAACTCTTCTAAATTATTCGTTTCCTTACTGTCATTTGTGAAGTACATATATATATATATATATATATATATATATATATATATATATATATATACTACTGTTACCCATATCACACTTTGACTACCCAAATTTGTAAACCACTCTCGGTTTGCAAAATATTTTTTAAAATAACAATACCACACAATTGTGTGAATAGCACTGACAACCTTTGTTATATGTGTGGTGAAATCGAATAAAATATTTTTTGTAAATAAATGACGTTATATTATGTATCTACATTATTCCTAAAAAAAATTAAAATTTCTGTAATTTCGAACGTGTTTTACTTAAAAACCTTACGTGCTAAAAAAATGGAAAGCAGATTCGAAACAAAGAAAACATTCTATACGGACCACCTTCTCTCTAGATCATATAACATTCAAAAAGTTTCACCTTAACGCCCTTTTATACTCATTGGTTTATTCTTTATTAACCACAATAATCATCGTTTGTTCCATATATTTCTGACGTACCTTCCAATGTGTCCTATACTTATTCTTTATTTTCTTCTCGTTAAACCCGATATCAATTACAAAGTGATCGGGAGATGCCATTATTTTCAACGCTGTAACAACAAATACTATATTGGTTATTTTACAAAATTGTAGAAAAAACATGCTTCGGCAAAATAATGTTAAAGTGAAATATTTGAACGTAATCGATTTCTAGCAATTGCGGTACAAAACGATAAAAAAAGTGCACAGGAAGAGGTTCTTAAGTGGACCAAAGTATTTCATTCACTTAAAATCCAAACAATTCTCGCCCATTACCTCGTCCTTGTTTATTTCGGCGGCGCCCTTTCAACGAGCCAGGGGTGCGAGATTGAAATAAAAAAAAACACTCGCTCGTCTAACTAATAACGCTAAAAGCTGGGCGTCCTTGAAAAATCGCAGCCTACTTTAATATCATCGGAGTTAATAGGAGTATCGCGTGAAAGTCCCGATCTCACCATTCAATTTTTTCGTATACGTCACCACAGCTGGGGACGATATTTGAATGTCAGATAGAGAAAAGGAAATAAAACGAAAAAGAGGGAGTGAATTTTTGCGTTTTCTGGGAGTGCCGTTGGTGTTTCTTGGGTAGCGAAGGTGGGACGCTAGAAAAAAACGAACACGTGCGGGACTCCCACGAATATTTAGTTAAGCGTGCTTTCGGCGACGGTTACGGTTGACGTCGAAATTGAGGAAATTCTTTGAAAACTATTTAATTTAACATTGCGTAAATGTTTTCGAGTCATTAAGAAAGGTTACGAAGTTGTCAACTTCAAAATAGTATATTAAAAAACGAGTTTCATAAGGCACCATTTTGCCGCACGAGATCAGTTTAGAAAACGAGCCGCTCGCGGCGAGTTTTCTAAAGAGGGAGTGCGGCAAAAGGCCTTATGAAACGAGTTTTTTATACTATTTTTTCTATTTTGCGTTTTTTACATTAATAAATTGCTTAAATTGGAATTATTTAATTTGAAAGTTCAGAGTTTAATTTTTATATAAAGCATGCAGTTGGTCACATTGATACTTGACATTTTCAAATTTAAATCTTGCTATCCGCGAAGTATATTATATTACATATTATTTACTACTTTTCGTTAACATTACTTGATACTTCATTTAAAAATATAAACATGAGTGACATAGAAACATATATATGTTGTTGTCAATTGTATACAACATACGTTGTTTGTGTAAAATACGGACATATATCATATATGTCAAATGTACATAAATTCTTAAAATCACATGACAGCAATGATATTTATTTCTGTATTCGAACAACGCCAACATTGAAAAATGAAAAAAAGCGTATCGAAATGAGGCTCATTTCGATACTGTTTTGGGTTTCATAATGAGTTCATTTCGAACGCAAAATAGAAAAAAGTATTTTAATATGCTACGAGTTACTAAAAAGCGGTTATTGTAGAGAAATTAATGATTTTATTAGAATTAATTTTACTAATTTAAAGATAATAAAAATAAACAAATTGAAACCTAATATTCTTATTGAAATATTCGTGTAATATCAAAAATAATTACACAAAATTTTGGGTGGTATATCAAGTCCAAAGAGACTATAAAAGAATACACAAAATTGTGCAATAGTAAGTAAAGATTTATTTCTTGTAAAAAGATTTTAGATCTCCGCAAAGTAGCTGGTGTTACCAGAATTGACAAAATAAGAAATACAGAAATAAGAAAACAACTGAATGTGGAACCTGTATTGAAAATAATCGAAGATCGTCAACTCAAATGGTTTGGGCATTTAACTAGGATGGGAAATGAAAGACCAGTTAAACAAACATGGGAAGCAAGAAGACATGAGAAGAGACTTCAAGGAAGACTAGGAAAACATGGGACGACAGTGTAGGAAAAATATTGACAGAAAGAGGGATGAATTTGTCACAGGCAAGAAATATGGCGAGAAATAAAAAGGAGTGGAGTAAATCTATTCATGATTCATAAGATGCAATTTCACATCCTACACCTTCGGGTAAATAGGATTATATATATATATATATATATATATATATATATATATATATATATATATATAAAGATTTTAGGAGTATTGTATGATTCCGACGGTCCCTATATAAACGCCTACCTGCTGCGCGCATGCATAGAGCCTGTCAAAATGAATTCATAGAGTTAAAGACAGTGCCTTGGCATTCATTACGGCGCTACCTCTTGCTAGGCGATTTAAAAGGAAAATTAGTTGAATTCCTGTTTGATTTCATCATTTCATATTTCTCGGAAAGACCGTAAATTGGAGATGCTTCTTTTTATTAAATTGCTTCTTTTGCTGTGTGTATGAGGATTATAGTCTTAGCAAAGAAGAATTACAACCAAACTTAGAAATATTTACTACTTATACTTCGATCTTACAGTACCACAACAAGGTAAGGCCCGAATACCACATATAATATACTCGTAAAACTTGTGTTCCTGTAAACTTCGAGATTGATTGATGAAGAAAAGTATCAATGACATTTACAAAACCTATGATATAGATAAGAATAATATAAATATTTCTCAAATCAAAATATGACGGGGATTTACTGCTGGACGGTGTGTCGTGATGAAACTAATAAATTGTATTAATAACCAAAGATTCTGATTTGTTATTTTAGCAATAACAATATTTTTCTTTTATATTTCGTAAGCTTAAATTTATATACAGAACATATAATTGTATTAGAAATTTTAGATATTTTTCTTATTAGAGAAAATAGTTAAATATAGTGCTATTCTATAAGTATTTCAAAATGAGCGCAAGATTTAATTTTTCAATAAAATATCATTTATTCAAGATTTTAGGAATAGTTTTTAATACAAAGAAAATTTTAATATGAAGCATACATATACCGATTATGTGTGGAACAGACCATAATACAAATAGTCGGCACAAGTCTGCTGGCATATTCCTGTTCTTTTAGAGAAGTTACTGATTACGTTTTCTCCATATTGTCTTCAGTATTTCCAATGACATGTCAAATTTCTTCTTTCATCTCAGGAATTGTGGTTGGTTGACATGGACAGAAGATTTCACAAAACCCAACAGGAAGAGATCGGATGGCGGATCTCATGATTTCGGCAGTCAATTCTGGTCGCCAGAGCGTGAGATTACACGGTCAGGGAATTGCGCATGCAACAACCGCATTGTCTCTCACGCAGTGTGACAGGTTGTCCTGTTCTACTGAAAGCACATCCTGTCTAAATCCATACCGATCAACGCAGACTACAAAAACATATTAGGATAATGGCGTCGTCTTTAAAGAAGTCTTAAAGGAGTGTGGTCCGACCACTCCGTTAGCCCAAAATTCGCACCAAACAGTGACTTGTTGTTACTTTCTCATAGACAAAAAATATGTGGATTCTCTGTTCCCCAAATCCGGCTGTTTTGTGTGTTTACGTACCTATTCAAGTGGAGTGCGCCACATCGCTAAAGGCAATTTTTCTAACCAAATCGGCGTCCATTCCTTGGTTCCCCCCCCCCCCCACTTGATGAAGGTGCTGCGTTGTGCATGATCATCTCGCTTAAGTTCTTGAGGAGAACTCTGTGAGGATGTATATGGAGATCTTTTTTTAAACCTCTCTGCAAACTGCTTGTCGAAATGCCAGTTGCTGCAAACAGTGGTGAGTCGGTGTGGCTGAATTCTCACCAACACTTGCAGTCAATTAGGCAATATTTTCAATAGACCAGCCTGATCAAGAAAGACCTGATGATTTCTCGTTCACAACGGAGCCAGTTCGATCGAATTTCTCGATCAGTCTCTTAACTGTCGAAATATTAGGTGCATTTTGTCACCAAATATTGCGAACTGTTACCGCTAAACTTTCACCATATTATGTATAATGCGAGGTAAGGTATCCAAACAAGGGAGGGGAAGGAAATTAGTTATGCAACTTAAACATCACAGGGGTGTTGCATTTAGAAGTTGTTCTGGGTTAGGAATTTCATATGTTAACAAAAATTTAACGTTGCCTATCTTCGTCGATTAGTATTCGCTGTTTTTAAATTTTGTGATCTCGTGCCCGTGTTATATGTTATAAACTTTCTTTGAATTTATTGTTACTTTGTGTAAGTAGCAATTAGGACTATGGATAATAGTGTATAGTTTTACCTTTTTTTTTATATTATTAGTTGTAGATTTTTTAGATTAATATTATCCTGTTAATATTAGTGTCATATTCTGAAACGTCAAACTAGACAATTTTTGAAAATACTATTGTATTTCTTTAAATTCATCTAGCATAAGAGTTGGTATAGATTCTAAATATATTTTTATACGAATTACGTTTGTTTGTAATTTTCATGTGAATTTACATTTTATGATATATTTTGAAGATATTCAAGAAGGTGGAAGAGAATTAAATAGAGTATGGAGAAAAAGAATGTTTCGTTCGATTAAATTCTGCATTGAATATGATTAAGAAGTTTATGTAATGGGTTCTTAATTACATATATTGATTGCAATATAGAAGTTAATCGAATGAAATATTATTTTTTCTTCATACATAAAATTTAAATAACCTCAATAGTAATTTAACTACAGCTATGTTGGTTGCACACACAATTGTGTAAGCAACCAATCCCCTTTCCCCGCATGGTGACCAGTCCACAAGCTATACATAGGGATCTATTTTACTATTAAGTTACACATCTGTATTATTACTGATCTGTGCTGATAATCACAATTAGTTTACTTGGCAGTTGTCAAACTTTTAGTCCAGCAATCTCGATTAGAATCAAATGCCTCTAAATTAAAATATTCCGCTCATTTTGAAATACTGTTAATATCTAAATAGAGTTACGAACTGGCAAAAAAAAGGTATTAACAGATTTGAAATTAGCAGAAAAATGAATCCAATAATCCTGTATAATAAGTGAATAAAATATTAATTTTTGATCTAATCCTGAAAAAAGCAACAGAGAAATATGTATATGAGAAAAGATGACAGACGAGTCCTAGTGAATGAAAAAAAAAATCGAAATAATTTTGAAATTAAAACGAAATCAAACAATGAAATAGACGGAGCATCCTGCTAATCGCACTAATAATGTACCAAACAATCGAAAATATATAAAGAGGAAGCAAGAATTTAGTGCTTAAATGAACTGATCATAAGTTACAATAGTTTGATTCACTTATGCGATTGATGTCGTGTGATACGAAAAGTACAAACACTAATGAGTAATTAGATGGATACATGAAAAAATAATTATAGAAATATGTAAATATATAAAGAAAAACATACAAATAGTAACAACGTACATATACCTAGAAATGTTATTTACAAACAAAGACAATAGTGGACAGAAAGCTGCAGGTCGAACCAATAAAACAAAAACAAGATATTATGCGTTAAAGTAAGCATTCCTGAGGAAAAGATAAATCGGAAAAATAAATATTAGACATATATAATGCTATAATAATCTCAACATTACTAGTCAGAGGTACATAGGTAATAATCAGCAAACACGAAAGTATTATAAACTGAAATAAAACACTTCAGGAAAATAAAATGGGCTGAAATGGTTAGAATAAGGAACGCGGCCATGAAATACAACACTTAAAAAAATTGAAACTTTGTAGATGAGTTTACTCTAGAATATACACAGAATTATTTTTATGCCAAAAAACATTCCCCAAAATTAAAACGATTTTCATTTATTAACATGTATCTAGTTAATAAAAATAGATAAAATATTAATGTCATACACACAAGAACATATTGATACATAAGATCTCCAACTCTATAAAACAAGAATAAGAAGACACAAAATAATGGAATTAGTCTCAAAATGAAGTAAATTTATTGCACTACCAATGTATATAATAATTTTTCCATATAAGCACTATTTAATGCAGCACTTTTCTTGTGTACTGTTGATACAGTTACCAACACTAACCTGAACTTCAGTGTCTGATGAAAAATGTTGACTTTGTAATATCTCCATCAATTTTTGGAACAACCAGAAATCTGAAGGTGCCGAATCAGGACTGCACGGAGGATGCGAAGAGAATTTTAGGCTCGTCATTATTTTCATCGTTTCGTTGCTGCAATGTGTCGTGGTGTGAAAAAATAATTGGTTCTTTCCAGCATTACTCTATGTATACGATTTTTTAGTGATGGTAAAGTATTGTAGTATCTTATTGAATTAATCGTTGATTCCTTCAGCACATATTCAGTATGAATACGACACTGATACTGGTCAACCTTATCGCTTTTCGTCAAACACCTTCATTTCACCTCTATACTAGAGTTTTGTACGTCGAACCCATTGGCGAACATTATTCATATTCATACAATAGTTGCCATGAGCATCTTTCAAACGCCTGTAAATTTAAATGGATGCGTAACCTTTCAGCATTAAAAATTCTATCACGGATCATTGCTTGATACGCACTTCAAAAATCTAATTCATGATAAATGACACTGCTCCTCAACGACAGTACACAGGAAAATGAAACTTTTCATGCTAAGACGAGATATTCGAAATTACCGTTTGCAAGTTAAAACTTGCTTCTGTCCCCACTACTCACACAATGACGTTGTTGGAGTATATCAATCCGCCCTCCTATATGAAAGTATTTGGTCAAAAGATTACAGTTGTTGAAAATCTCTTGTAAGTCGAAAAATATTTGTTCATGATCTATCATGAAGAAATTACCAAAAATTCTCACAAAAAAGAATTCCACGTGGAGATCAATTGATGTTTTCGGTACCCAAAGTACTTCCATATTTAAATTTATGACATCAGAATATCGCTAAATTATAAGAAACGATAAACTCCCCTATCCCTGCCCTTTTCTCTTCCATTGCCTTACAAATTAAACATACGGCATATAGAGCTAGAGTAAAGTAGCTGTATGTAGAACCAATACAAGTCATTTAAATGTAATAATGAAATATTCGTCAAGCTAACACACAGAATAGCAACCCCTTCGCCTTTATCTTGGAAAAGAAAGAAAAAGTAGACTATCAATTGCAAATATTGATTAGCTACCATGTATGACATTTCATATAACAAGTATATCTGAAGCTGCAAATCAAATCTAGATTGAATAATACTTTTAAAAGTTGCTACTCGCACAACATGTAGTATCAGAGGTGTATCGTTATATGCGAATGGTTGGATACTTAGAAAAAAAGATTGTGGGCGAAAAGTTTAAGTTCAACAAAAGTATGGTATGTAATATTGTAACGTAACTAGTTTTATTACTAAAAACACATACTAGAAAAACGTCGAGGGAAGGCAAAAAGAATCACAGAAAGAGTAAGAGAATCACAACAAGGCACTGCTTCACTCACAAACAAAGTGTAAAAGGAGAAAATTAGTGACTTCCAGTTCAGAGAACTTCTGTGGAAGGGGAGCATGTAAGAAACCTCAATTTACGAAAATGAATATTTAATATGAAGTTGAGTTTGAAGAAAAGAAACCAGAAGCCAAAATAAATAACCTCTATTATTTATTTTGGCCGAATCCCTTCGAATAATTTAGTTTTTAATAACAATAATAATAATAATTGTCTTTATTGTTCAACAGATATCTCCAGTAAGAGGACAATAGAATATTAATGTACAGTGTTAAAAACTAAATTAAATAATAATAATCGATAAGCTAATTAATACGAACCGAGTTTTTAAATTGTCGATAGATGCAAACGTAGGTAAATTACTGAATTTATGTTAAAAACTTAAACTTGTCTTGTAGCCGATAAAAAGGATCAGGGAAATTCTGTTAGCATTTCTAGCCATATGTGTAATTGCTGCTTTAGCAAAGACGTTCGCTCTAGCTCTGGTTTCGGCGAATATTTCATTTGATCTCATCGCATATTTTGGCACCATAATGTCCAACAACAGGGAATATCTTCGGTGCGTCGATGCCATTGTTGACTAACATAAACATAAAGTGAGCACGCTATCTCTCTGCGATCAGAAAGTGAGGTAAAATTTGGTTCACGCAGTAATTCTTGATAGTCAACTCCCCTAGCAGATAAATGCCAGATAATTTGTAAGTTAAATATTTCAAGAATCTTCGCTACACTTCCTCGATCAGCAAATTCGGGTAGACATAATAAGGGTATCAAATAATTGACACATATTCGAGTTTATAGCGAACCAGTGTAAAATAGCGCGTCTTAAGCGTATTTAGATTTGCAAATTTGCCGTAGGACCAAATAACAAAACTAAGAATGCGTGAAGCGGAGTTGCAAATAGATAGAATGTGGTTAGTGAACTGCAAGTGTTGATCAAACAGAACACCCAGGTCTTTAATTTGTGATTGTCATAAAATATTGAAGTGATCAAGTGAGTAGATATATATTAAAGGGTTCGTCTTTGTAGGGTAATGTGACGACTGCGCATTTCTTTATACTATCCCAATGGTAGAGTGTGTTTAAATCCTTTTGCAGAACTCTGCAATTCAAAGATAGAAGATATTTTCCTGAAGATCTGAAGGTCGTCTCGTAGGCAAGGACGCGACAGTTAAGCTACATCAGAAGATCATTAATATAAACATTAAACAATAACGGATCAAGATTTGAGCCCTGAGGAATACCGGAAGAAGCAGTGAAAGTGGAGGAATAAAAGCCATTATAGCAGACATAACATAAAGATAGAAAGCTATCAGGTCTGTTAGGGATGGAGTAAAACCAAATGAACTTAGTTTGGACCATAATATGGTGTGGTAAGTAGTGTCGAAGGCCTTCACGAAATCGGTATAAACAACATCGACTTAACCTTTTCAGTCAATAGAGGAACTGATATACTGAGTAATCTCAGTCAAATTAGTTAAAGTTGACCTTCCCTGCGTGGAAATTAAAACAACGAATAGATTTGTATAATTTGTCATAAAACAAGTGCTCAAACATTTTAGAGCAGCTTAACAAAATAGTAATTGGTCTGTTTTTAAAAGTATCCCACAACAAAATTTTATAGTATTTCATGTAATGATATGAGAAGCAATTTGGTAAAGCAATTGGAATCGACTTGTAGCATTAAAAGAGTGATGAAATATGTAGGATTGCTAGAAAATAATAAGTTTGTACATTGCAATTTACCATTTGGCCTTTGTATTTTGAAGGAATATTAAGCCATGAAGCATATATTTTACAAGAACATTCGTTCTGTCATGTGATTCAATATGCTGCTAGATGTAAACTAGAATAACCGATTCGAAGACTGCCATAACCCGCTAAAAGCCTGGATATGTATCCTATTGAATATGTTTGAGATCACACGCAACGAGAATTGATTATGTATTTTTCTAATAAAGAAGTTTTACAAAATTTTCTGATAGAAGCATGGTAAAATATTGCATAACTAATTATAAACAATTTAATAGCTAATGCCTAGATCTATTGAACTCATATTAAATATTGTGATAATCAAATAATATAATCGTTATTTCCAATTTCTAATAAAAATAAAATATTCCCTTAAAAAAAATGGTGCCCATTTTATTCGGACCAATTACTGTACAGCTAGAAACAAAATAAACTCACTTCTAAAATTATAGGTATAAACACGTCTCATTTAATATATGTAAAGGCATTTCATTAAATTGAAGAATGCAACTAATTCTAGAAAAGTCAATTGCTGAAGATGACAAATTAGATGTCGAAAACATATCCAGGGTTAAAACAGCATTGTCGGAATGATTTATTCACCATTAACTTCTATAAATATGTAAGTAGATAAAATTAAAAAATAATTGTTTTTATTAAAATAATATATTACAATTGACTATAATTTATTACAGTAAAATATTACTAGACTAGATTTTCCTAGATCACCATTCATTGGATCTAATGTCGAAAGCGCTTCTCCCATATGGTGGTTCCATGTTTGTTTTGAGGTAGTACGATCCAGAATTACTGAAATACAAAAGTATCAGAAATAAAAATTGTAAAAGTTTTCACTAAAAAATATATGAGTGGAGCTTAATACTAAGTGAGCAAAGTTCGGAAGTATTTATTAAATTTAACTTGAAATAAACATGAAATAACATGATATTTCAGTCGTTACTACTAATGTCATTACTAATGTGGTATATATGTAATTGCCACAATTTAAAGATTAAGCTGTTGCATTTTATTTCTTACAATTACAAAATAATTTCAAGAGGAACATCAAGTACGATAATATATATATATATATATATATATTAAAAATAATAGACTTTTTATTGGTTTAGCGACCTTTTATTGAATTATGATGTTTTATTCTACGACGTTTCGACTTTTACTATTTTTCAGTCTTTTTCAAGTATCTAGAAACAAGAATTAATACAATGAGAATATGAGAATTGTGTTTGCTTTTGTGAGATTGAATTAACAATTAATTTAACAATTAAAAATTTTAATTGTTAAATTAATTGTTAATTCAATCTCACAAAAGCAAACACAATTCTCATATTCTCATTGTATTAATTCTTGTTTCTAGATACTTGAAAAAGACTGAAAAATAGTAAAAGTCGAAACGTCGTAGAATAAAACATCATAATTCAATAAAAGGTCGCTAAACCAATAAAAAGTCTATTATTTTTAATATTAAGACACGGCCAATAAAATAAATAAGAAAAATAAAATTCTTATAAACACTAAATATATATATATATATATATATATATATATATATGAACTTCATGTGTATGAGAATTAATAATTATTAAATCTCATTTTACATGCGATTGTCGCTATAATTTGTTGCATTATTTGCACATTCCGCGCAGATAAGTTTTTCACAAATTTTTAATTTTTCATATATATATATAATAACTTCGTGACCTTGGTATGATATGGTAAACCTAATCAGTAGGCGATTAAAGGTCTGTATATTACTTCAAAATATATGTATTTAAAAAACTCTACATGTTTCGGCTGTATACGCCTTTATCAAGAGAATGCAAAATATGAATGACAGGATATAAATGACTTGACATTTATATCCTGTCATTCATATTTTGCATTCTCTTGATAAAGGCGTATACAGCCGAAACATGTAGAGTTTTTTAAATACATATATTTTGAAGTAATATACAGACCTTTAATCGCCTACTGATTAGGTTTACCATATATATATATATATATATATATATGTAACAATTGATAAATTATTGGAGTTTTTCGGCTTTTATATGAAATATTTACAAATATTAATTTAGTATGTATGTAATTGCAGAATAAGTGGGGATGTAAACATTGCTTTCTACAAATTACAAAGTAAATCATACGAAATTTTTTAATTGAATAATATTGTCTATGTTGGGACTCGAACCCAAGTCTACAGCTTGCCGGACTGTCGCTTTTACCACTTAGCCACAATAGACCTAGGTTCAAGCTATTTAGAAATGCATTATAAAGTAACAGTGTTAATGAATCAGATGTCAGTTATTGAATGTAGATGTACAAGTTGAAAGCAGGACTCAGTTTTGAAAGCTGATGCCAGTTTTGATAGCAGATGTCAGTTAGTGAAAGCAAATGTCAGTTATTGAAAGCTGATGTCAGTTTTGATAGCAGATGTCAGTTAGTGAAAGCAAATGTCAGTTATTGAAAGCAGGTGTCAGTTATGAAAGCAAACGTCAGATTTGAAAGCAGATGCCTATTTTGAAAATAGATGTCAGTTATTGAAAGCAGATGTCAGTATTTTCCTTTCAAAACAGACATCTGCTTTCAATAACTGACATGTGCTTCCACTAACTGACATCTGCTATCAAAACTGACATCAGCTTTCAAAACTGACTTCTGCTTTCAACTTGACATCTACATTCCGTAACTGACATCTGATTCATTAACACTGTTACTTTATAATGCATTTCTAAATAGCTTGAACCTAATCCGAGAAAATAAAAACATCCCCTCCTTTAAACTTAATGCCAGAAAACATCGATATGTTATATTTTATATAAAAAAAATTTGATGAAGCTAAAAAAATATTTATATGTAGGAAGAAAAGTTAAAATTAAAAAATAAGATGTCTACATTAAAAATACGAAACAGCGACATGAACAAAAAATTTTAGAAATTATTGGGAAGTCATTGACCAAGCGATCCATTTTAGAAGTTACCAGTGATAGAAAGGCTAATGAAGATACGTATTTTTTTCGGACAAAAAATGCTCTATGCTGAATGTGCTCTATGAATATACATTCTACTTCCACATTTCTAAAAAAAGTAAAAACGTATAGCGCGTCTCTTCAGCGTAGCAGTAAGTTCAGAAATCCATTTCGTATAATAGATGAAATGATAGAATGCAGTTATCTAACAACAGCAAGTCTGCCTCAAGAAGTGCTAAATAAGAAATAACAAGAAGAATGGCAGGGGCAGAATGGATTTTACAGGTAGATTTCTGTCTCGACACCCAAATATTATGGAAATGGAGATCACTCACAAAAAAAAACTTATAATTTCGGAAGAAAGTTGAAAATCGCAAGAATTAAAAGCAATAACAATATGAAACGAATTTCTCTTGGAAACTAAAACTCCATTAATATTAGAATCTATTAAAAGTGAAATGGCCGTTAATGTATATTATATATCAGAATCGTGTAAAAAAAGTTAAAAGAAATTATTAGAAATTCCAAATTCTATGAAAAGGGACCTGTATTTATTAAGTGTGCATAGTTATTGCAAACATCTAAATATGTTAGACTACCTGCATTAGGTATATTTGTAGTTTGATTATGAAGTAAAAAAATATAATTGACACAACATTTAAATTGTTATAAAGTTTCACTTACTTCTTGTTAGCTGCTAGTCCCATGTAGGCTATATTATTCTTGTTGCAGATATGGCCACCTTTACGTCTTTGAATGCACTTTACAGCTGGAAAATTATACGGTGAATATACGGATTCCACATATAGCTTGTAGACCAAATTGTGACTGCAAGAAACTTATACAACGATTGATCAGAAACAAATAGTTGTTTAAAGAGTTGTCGACAACCTTTTCCGACACTTTTCAGTTTCGAATATTATTCTGCAAAAAAATTATTCTACAATTACGTCTACATATATTATATTATCGAAATGTAACGCAGTGGTTGAACCGATAATATAAATATTGCGTTAAACGAATGTTTTACTAATTAAACTTTAAAGTATTAAATATAAAGAATGGAATAAAAAGCCACCATTTATTTTTTATTCGACTCTTTTTAGTTATAATAAATTGAGTCCAGATGTTTTCAAACTGTTCAGTCGAGTGGTTCATTCGAGTAATATCATACCGGTTACTCGTCCTAGCGAGCGTGTATATTTTGTAGTCGCCGTCCGAACACCGTTCAACGTACTTCGCTGGTTTACAGAGATAAATAACAATTTTATGTCACAAATAGCCAGAAAGAGGGCGTTTTATGATGTAGTTCATAAATTGATAAAGAGATTTTTGGATTTAATGTACAATAGCAGTATAATAAAGTGTAAAGTACCCCATAAAGTGTTCAAGGAAATTTCACTGCGAAAGCCACAGAAATAGTGTAATGCATAATCGCAAAAAAGTAACGTGACATTCTTGTTTCACCGTTTAATGTACCGTTTAAGCTAGCAGACAACGAATCATTTCGTTAATGTTGGAAGCACTACGATAAAGGAACCTAGCCTAAATTGTCTACCACCTCTCCGTGAAATTATTGAACATGATTAAATCCGAATTGAAAAATAAGGAGCTGTGGTTATCTATGGATGAAAATAAAAAGAAATCGGTTGTTAATCTTATGATACGTACAATGGAAGCACACCAATCGCCACCTTCAATTTTACTAGCTTACAGAAGTGTACAACAATGTACTGCCAAAATAATTTCAGAGTTAGTGTTAAATACATTGGAAAAGTTTGAGCTTTCAACAAACCAACTGTTAATGTTTGTGAGTGATGGTGACACAAATATGCTCTCTGTAGACCGGTCTCTAAGAAAGGATTAAGGTCTCCTATTTCTTAGAACAAAATGTCGAAGTTAGTGTTAAAGAGTGATCCTTACAATAGGTGCTGATTGTTTTGTTACATATTACGTGTAAAATCCATGCTTTACATCTGGTGGTAGAAACTTGTAGATGTTACCCAGATGTAGATGCAAAACGTATTTGCCAATTTCACAGATTGTCCCGATGTTCCTAAATCACCACACCCGATTCTTACACGTTGGGGAACATGGTTACAGATAGCGTTTTACTATCATAAATATTTTTATAATATTTTAAATTTGATCCTATATAGCTCCAGCTATCAAGAAAAGCCAGTCAAAATTTCAAAATAGTCAGGTTAAAGCAAATTTAAAAGCCGTTCAGAACAATTACGTTGAACTGATTGTGGCAAAAATTAGAAAATCCTTCGATGTCGTTAATGGAATCCCGGCAAATAGTGCAGCATGCTCACACGCACCTATGCGCGGTAGAAGATGCAAATAAAATGATCTAGAAACGTTTGAAGGTGCTTTAGAAGAAAATTGAGATTTTGCCACATTTAGTGGATGTAGAACGCTCGTTTTCTACAAATAAGCACATTTTTTCTCCGCAACACACTCGGTTTGCGGAAATTACTGTGGAAATACGTCTGATATTGCAAATGTTTAACCGATTTTACCCAGTTTGTGACTTTGCGGAAAATGTTTAAAACGGTAAGTGTTCCACCACTTTTTATAAATTTATACCTTAACATTTTTTTATATAAGTTTCAGTACGCGTTGGTTTTTAACAATAATAATTTATTACCCTAAACAAGCATAGTGCGCTCAACGTTGGACTTCTAGATAGGGCACCATTTTCGGGTAGTAATCAACTGCAACTCCAGAACCATTTGAGTAAATTTACGTGACTCTAAATATGTACCTAATTATGCTCCTATTTATCTAACAAAATTTGATTACGATAAGAAGAAATAAATAATCAATTGTGCTAAATATTACATTTTAATATTTTCTGTAATTAAAAATATTGTTTTATAAAAAAATTAGTAAGGTTTTACTTACTCAAGTACGTTTTCAATTACTTTGTTATTATACCGCGAGATCAAAAATTATATTGATAAAGGATAGCCATGGAATGTGAAACGTCCGTTTCAATTTATATAATTCTTTTGAGATAATTCTGATTAAATTATCAGGTTAACTGTGATACTGACATTTGACTGACAAAATTTGTGAATATATGTTTATCTAAAAGATTTACATGTTTGAATAATATTTTATTAAAAATTAATAAACAAATTACAATAAATGTTCGATTCACACCTTTACGGGCCTTTTCATGCATGCTATCAAAAGCATTTTGTAACATTTGTGGCGTTATGTTTGCACATACTTCAATAATCTTTCGTTGCAGTTCTTGAAAATTATGTACAGGAGTTCTGAAAATTCTATTTTTGCAGTAAGGGAACACAAAATAGTCCATAATAGTCAAACCAGGCGACTTTGGAGGAAACTCAACTTGCGTATGCAAACTTATAAGTCGATCATCAAAAAACTCACGGAGAAAGGCTATAGTTTCTCGTGTCGTATGTGCTGTTGCAGCGGCATGTTGTAAATGACCATTATAAAGTTCATTGTCGTGTAGTTGTTGAACAAATTCAGTCAAAATGTTATTTCTGTACCTCTCTGCATTGATGCTGAAATTGAAAAAAATCGGCCCAATTATCCTTCTACGCGAGACTGCCATCCATACACCAACTTTTTGAGAATATAGTGGAGATTCAATAAAACAATGCGGTTTATTAGTGCTCCACATTCGCATATTTTGAGAATTTATGTACCCCGAAAGATCAAACCATGCTTCATCGAAAAAAATGTTAAGTTTAGCAAGTCGTTATTCATTAAATTGTTGACGAACCATTGGCAGTACGCAAGGCGTCTGAGGTGGTCTGTTGGCAAAAGAACTTGATATGATTGCATCTTAAATGGATGCATGTTCAAGTTCTCCTTTACAATGGTTCGCCACGTTCCATAAGAAACTCAAATTTCTTGGGCCAGGCGTCTCAAAGATTTTCTGCGATTTTTGAACGTCAATAATTACTTCTACTGTACAAATAGTTGACCTACCAGCACCTTTTTGATGACTTACAGATCGAGTTTCGCGAAATACACCAACACTATGTGCAAGGCACATATAAAAATCTTGCTCTACTGCTGCGAAATTTGAGAAGTGTTCACTAAAATTATCCAAACATAAACACTTACTGTATTCCCAAATTCCATTAACTAGCATACCTATTCTAATATATGCTTCAATAATGAAAGTTTTGTGTGCTGTGGTATAAACCATAATTGAAAAACTACAAGATGTCAGAGAGAAAATATATTCAATATGAAACAAACATGTAAATAATTTACATATCTGTAACTATGCACATGGACAATACACCTCGTATTTTCAGCATTTACTTCTGCTTAATACATATGTTTCTGCCATCTAGGCGTCCTCAGTTAAGCTAGTGAAGCAATGTATACAAGTTAATACAAACCTGTTATAAACAACTGGTTTGTATCTGTATTTAAATTTACTGAAATAGCCCGCATAGATCAAGCAAGTTCCGTCCTATAAGGAGACAACTATTTAATAATTGACATCTTACGGGCGAAAGAGACTTTGTCTGGAGGGCTACCTATCTACCAGACAAAGTCTCTTTCGCCCGTAAGGTGTCAATTATTAAATAGTTGTCTTCTTATAGGACGGAACTTGCTTGATCTATGCGGGCTATTTCAGTAAATTTAAATACAGATACAAACCAGTTGTTTATAACAGGTTTGTATTAATTTGTATACATTGCTTCACTAGCTTAACTGAGGACGCCTAGATGGCAGAAACATATGTATTAAGCAGAAGTAAATGCTGAAAATACGAGGTGTATTGTCCATGTGCATAGTTATAGATATGTAAATTATTTACATGTTTGTTTCATATTGTACAAACGCTTTATACGTGCTTAGCGTATTGTCATACTTAAACAAAACCTTTTTGTATATTTACCGCCATCTGGCTGGTTGTTAATGGACTACATCTACATACGTACTTTATCGTTTCCCGTAGCAGCTTAGCTGTTCGAACGATAGGTAGCCCTCCAGACAAAGTCTCTTTCGCCCGTAAGATGTCAATTATTAAATAGTTGTCTTCTTATAGGACGGAACTTGCTTGATCTATGCGGGCTATTTCAGTAAATTTAAATACAGATACAAACCAGTTGTTTATAACAGGTTTGTATTAATTTGTATACATTGCTTCACTAGCTTAACTGAGGACGCCTAGATGGCAGAAACATATGTATTAAGCAGAAGTAAATGCTGAAAATACGAGGTGTATTGTCCATGTGCATAGTTACAGATATGTAAATTATTTACATGTTTGTTTCATATTTCTACAAACGCTTTATACGTGCTTAGCGTATTGTCATACTTAAACGAAACCTTTTTGTAGAAAATATATTGACAAATATTAATGTCAGTATGACACTAAATGATATAACTTGAAACAACAGACGTTTTACATTCCATGGCAAACCTTTATCAATATAATTTTTGATCTCGTGGTATTTAACGCAACCCTATAAATAGTAAACCATTACAAAAACAAATGAAAATCAGTATACAGAACAGAAATTTCTTATGAAATAAATTCAGTAATTCCCAAACTGTAAATATTTCATGCCTGTGGCGTGACTAGTTTTTTATGACAGTTTTAAATAATACTTTCAGAGGCCCTTTCAGGAACCCCCACACGACATCTTTAACGGTTTCTAAGATTTTTAAAAAATCTGCTATTTCTTAGAACAAAATGTCGAAAATACTGTCTAAGAGTGATCCTTAGTTGCTGATTGTTTTGTTATTAAAACATTGCAGTACACTTCCATTCTGTCTGAAAATGCTAAATACTAAATTCGTATGATTTGTTTCGATATTCTGATATAGTCAACGTGAAATGATGTCCGCAAAAACAATGCAGTCTTTCTGTAAATATTTTTGCTGTATTTTGACTTGTATTATACCTACATTTACTTTTCGTAAGGGGAAATATTAGAACAGGCATTTGTTTGTACATTATTTTCTGGGATATTCATGTTATTGCTAGTAGTGACATTGTGACAATTTGTTCTCATTTACAGTTATTAATCTTATTAGTTATTTCTTTTTCCAAAATACGAGATTTGACGAAATTGTTGTGAATTGAAATTTTAATTGTACATGCGGACAGATGTCCCGAGTTATGCGGACTTAATGCAACTTTTTCGAAGAACATCAAAACTTTTCACCTATTTCACAAGGAACCGTATTCAGGGAATAAACAATTTGAAGTATTTAAGAATATTTTACAGATTCCTCACGTCAAATAGCTGATACCGGTGTTGCTGATGCACTGGTGTCAGCCATAAAATGTTAAGGAGTTAACAGAAAGCGATCCAGACTGTAGAAGGCAATTTTATGTGCAAATTATGTACTTAACATGATATACATATTGTATTTTTAGAAAACTTTTATGGAACTGTCAAGTATATATGTACTGGACTAGCGCAAATGTGTAAAGAAGTTGATGAACAACATTTCGAGCAATTGTTACGATAATTAATAAATAAAATAATTTTTTCATTTTTACAATTCATCTCATTTTTTTAAGATATTAAGTGTGAGTTTTTTAAAAAGAAATTTAAAAGTATTTGCTAAAACGACATAAAACATATGCCATTCCATTGAAAAATAAAGCATATGACGAGCTAGCTGAAAAACTGGTGACGTCACAGATATGTAAAATATGTCAAATTAAGAGTGACTAAAATATAATTAGTTTACTTGTCTCGGCGTCTCGGTGAAATATTAACAGTTTTAGAATTACTGATTTTTTCTATAGGAAGTTTCCATATTGAGTAAATTAATACAAGAAAAATAAGATAAACTACACTCTTTTTCATGTTTCATATATGTATAGATATTAAAAATACTTACAAATATCTCCGAACCTATTCCTGCTTTGTAAAAAATGAAGGCCGCAACCTGGTTGATAAGAAGTGCCATCATTTGGATAAAAGTCGACATGTCCCAATGGCGAAATATAACCATAATTTCCACCATCCGTATGTATTATATCTACGAAATCCGCATCGGTCCTGCTTATTCTGTACTTTCCAGTTTCTGAAAATATAAAGAAAATTTTTGAGATTTTTTGAGTTCAATAGCACCAAATAAAAATCATTCATTTAATATTTGTAAACAAACAATTAATTATATCAAAAAGCCGCACTACTTTGCAGTCTTTCACTGTATGTTAGACAATATAGTCTTGCACGGGTATTAAAACTTGATTCGACGAGCTCTTTGAGGTATAGAAGCAATAAAGTTTTTTTTTATTAAAATAGTAAATAATTCAAAACTATAGGTAGTAGATAATCTCTACTTCTATCTCGTAGCTCCACAGGAAAGCAAGTAGTGCTAAAGCATTTTGTCATTGATCTCAATATGACAGTAAGTAATGTTGCTCCATAATCCTGGTTTTTCAGTGCTCTTTAAATATTGTCTTCAAGAACATTTACCACTCATTTTTGTTTCACGTTTTCTGTTTTATCTCGTTCCACGAGTAGCCCTATTTCGTTAGTTCTTTATGAAAATCCCTTTTCTGTGTCTTAATGTTTACTGACTCTTTACTCTTAATTCTTTGCTATCGGTTCTTTACTATTTAGAATTTACGTTAATTTTTTACGTTACTTACTGACATTGAAAGAATAAGAATTTTAACTTTCGGAAAAAGGGCTTTTACATTCAGTTTCCTCTAAATTTCTTTTAAGGAGAGCGATTCGTATGGAACAACTATCCAACGTGAAAGCAAAAAAAGGCTCACTTTGCGAATCGAAACGAACATTCTAAAAAGTCAGTAAATTGACAGATCTTCTTTATAAAAGTGTCAGAAATAACTGTCTGGAAAGTGCTGCAACATTTGGACTTATCTCCAAAACTTCCCCATCATCGTATTCAAGTTCGGTTACCATTCGCAGGAAAAACTATAGCAACAGATTGAATTGCAGTAAGATAATGTTTATACTTTTTTCCTAATGAGAAAACGTGGATAGTTCTAACAGATTCGTATTGGCATGATATGAAAAAAGAACCCAGACTTTAAAAAGTCATTTCAGTAGTGTTCTCGTTGTATCGTGCCTCCAAAAAAAAAGAACTGCCTCTAGCGAGCAATGATTTCTAAGTAACATCAAAAAGCATGTGGTAACTTTACTAATATGAACACAAATCACTAACGTTTAGATAGTTGACGTACGTGCATTCAGTCCAAACCGAAACTTGAGCGCGTCTGATGCTTCAAGGAAGAACTTATTTAGAGGTAAATTCAAACGGACGTTAGGCATAATTTTTACAGAATTTAAAAATACTGGCAGATTCGATATTGCGCCTATGCGCAATTATCAAATCTTATGTAAAATGTGATTAGATAGACATTAGAACAAGCCTCAGACCTTACTTAGAATACTTTATAATTACATTAAAAACATTGATATTATACATTACATATAAGTTTATTATAATAACTACATTATTAATTACTTTTTATTATATTTATACCGGCGCCTTATAATTTTCAAAGCATTTTGTTTTACAGGATCTTGACTGTCCTGTGCTCTAGAGTCCTTCCCAATTATAATTTTATTTATATCCTGGCAATAAGCATGTGTTAAAGTCCTAATGGATAGTTTGATTATATAATCAATAAGATCTGATTATGTATCTTTTCGACTAACAGCTGCACAAGTCTATCATTATGCGGAACAATTTTAAGAACTTTCCGTATTCCCATAGTAATATTTTTTACAGGCAGCGCTGATTCTAAAGTAGAATAGCACAAACTCTTAACCCATGCACCCCCATATTCACGAGTTGTAATTAATTTATTATCCGGATATCCACTCTCTGCAAACAATGATTGCTTGTATATTGTACACATCACCACTCTTTTCTTGATTTTTTTCAATAAAATTCCGGCCACATAATTGTTGACCAATTGTGCCAACCGATTACTGGTTTCTGAACCTTTTGTAATAAAAATTGCAGAAGTAGCTTCCAATGGATTCGGTGGTGATGGATGTGCTAGTGATTCTGACAACGCCAATGAAACGGCAGCACTCTTCAAAAACATTTTTAAACCTTCCATAAAATACTCTGTCATTCTTTTCACAATTGAAATGGGTATTATAAATGTTTAGTGTAGAATTTACACTTATCATGTAATATGTACTAATAAAAGCATTTGCAGTTGGGTTGGAATTTTGGACGTTGTGACTTCTAATTTGGCCAAATAGATTTTCGATTGGGTCTTGGTTGAGATGCCTTCCCAATAAATAGTCAATTCCTTCATTTTTCAACACATTCCAGATATTTATTATGTTAATAATGGTGAAGGATCAATTTTTCAGGGGTAGTTTATTCCATTTTCAGAATCAAAGAGCCGATCAAAGAAGTATAATATTTCAGCAGTGTGGTTACCATTTTGTATTACAGTTGCTTCCATTACTAAAATTATGATTTTCGAAGTGCAAGTGACAAACTCGTTTCAGCCTATACACTAATAAAGGGTTCAAATCGAACAAATTGTCATTGTTTATTGTCTTTATCCATTCGCTATATCTCTTCAAATATTTCTTGGGATTTGGGAATCGATGATGCAGTACAGTTTGATCGATATGGCAAAAAGGAACGCAGCACTTGGTGTATCCCATTACTAACGTAATCAGAACTAACAATATCTCTAACTCAATTAACTGTAAACTGAAAATATACGCTCTAATGAATGAAAGATGACATAACAAAACTCTACATGCTCCATCTATAGTTTGAAGGAGCAACCTATCTATTACGCAAAACGGTACAGCTTGGGTTGCATTTAACTCAAACGTCCATATATGTAAGTGGTCTGTGAATATGAATTTCTTAAATGACAGTTACATCTAAATAACAGATGGATTTAGAAAATTGCAAGGTTAGAAAATTGTAAGATTAATTGCTAGATTATAATCTTCCTGTCATTAATAAATAAAATTCCGTGTTATTGATGACACGAATGACATTAACATTTGACAATTTAGAACAGTGCGACATACCTACAAATTTTATGGCCAAAAATACACGCTATTACAGAAATCGAGGAATAGTTTACAAGGAGTTCAGTCCTTGCGGAATAACGAACTAGTTCTGCATATAAACTCTATTGAAAAAACAAAGATAATTGCAGAATTATCAACACGAATTCATTGAGGGATTTGATGAAACAATTCTTGAAGAACGACGGAAACTTGATCAATGAAATTTTTAGGATTTTGAATTTATGAAAAATTGAGGAGGCCATATTAGCTATTGAGTTTCTGTTCTTGTTATATTTTGTGTTGTGTTTTATTGAATGAATGTTTCGTAATCTTATCTGCATTATAAACAGAAAACTGGCTAACGAAGTCGTTTCATTAAATTTATGTTTATTTGATTAATTTTATTTTCTACACGAAAAGCCAAAGGGCGCAAATTCATACTAAAGTACAAGGTAGTCCGGTTTGTAATCTGAAACCTTTTCAAATATCGAAAAAGTAAACTATAAGAACAATAAAAATAATTAGACGGCCATTAATTATAGAACTAAATCATGTATTTCAATAGAGTCTTAAATGACATATGGGGTTACGATGTTATAAGAAAAAGGATATTTAAAATAGATAATTGGATGTGGTGACAGAAATATTGTAAATATCTAGATAAAATTAAAAACTCTGCAAATATAAATACCTACGTTAATGAATACGAGTATAATGAGTATAGCCGTTTTCAATAAAATAAGAAACATATCTTAATTTGCACCTTAAGTCAAAATGTTGAAATTTTATGTGTTTCCAGTACTATTGTGTGGGCTAGAAGCTTGGATGCTGAAGGAAAGATAAGTTGGACTGGCAGAGTTACAAATGTTGAAGTGCTTAAAAGGGCGAAAAAATAAAAATAAATCCCAAACACAGTTAAAGTGAGAAAGCAGCAATATCTCGGTCACGTCAAGAGAGAAGAAAGGTACACACTGTTTCAAAATAATGGAAAAATGCAAGACTAGACAAAAAAAATATAAATAAAACTAATAGCTAAAATCTTCACTTGATTAATATTAATTCGTGAAACGAAAATTATTTCACCAGTCAATGGTTTATCAGGTAGTTACTGAAGCACGTTACAAACTTAAATCGGTACACATAAAAAATATATAAAATGAATAAAAGTAAATATTATTTTACAACGTCTTTAATATCTAAGAATTTACACAAATATTATAGTGAAAATATGAAGACGTATCTCCTGATTGAACAGTTTCAGGTAATGGTACAAATGCTGTTCTATCGAGCTGTTCAGAGCTAAAACATCAAAAATAAGAATAGCAAACCTTCTTGGAGAAATTTACGAAATTATATTTTATTAAGCAAATAATGTGGTGATTTATACAGGGTGTCCAGAAACTCTCCTGTCAAACGAAGACCGGAGTTTCCTCAGATAATTTTAAGACAATTAAACCAAAATTCACCTAATCCGAAAATGCTTCCTAAGGGAGCTAGAGTTATTTGAAGATGGTGCCTTGTATTTATTTTTTTTTAAATTCCTCCAGAACGCTTCTATTTAGAAAAACAAAAACTGGTATGCTTATTTATCCTCCAGAGATGAATCGATTCCATCAATTGCGAATTTCTAGTACCGGTCATAGGCCTCCGTTTTGGGTAGGTCAACGGTTATTTTAAGGCATAACTTTTTTGTCTTTAACTTTTAAGCATTTGTGACACTAGAATATTAAATTTTCAGGTATTCCAGTACTAAAAGGTACTCTCACTTTGAGTCGGTAGGATACACCGTTTTCTAGAAAAATCGATTTGTAAATTTTTCGTTTTTTCTACATTAAAGTTCAATTTTTTATTTTTTGCAATAGTTAGCTCTGAACTGCCAACAGAAGTAAAACCTACGTTTTTCATTGTCAAATTGTTGTCAGTTCGCGAAGTTTATCTTTTCATTTTTTACTTTGTGTTATTCAAACACAATGATTTCAATTTAAAAAAAAAATGGTTTTTACTAATGAGGAATACGCCGATATGCATTTAGTTTATGGCGAAATGAGGTGTAACGCTCGAGCGGCGCAACATAGATACGCTGAAAAATTTCCCAATCGTCAGCATCCCACTCACTTAACATTTACAGCTCTTCATCAATGATTAAGAGAAACAGGTTCAGTGGTCCCAAAAAATAATGAAACAGGGAGACATAATGATGTAACAGCAGAACATGAAGATTTTATTTTAATGGAAGTTGAGGAAAATCCAGAAATTAGCGTTCGAATACTATCTGCCATGTACCCCACAATTTCAAAATCTTCCGTAGGAAATATCTTACACAATGAAAATTTATATCCTTTTCATTTTACAAAGGTGCAAGCACTGCTAGAAGGAGATTTTCCTGTTCGCGTAGAATTCGCTAGATGGTTACAAAATCAGAAAAATCAAGATGAAGATTTCTTCAGGAACATTTTGTTTGGTGACGAAGCTACATTCTCAAAAAATGGAATTTTTAATGTACATAATGCACATTATTATTCGTACGTTGGTGACAATCCCCACGTTGTTCAAGAATTTAAGCATCAGCATGGGTTTAGCATAAACGTCTGGATAGGAGTAGTTGACGATTATCTACTTGGACCTGTGGAATTACCTGCTCGTTTAAATGGTGCTGATTACTTACATTTCCTGCAAAATATTTTACATGATTTGTTAGATGAGGTGCGTAATATTCGGCAAAACTTATGGTTTCTACAGGACGGCTGTCCGGCTCACTTTAGCAGGAATGTACGAGACTTTATAGATAATAACTACGAAGACCATTGGATTGGAAGAGGCGGTCCAGTTGCTTGGCCAGCAAGGTCGCCGGATTTGAATCCTTGCGATTATTGTGTTTGGGGATACATAAAAGCATTTGTTTATTCCTTTCCGATACAAAATCGCGCACAACTCTGGCTAAGGATACAAGATGCTTGCAACGAATTTAGAAATAACTTTGGAATTTTTGCAAGAATTCGGCGTTCTCTAAGCAAAAGGGTAAACTTATGCATAGAGACTAATGGTCATCACATCGAGCAACTTTTGTAACAATCTACCTTTGATACTTGTTCTTTTTTTGTTAGTTTCGTTCCATTGTAGTAAATAATTTGTTTTTAATTTATTAAATTAATTTTCATCCATGCCTTGATAGTCCAAGCCAACTTCGTCGCTAAAAATAAGTAGGTACATAATAAATTGAACTTTAATGAAGAAAAAACGAAAAATTTACAAATCGATTTTTCTAGAAAACGGTGTATTCTATCGACTTAAAGTAAGAGTACATTTTAGTACTGGAATACCAGAAAATTTAATAATCTAGTGTCACAAATGCTTAAAAGTTAAAGACAAAAAAGTTATGCCTTAAAATAACCGTTGACCTACCCAAAACGGACGCCTATGACCGGTACTAGAAATTCGCAATTGATGGAATCGATTCATCTCTGGAGGATAAATAAGCATACCAGTTTTTGTTTTTCTAAATAGAAGCGTTCTGGAGGAATTAAAAAAAAAATAAATACAAGGCGCCATCTTCAAAGGACTCTAGCTCCCTTAGGAAGCATTTTCGGACTAGGTGAATTTGGGTTTAATTGTCTTAAAATTATCAGAGGAATCTCCGGTCTTCGTTTGTCAGGAAGTTTCTGGACACCCTGTATAAGTCCACAAAAAATACAAGACCACTCACTGACCTTATTAAATTGAATCTTAACGAATAATTGATATATTATTAATTTTTGGGAAACGCAAGAACAATTTTCATGAAACAATTTGCTTGTGAGTAGTGGTATCATGATTTTCAGATATGGAGATCTTTTTTTGTATTTAAGCCAAATTATTTGTATCTAAAGATGATCCACTTAGTTTACGAACGTGAATAAATCTAAAAATCTAAAAAAAAGAAATAAACTTAAAATTAAAATCTACATGAACGTGGAAGAGCAATGCAGGTAAGTGAATTGATGACAGGTAAAGAAAAAACAATTCACTAAAGATAATGATGTAAAATTATTTACTAGCAGTATCGTTATATGAAATGATACGAAATTAATCTCTGGTTACCTATGATGAGTATAAGGGAATATGATTTATAATAATAATGATAACCTATAATACACAAAAAATATATAATGATAACATAATATTATTAGAATTTGCAAATATTATTTTCTTAAATGTAAAGAAAAAAAAAACCAACGTTCATCAAAATTAAATCATACTCACCATCATTAAAACCCGGAAACGCTGGATCCAATCCAGTTATCCTACCTATCTTCAAGTCGCTTCTCAAATATTTACCTATAAAACCAGCCGTTTGAGCTCCCAGACTAAAACCAAGTATTTGAACATTCTCCAATGATATAACACCACCATCACTGTACGACTCGAAAAACCTTGCCAACACAGTTGCAGTGTAATGTGCATTAACAATAGCATCGTTATACCATGGAAAACTAGTTAAATTCGACCAGTCCACTACTATAAATGCATAGTTCTCGTTTCTACTCAAATATGCTGAAGATTATTTAGTGTGAATGAAAATTTTGAAAATATATATTGTAATTTACCATTTTTTAGTAGTTGCGAAGTACCTACTTCTGGGACTTCCAAAAATCCATGTACATACATTGCAATTTTAGTAAGTTTACTGAGGCTAAAGTGTTTAGACCGTTTTCTTCTTCTAAGAGGCAGCCTTATGGGTATATCCGGATGCTGATTAGTATACAGTAATAATCTGATATCCTTAGATTCTATTGGACAGCAATTGTGACAAATACCTTTTGGCCTCCCACGAATTTTTATTCCACTGCCTTCTAAACAATATAAAAATATAAATATTAACGAGATTAAGAAGGTAAACGAACTTTCTACATAAACTAATTGATTTTATTGTTATCAGTTTCATATGGACTACATAACGTTTAAATATGAAAAATAATTTTGAAATACTAACAAGTCTAATAAGATATTTTTATCGCAGAATAGTATATATTATTTAAAAATTTAAAGTAGACGACTTGAATATCGAATCAACTCAGAACCATTATTTATTATTTCAATTATTTCCATCTTCTATCCATTCCAAAATGTGTTCACAAAATTAAAATATACTCGCTATTCTCGTAACACTTCGTTAATACTCCTACCTATTTGGTTAACGGTTACATTTCTCCACACGTAAATTGCGATTACTATGAGATGTTCTTGGATGCTTTGGGACTCCTTCTCTCGAATAAACAGGTTATAATCGTGGGTGATTTTAATGCCCCAAACTTCTACTTCATGGGTACCAATGAGAGAAAGTCATTTGCTATTACACACTTCATGCTTGCCCTCAGCTTGAGGCAGGTCAACCTCATTGCTAACTCTAATGGTACATTTTTACCAATTTAAACTGGAGTGTAGAGATGGTGCGCGACTCATCACCCTTTGTGTCGGAGGATCGATATCATCCTTCCCTAAGTATAACGTTTCTGGTGGAGACCACGCCAAAGCAAAGAAATTTAATTCAAGTGAAAACTCACGATACAACTTTCGTAAAGCCGACCTACCTTCGTGATACTCCGATTTGTCGAGTACAGACTGGGCATTTCTATTGGCCTTTTCCGATGTCGATTTAGCCGTGACTGCATTTTATGAAAAGCTTTATAGTCTCTTCGAAAGATCTCTTCCCAAATTCCAGACTTCCAAGCGTATATATCCTGAATGGTTCACTAATGATATAAAACGATTAGTCCATATGAAAGAATTTTATTTCGAAAAATGGAAATCAACGAAAGTCATATATTACCTGCCTGAATTTAGGAGACTGAGACGTGAAGTAAAAATTATGACCCAGACGGCTTTCAATCACTACCAGAGACGGATTGAGTCAGAGATCGTAACCAACCCGAAAACGTTTTGGACATTTATTAACAACAAACGACCTTCTTCTAGAATACTTGGACTCATGTTTCGTGGCAACGAGGAACTCACTCAACAAATTTTTGTATAATGATTTACTACCACTCTCGATGTGGATTATTTCAACAGCAGTGCATCGATCTATTCACTTCAAATTTTAGTGATGAAGGACCATCTGTAACTAACGAGCCATCGAAAAAATTCATAATTGGAGTAGACTGTGAAATTGGGTTGGTACTTTAGCCACTTCCACATAATGACATTTATTATTTGACATTGAAGCTATAAGTTTGTGTCAAATTTTTCAAAACTCTTATTAAGAAAATTAGTTTAGATGTACATAAATGGACAACATTTTCAACAACTTCTGTAGCTATATGTAAATTTTGATTATAATTTCGATATTAAATAAATTATTTGTTTTCTTTTTTGTCGTAGTATCATTTCAATGCCATAACCTTTTTTTTACAATGAAACCAAATGAAACTGGCAAGCATCAAGTAATGTGTCATTATGTGGAAGTGGCTAAAGTACCAACCCAATTTCACAGTCTACTCCAATTATGAATTTTTTCGATGGCTCGTTACTATGTATCCATGGCTTAGTGAATTCAATCGTGGCAATTAATAATAAAGTAAGGAAAAATTAAAATGATTACTATTGTATGAATGAATTAAAAAATTTTTAAATTAAAATAATATAGTAAGGACATTAAATGATATAAACTCACGGATTTATTCTGTTTTAAAACTCATTTTGTGCACATGTGTCGTCGGAATTCGCCCGAGACCTTTTTAGGAAACGACCGCGCCGCTTCGAATATTTTGTGTGACTAAAAGTCTTTTGTTTGGAGAAGTAAAATTTCTTATTCTGTTTTAAAATTAGCAAATGGTCAGGCAAATGTGTTAAGGGATATATAGTATATGTATTTACAAATGGGAAACAATAAAAAAATTTTTGTTGGTTTGTGTGTACGGGGTTGGTTGTCTTCTATTGTTTAATGAGTGGGTAATTTAGTAAGTTTTATTATTTATTAAAGAATTATTTGCAGTCGCGTTGTATGATGTTGAAATTTAAGATGCTGGCTACGCAGAAAGAAGGATCAACGTAATGGCTGGCAGACAGGTAACTATTAACCCCATAATGAATCCAATTT
This sequence comes from Melolontha melolontha, assembly GCA_935421215.2. Taxonomy (NCBI): domain Eukaryota; kingdom Metazoa; phylum Arthropoda; class Insecta; order Coleoptera; family Scarabaeidae; genus Melolontha; species Melolontha melolontha. Next base: position 83,240,614 of record OW285242.1, on the reverse strand, counting down.
CCAAATCGAAACTAGTTATAGATTGTAAACAACTCCTCGAAACACTGGCACAATATTATATTATTGATATGAGTCCCAGGACATAAAGTAAAGGCAATAAGATGGCCGATGAACTGGCCAAGGAGGATCATAGGACTAGTCCCTATATGTGGAATCGCTAAGGATTCCGACAGATAGGGGATCTGGTTACGCATAGAAAGAGAATTTAAAAAGAAATAAAGGCTAAGGGAAAGGCCAATTCCTTACGAAGATACTATTAGGGGAGCTGGGTGCTAAATTTTCAGCCAAAATAATTAGAACAGACAGAGGAAAAAGGTTATCACCGGCTTTGTTATTTAAGGAAGAATCTATACAGCATAGATTTGATTATCGAGTCTTGGTGTAGGAAATATGATAAAGAGGAGAAACTAGCCTTCATATAATATGTTCTTGTGAAGAAACATATAGAAATAAGAAAAATCCTAACCACAATAGAAATCAATAAACTCTAAATACGATTTCAACAGCTAAGTTACCATCTTCAGTCGAATAAATCGAAGAAGAAAAATTATGCTAAACGTAGCGCCTTCAGTTAAGGTACAACTTTGAAGATATGCTCTTCATCAAATCGCCGGTGGGATAACACTTGGTGTTATCGTCCAGAACATAGCAAAGGTTGTACCTTAGGCAAAGACGCTACAGCACTATATATATATACATATATATATATATATATATATATATATATATATATATATTAGCACTATTTTTCTTTTTAAGTTTGTTCTATTGAAGATAGCAATATAGTTCCCGAAATACGCATTTACAGTTTATTAATTTATGTTGTGGTTAAAGTTTTTTTCTTGTTTCTATCTGTTTCGCATTCAAAACCACAATCTTCATCAATTCGGATTACTTGTGAAGACCTGAAGGGATTCATTTATTTCTTTCAATGACGTGTTTTCTATTAAACTGATATTACTACCATTTTGTCTTATATAGATGGCAGCACAATTTCTACGATAGATTTTATATGCACCATATTTACGTAAATTTGTAATTCATCCTTTGTTTTTTTGTTAAAAAAGTACCCACATATAACAAATAACAAAGACACAACTACAAATTATATATAAAATATTTTAGCAGGAACCGTCTGCCGCATCCACTAACAAGAAATGTCTTTGTTAATAATTAGATTAGACAATTCCATTGTCATTGATTTAATTTCTTTTTGAAGTAATTTTAAATGGTAGTTTTCATATACATAATAAACTCATGTAAACAATCTGTAGGGGAGAGTAGTATAAGATGATATATTTAGCTTCTCTTCCAGATTATTTAAAGAAATAAAGGGTTAAATCACAATGCTCGATAAATACTGACAGTCAACAATGTTTTCTAAGTCATTTGCTATTACACACTTCATGCTTGCCCTCAGCTTGAGGCAGGTCAACCTCATTGCTAACTCTAATGGTACATTTTTACCAATTTAAACTGGAGTGTAGAGATGGTGCGCGACTCATCACCCTTTGTGTCGGAGGATCGATATCATCCTTCCCTAAGTATAACGTTTCTGGTGGAGACCACGCCAAAGCAAAGAAATTTAATTCAAGTGAAAACTCACGATACAACTTTCGTAAAGCCGACCTACCTTCGTGATACTCCGATTTGTCGAGTACAGACTGGGCATTTCTATTGGCCTTTTCCGATGTCGATTTAGCCGTGACTGCATTTTATGAAAAGCTTTATAGTCTCTTCGAAAGATCTCTTCCCAAATTCCAGACTTCCAAGCGTATATATCCTGAATGGTTCACTAATGATATAAAACGATTAGTCCATATGAAAGAATTTTATTTCGAAAAATGGAAATCAACGAAAGTCATATATTACCTGCCTGAATTTAGGAGACTGAGACGTGAAGTAAAAATTATGACCCAGACGGCTTTCAATCACTACCAGAGACGGATTGAGTCAGAGATCGTAACCAACCCGAAAACGTTTTGGACATTTATTAACAACAAACGACCTTCTTCTAGAATACTTGGACTCATGTTTCGTGGCAACGAGGAACTCACTCAACAAATTTTTGTATAATGATTTACTACCACTCTCGATGTGGATTATTTCAACAGCAGTGCATCGATCTATTCACTTCAAATTTTAGTGATGAAGGACCATCTGTAACTAACGAGCCATCGAAAAAATTCATAATTGGAGTAGACTGTGAAATTGGGTTGGTACTTTAGCCACTTCCACATAATGACATTTATTATTTGACATTGAAGCTATAAGTTTGTGTCAAATTTTTCAAAACTCTTATTAAGAAAATTAGTTTAGATGTACATAAATGGACAACATTTTCAACAACTTCTGTAGCTATATGTAAATTTTGATTATAATTTCGATATTAAATAAATTATTTGTTTTCTTTTTTGTCGTAGTATCATTTCAATGCCATAACCTTTTTTTTACAATGAAACCAAATGAAACTGGCAAGCATCAAGTAATGTGTCATTATGTGGAAGTGGCTAAAGTACCAACCCAATTTCACAGTCTACTCCAATTATGAATTTTTTCGATGGCTCGTTACTATGTATCCATGGCTTAGTGAATTCAATCGTGGCAGTCGTTCGCTCACGAATCAATACAAGATCATCAAGTGACACACCGTGAGATTGAGGCATCGTTGAGCATTAGCACATATTAGAACATATTACATGAACATTTAACCATGAAAAGATTTGTTCGCGTTGAATCCCGTATAATTTGATAATCGTTCAAAAAAATAATTGTAAAGAAGTGGTCAAAAAATATAAAAAATATAATTATGGTACGTCCGAGACCGAAAACAAACAATAGTCGACGGTGTGGATGTTCGAAGATGAGTCAAACCAACAAAAGTTGTTCATGCAAAAAGCACTTCGAAGCAAATGGTCGCCTGTTTTTTGTTTTCTTGGAAAAAATGTTTTTGCAGTGCCATTAGAGGATCGCAAAACGATAAATTTTGAATAGTACATTATCACTTGTTTGTTAGAAGTTTTCGGAGAAATAATAAAAAACAACTATGGACGCTGGATCATTTGTCTTGAGCTCTCACACATCGGCACACTCAATTCAATAGTTGACCGGTGATGAAAAATTCATTTCATCACCAGTTAATAAAGACAACACAGAATAGAGGAACGTTTAATGACACAAACTTGTTAAATCTTCATTTTATGCATTATAAACATTTATGATACAATGTGAACAATTGGTGAGGTTAACTCCTGCAGATGTAGAATTAATGGCAGTTGCTCTGATTTCGTGATGCAAAACGAAACTTGTAATTAAGCAATAGCATGAAAACAGTCAATACTAATTTACTAATACTAAATACGACTTATGTCGTGTGGCGTTTCTAAGGAAATTAGTTATGACGATTAATGTCAGATCAACTGGAAAATTATGTTTTGGTCAAAATTAGATAAAATCTTGTATGCAACACGTTATGAAATGTTATTTTGTGTAATTCATATTCCATTTAGTTACACAAAATAGACGATTTCATAACTGGTAATATAAATAGCTATTATTTAATTATAAAGAATATTGCTTAGTTCGTTGTAATAAAATGGTGTTTTTTTCATTAGTGTTATGCTTTTTTATACTTCAGCAGACTAGAAAACATAATTTTAATATTTACCAAAAATATTCCATGCGGCTGAAAAAGATTTTTTTTTGCAGGCCTGTGTAAGTGGAGTTACAAATCTTGCGAACGTAGTGCTTTGAATTACATTTAATTTTAAGTTATTTTGCAATAATACTTTTCTATGTCTTTCACGCATACAGCAATTAGTTCTTAGTAGCTCTTTATTATCAAATTTACAACATTACTAGTGAATAATTCGAATCTTCCACCTGCAAAAATTGAATTACTCTAGTTTGAGCATGAAAAGAAAAGCAACTGCGCTTCCTCGATTACAGCGCCTGTATATATCTACTTCGGTCTTAATCAGATTCCTAAATAATTAAATTCCGACGTAATTAAATTGTTCGTAACCTGTTGAACGCATTTACCTGCCCATTTTAATAAATATTTCAACCTTAAAATGTCGACAATGCGGCCCTGTAAATTCGTCTGAAAGTTTCGGACAATTTACAAATTTTTATGTAATGTCTTATATATGTTAATTAATATTTTATGACCGATTCATCATTGTTAAATAATAAGCAAGAAAATTTCATAAATATTATTGTTATCTATTTGTAATTACTGGTGTAATTATTGTATTCTCGTATCAATACGTTGGTCATAAAATTTAAAAATATTACGAAGTTTATGCATTATTAATAATAAATCGTAAGTTATTTTTTGCGAGATAAAAACAAATCAAAATAACTTTTTAAGCATTTCCCACAATTGTTCTTTCTCTAAGGCGAGTTTTGCTTCTGATATCCTGCAATTTACTCTTTGAAGAACTATAAAGTTTTGTAGCCTAACGAGATCTAACACGTGTGGTATAAATATATATCTTTGTATATAGGGCGATAAAAGAATTGGTGCTTGATTTTTAACTGAAAATAGTACACGCGAAGTAATGACAAATGAAAAAAAATGTGATAAAAGTTGTAAAGTAACAGAGATATTCAGAAACACAGGAACACTTCTTAGAGCAAATATTCGAAGTTACCGCCTCCTGCCTGAATACAAGCTTGTGCTCGCCATATCCACGAGTTATAACACGCTTGGATATCTTACCTGCTTATTATGTCTGCAGTATTTGAAGACGTATGGTCAATAATTAAATGTTTTCAATTTCATCATCGTTATTGTACACCAAATTTTTTATATGTCCGATCATCGGATTCAAGTCGGGTGATCTATGTGGCCATGTAATAAGCCCTCCTCTACCTACCCATCGGCCATCAAACATATTATTTAAATGCTTACGCACTTCGTAACTGTTATGAGGTGGAGCACCACCATGCAAAACCGGTGTTTCTCGCATAAATGTGAATATGTTACTTTACAACTTTTATAATGTTTTTTCATTTGTCATTATCTTGTGTATACTATTTTCAGTTAAAAATAAAGCTCAAATTGCTTATCACCCTGTATAATTACAATATTTAACAATTATACCAGTTAAATCGGTATTCAAATTACTAATACGTGTTATTAACCTATTACCCATGTAATTAATTTATTGTAGAGATGTATAGCATTGCAATATTAAAACTAGTTTCAAGGAACTAGCTATTAAGTTTCGTCAAACTCTTAATTAGTGCATAAACTTAAAACTAGAGATCACACTTTGGCGTTAAGCAGATATCTTTATTTGTTGTTACATAAGTTACACACACAATGCTTTGTTTGTATTATTAATATTATTATGCACCGTCTCCCCTATGGTGCTACAGCCCAATTCGAGCCCTGGCCTCCATCAGTTTCTGCCTCAATTCTTCTCGTCTTTTGCGGTCCTCTTCCAGTTTTTGGTCGCTAATAAACCCTTAACATCTTCACTCACCACATTCTCCCTCGGTGTCCCCACCGGGCTCTTTCCTTGTATCATGCCGTTTATAGTCCTTTTCGACAACCTTTCCTCTGTCATCCTCGTCACGTGTTTTACCCATTGAGGCTTTGATATTTTTATGAACTCAGATACAAGTGGTTTTTCCAGTTCCAGATATATTTCATGACTGCATAAGCCATGTTTCTATACTGGCCTCAATATTCGCCTAATTATTTTTCTTTGAAATCTATCTACAGCAGCTTCCTTTTTTGATTCACGTTTCGCTTCCATACGTCAGTATCGGCCGAGCGACAGTTTTTTATATACCCGTAGTTTGATATTTCTATGACTATATAATTCTAAAATGATGAACCAATGAAAATGCAGGATTTTCCGTAGTTGTTATTACAGCAGTTATTGACGTATTATGACGCAAATCGAATATACGAACCTTTGTATAATTCAATATACGAACTCTTGTATATTCGCTACCAAAACTACGATTAGATTACTATGGTTTCGCCTTTAATAATTTGACAGTACTGAATTGTCAGATTTGACAGTTATCATCATGGCTCGTTTCGCACTACTTTTTTTTCTTTTTGTTTTCATCATATAGTCTACCTGTATACAACTCGACATTTGAAAATTCTCGAAACTCGACCTATTGCCTAAAAAAATGTTTCAGGCAATACGCCTCGTATACGTCTCGAGTATTTTCAAGTGTCTTGATATATAATATATGAATATCTCGTGACGTGAAAACGTGCGAGAGAGCGAAGTAGGCATTGTTTGCGATGGTTATTCTTCTACATATCCCCACATCCTCCGACGCCTGTCGAGATCCATCCCAAGATATCAAAAATGATTTACTGCTTTCATGTTTTCCTCTGTGCCTGTGTGTATCATGTCTTCATTTGCCCTGGTATTTAGAAGTATTTTTCGATTCTTCTGTATCCATCTTCCCATGGGTCAAATTAATAAAGTGGGAGCTATTTTAAGTGGGTCGGTTAACTAGTCTTGTATGCGAACTTGACTCTTAGAGTCTGACATGGTAGCCCTCGTGAGTCTCATCAGTTTTGCCGATATGACCCATTCGCTCATAATTTAGTAAAGTTGTTCTCTGTTAATGAAATCATAGGCTTAACGGAAATACACAAAAATATTACAGATCAATATCATGCCTTGCTGAGTATTTGATTCATCATGAAAAGTTGATATATGATAGACCTACTCCGCCTGAAACCCCTCCCATAATGTCTTCTGTCAGCGGTATTACTCTATTGTTGATTAATTGGGTCAGTATCTTATAACCTGTACACATCAAAGATATATTTAAAGATCTAAGCGAGAATCTCATCCATTTCTGAAGCTTTATTATTTCTCAATGCTTCCACTTCAACAAAATTTGGAGATGTTGAAATTTTTATGTTTTCGTTCTTCTCCGTCGGATACTATATGTTCTTCTTCTTGACCCTTTGCCTGTCCAGGATCCAGTAGCTGTGCGAAATATAATTTCCGAATATTCTTTATATCCTCCAAGTTGTTAGTCATCTGTCCTGATTCGCTTCTATATGTTTCTATGCACTATGCAGTTTATATCCTGGTCTTAGTTGCTTCAGATATTTATAAGCATCAATCAATGTGAAGTATATACACTGACAAAGCCGAAAATAAAAGAAACTGCTAAATAAACAAGATGCATAAGTATATTCAATTAATCAGGGTTTTCTTGATTAAAATGCCTACAAGAACCGTTACAAAAACATTTACATCGAATTGAAATGTGTTATTCTAAATAAATATTATATGCATGCATATACGAGTGTATTATTGTTGTTTGCCTTCTACTGTGAAAAATAATATTCAGCGATGGACAATCAGTATTACTTTCGCTAGCTAAAATAGTTTAAGTGTTTCTAATAATTGTTATATAAAAATGTAATATATGGTTATAGAGTAAAATTACTTTCGGATGAGACTGAAGCTGCGCGAGCGATGACATTACAAAAATACTGAACACCTTAAAAACATTGAGCAGCCGCAGCAGTCGGCAGCGGGAGCAATGTATGTACAAGACCACTACGAAACACACAGATCGAGCGCCTGGTATCGACTGACAAATAATCGATAAACGTTTGTGGCTCGTATAGTACACGGATTTATACTACTAGCTGTTTCTCTCATTTATGAGGTGTCTCTCGTTCTAATTACTAAAATGTGTTTCTGCGCTAGTCTCATCCGAAAGTAATTTTACTCTATCTATAGAAAGAGCAAAGATAAAGAATGCTTTTAAAGGTTTAATGTTTTGACCATTAATTTCATCCCAATTGAAGTTTTCAAAATTAGTGTTTTCCTTACATGAAAATCAGCAGTTGCGTTCGATTTCTATTTCGTTCATTTAAAATTAATTTTGTGTTTATAACTAAATTTATTAAGTATATTATAATATTTTAAGATTACAAGTTTTATCTTGGCGAAAAATTATTAATACTTTATATGACATTTTACTAATCATAATTTCTGTATAACAAACTCATCATAGCAAAATTTGTAGTAAACATAATTTTCTATCTATTCTTTGATAAATCTTAAATTAAAAATTAATGTGTGTATGTATGTTCATTGAATCAACGAGTATTTCTTTTATAAAATAATTAAATACCTAGTTTCTACATGATATACTTTTAGTAAATATTCTACTCTACGTACATATATGTTGACACATCCACATTTATTTAATATTTAAGTAAACCAATTTTCTGTTATAAAATAAAAATATTTGTGACTCTAATTACATACTATATCACATAAACTTAATTCTTAGACAGATAAACGTGAGTAGCATACTAGAATAAATTCATGTTTTCTAAAATTATTAATTTTAAATAATGTAATTTTGTAACAAAATAATGCTTTCTCTAGAGTAGTAAAATTGTTACTCGATTTGCTTTAATTAGTCATAGCATTAAATTATGTATTTAAATTATTTTAAAAAAATGCGCGGTTGTTCTCAAGCACAAACACACTATTATTATAAGCACATGGATCATACTTATTTATTGAAACAGAAAGATTACGGGCGAGAGACATGTATACAAATATTTCACTATTACATATCTAATTACTTGAACTATTAGTAATCGGCGTTCTAGCACGTACGTTTGTTTAGAAAGTTTGCCAATATCGCTGGATCTCATCTTATGCTGGATTTTTCAATATATACATTCTAAGATCTTAACTTGAACACAATACATCAAGGAACTTGTTGAGAGGCATACTTGATATATATTTTAAACGAAAAAATTCCTAACTCTCTTTTGAAATTTTTGCTAAGAATGCAATTGTATAGTTTTTTCTAAATTACGCTGTTCCTTTTAGGTAGATCTCAGGTTGTCTGCAGGATATATGGATCTCAACTTGTTGAGAAAATAGGTATATATATATATATATACGTATATATATATATATATATATATATATATATATATATATATAAGTGATTAGATAATTTCTTAGCCGTTCATTAAATATAACATTTGATAAATTATTGGAGGTTTTCGGCTTTTATATGAAATATTACAAATATCAAGTTAGTATGTATGTAATTGCAAAGTAAGGGGGGATGTAAACATTGCTGTATACAAATTACAAAGCAAATCATACGAAATTTTTAATTGAAAAAATGTGTATGTTGGGACTCGAACCCAAGTCTACAGCTTGCCAGGCTGTCGTTGTAATATTTCATATAAAAGCCGAAAACCTCCAATAATTTATCAAATGTTATATATATATATATATATATATATATATAGATAGATAATTATTTCTTGACCTTTGTACAATATAGTTGATTTAGAAATTCGGCAATTGAAGGTCTGTTTTACATTAATATGTATATATTTAAAATAAGCTCTTACATGTTTCGGTAAGTATTACCTTTATCAAAGAATTATAAATGACAGATATTAATGTCAAAGTTATATAAGTGATGTAGTCATGGTGAAAGATACAAATTCATAAATACATTCAATTCAATTAATAATAATTCATGACATAACAAAAGTTTGATATCAATTATAAAGAGAATGGTAAGTCATGAGTTATTATTACACTTGCGGCCGTGGAGCGACTTAAGATATAAAACTTGACGTATCGCCTTACAGTGCGGGGTCGCCGTATTGTTTGGATCTCTTCTTGACTTTTAAATAAGTATTATGTAAATGGAAGCGAGACGCCCTCGGCCGCAGATATAGATGAACTATAAATGTATAAGTGGTGAAAAAATTGGTAAAAATGAGATCCAACATAAATTTTAAAATTCATCATTACCGAGTGACCTAACTCATATAGCTACGAAATACACGCAAAACAAAACGAGATCCAAAATTGGGTCTCGTCTTGTGAAACGGACTTCGAGTGGTATGTGAAATGAATGAAAATGATATCCATTTGTCACGATATATATATATATATATATATATATATATATATATATATATATATATATATATATAATTGATAAATAATTAATATTTATCAATTGTTATATTTATAAACGGCTAAGAAATTATCTAAACACTTATATATATATATATACATATATATATATATTGAGGCATTGCAAGAAGGAGTCGCTCTCTGAAAGAAACAAAGAAAATATGTAACCATACTGTTTATACCAGAATATTTATATCTACTTTGTACGTTAATATTAAGAAGGGGAAAGATCGATTTAAAGAATAAATACGTTATTTTGACGACCAATTCACCTTGAATTAATTAACTTATTTTTCTAATTCTTTTTTATTATAATGTTTATATTCATTTTCTTTCAAATTCATATTTAACGCGTGTTTATTCAAACAAATGTAACGTATTTATTTTCAAATGCATTTAAACGATAAAGCCCCGCCCACAATGTCAACGGTGCAACAACCCGAAAAAAACCAATATTGACGGAGTATTTGTAAACACAGAAAACATATGTTATGCAACTAAAATTATCTTATAAATCGAATTGTAATTTTTTTTTCTATTTTACACAGTAAAATTGTCTAATTTTATAATATTAACTAATTTAATGCAAGTAAAGAATGGGGCGATTTAGCGGAAAGTTATGCAATTAAAAACAAGTGAACAAAACAAGCGTCGGTTATTAGTTGTCGCAGTGAAAGGTCACGTTTTTTTGTGCTCCGTAACAATTAACATAATTAAGAAAAATTATCAAGTGCAAGAGTTTTTAAATACCACCAAACGTTACACCTGCATACCAACCACCTGTGGACGAAATTTAACAGCCGCCGACCAAACAGTCCGAGACTTATGAATTTTTAAAGATTTTTACCGCCATAACAAAACTCACCGTAGCTTGAACACCGCCGTTGATGATCGAAATCGGTCATACTCTCTAGACGCCGTCGGACTTGGAAAACTTCAACAAATTTCAAGTTATCCCGAGGGACCATAGCAGAAACATTCTCCCGTTTCCCGTTGTGAAGACGTTTCCAGAACACAGGCACAAGAAGCGACGGAGACCATATACGAAGATTCAGGTTTTTGCTAATTTTAACAAACGCTCCCGCGCCATTTTTACTTGCGCATGTACATTTCTAGAACTTTACGTGTTATTCCATAACTAACTATTTATATTACTTTCACTTATATTTTATCACTGCAATTTTTAGTCAAATTATTTAAATATTGGCATCTACTATTTGTATTTGTAAAACTTGATGCCATGTCACTGTTATAAACTATTGTATTAAGACAAAACATTATTGCACCTGTCTTACACCATCTTATTAAACTGTACGAATACCAACCGTCGAGTGTGTCTCGCTTAATATTACTTGTGTGTCACGAAAATATTAATATAAATTTCACAAACTTGGAAAATTTGTTTATCCCTAATAAAGTTAATTGTCAATATTTTACTTTGTCTTTTTTTTGTAATATACTTGAGATATTGTTCCGTTCCTAACTTAATAAATTACGTAAAGAAAGTAACAGTGGAAAGAAGTGAACCTACCTTAGCCCTGAAGAGAGAGAGAGAAGCTAGCCGAAGACACCAAAACAGATAAGTATAGACGAGCCCGATTTGAATTTTACACGTTTTTATGACATTTATTCATTTTATTTCACCGTACGTAACATACAATTTTATTTATCAACATTTTATTCAATATATCACTACAGGAAACGTATTATATAGCGACCAACGTTCTGGGGCGTTCATAAATATTACATTTACAAACATACCTTAATAAATAACACTAAGTAACATATTATATGGCACCCTAACGTTTGGGGCGTACTTCTACTCCACACTTTAATAAAAAGTCACTCTATTGTCAAAATTAGTAAGAAGGAACATTTTCTCAAGTAGCAAAGTTTCGTGGCACAAGGAATAAATAAATAAACCATAAAAAATAAAAACAAAAACAAGGAGAACCGTGGTATTCGCAGTTACCATATTATACTATTTGTTTATGTATTTGTTGTTTTGTCTTTGTGGAACTTCAGAGAGAGAACACAGTTTTGCATTTCAGGGGATTGCTGTTTTCGAGACCATCGGTAAGATATTCAAAAGGTTGTTACAGGGAAATATTAAAGTGCAGATTCATATTTCTTTTATATACATATATTTTTGCTATTTGTCATTGCATTTACGTGTGTACATTAAATCTAACAACACTATAAACAAAAACATTTCACAACTAAAATATTAATAATATAATTACAACTACCTGTACAAATACTAATATAATTTACAAACTAATTAACTATACTCTAAAATGGATACAAGACACAGAGCTAAGACCCCGAAAGACGCAGTGGAAGAAGACCGGAGTGACCAGGGGGACATTACAGTACCGCAACCATCCATTTCAGGGGAAGCCAGTGTTTCGCCTGACAGTAAATTCATGGACATGTTCAACATGTTAATGGCACAAATGCAAGAATTAAATAACAAATTAGATACTAATAACCAAGAATTAAAACAAGATATAAATACCAAATTAGATAACACTAACAACAAATTGGACACCAACAACCAAGAATTAAATAACAAATTAGATACTAATAATCAAGACATGAATACTGCAAATAAAGACCTTAACAATAAATTAGATAACACCAACAACAAACTAGATACTAACAACAAAGATTTAAACACAAAATTAGATAACACTAACCACAAACTAGATACTAATAATCGCGAACTAAAGCAAGACCTAACGAATTTAAATAGCGAACTAAAACAAGATTTAAATAACTTAAATAACGAACTTACGACGAGATTAGAAGTTAACCTAATCAACATAAATGAAAAAATAGAATTAAACAACACAAACATAGAAATGAAACTTAACACATTTAAGGGGGACATCGACGTACAAATTGCAGAAATCACCGCAACACAAAAGGCCATGGAACAAAATGAATTGAAGTATCTCCTAAAACTAGATGAGACCGTTAAAGCGCAAAATTTACAGTGGGCACAACAACTCGAAACTTCAACCACTCAAATTTACGAAATAACCGAATCGAAAATTAATACAGCGAACAAAGAACTTCACAAAGATGTAAATCAAATAATCCTCGAAAATAACTGTACATTGGATACAAAATTGACAACATATAATCAAATAAATGAAGAACAGACCCAACTATTAAGACGCGAACTTAATACACAGATTAATGAAAATAAAGAAATATATAATCAAGAAATACAGGCGGTGAACTTAAATCTAGATAATATGAAAACCGTACAAACCGAAAACTATAATGAAACGCAGCACAACTTGCATAAATTAGAAAACAAACTTAGAACGTACACAGTACCTATACATAACATAAATACAGGAAATTCGATAATAAAAATCGAAAACTTACAACAATTTGACGGAGATATGACCAAAGTACACCCCATGGCGTATTTAAATGGGATACTGCGATATTTAGAGGACGTGATGGACGAGAAACACCGGATCGAAGTAGTACGAGCAACATTGCGGAATAGCGCACAAGAATGGTTCCAAAGGATAGAGGAACATTGCCATACTTTAAATCAATTTGTTGTGTTATTTACGAGGAACTACTGGGACGAAAACCAGCAGAACCGGGCCAAAGTTCGTTTATTAACAGGGAAATTTAGATTGGGACAAGCGACGAGGGAAATGTATGCGTCTCGCGTATACAACCAGTGCAAACACATCAGCGACATGAGTGAATCAATGATCGCGCGCCTATTATTAAACCATTTTATTTTCACGGATACTCAGGCGATTATCTGCCAGAAGGTCACTGACATGGACTCCCTCATCGAGATACTCCGAAGACTGGACGACTTCGCCGAAACCAACCAACACCAGCAGCCTAATAATCGGACGAACAACACTAGGAACCCACAAGCACCGAACCACATTCCCAACCCCATACCACGTTTTAACAACTATTCGAACAATAACCACACAAATAATTATGCTCAAGAAAATCGCTATCAACCAGCAACCTCTCGACCATACAACCCGAACAATATTCCTAATAACAATTACAACAATCGTCCTCATAATAATTATAACAATCCGAATCGACCGAATACACAACATACGTACAACCGACCTTATCCGAACAATTATCAGAATAACTCGGCCAATAATAACTATAACAACAACCGACCCGACAATAACGATACTTATAACACGCAGCGCACACAAACTCACCAATCGAGACGCGGAATAAATCATTACACAAGCAGAGGAAGAGGTCGAGGTAATAATGCTTACCGGCGATATCGATCGTTATCACCTGACCGAACGAACATAGAGGGGCTACAAAAAAAAACGTCAATTTTACAAGACGATCCCTATCTGAACCCAACACCCGGACCGTCAAACCAACAAAATTAAATAATGACAACGACTATAACATGCTCTGGAAGTTACAAAACATAAAATTCTACCAATCACCGGAGGAATTCTTAGACATAGAAGACACAGGGGACGCCGTAAATGAAGTATATTCTCTACCCATTATTATTTTACAATTCAGCAACATAAAGTTAAATTGTTTAATCGACACCGGAGCCGAGATTACATTAGTTAGAGAAGATCTCGCTAAACAAATAAAGGGATACGAACAACACGTTGTTCAAACCAAGGGTACCGACATAGTTACTGCGAACGGACGAAAAATGGGAACTGTCACCAAGCAACTCAATACTGAAATAAGAATAAACGAAATCAGTTATTTAATTCACTGTTACGTAATAGAGAAGTTACAATATGACTGTATATTGGGTATAGATAATATCAACAGGTTGAAAATGATATTGAATTTTGAAAAAGGTATTTTATCAATTGGAAAGAATAATTTAACATTTAACAAACATTTGTCCGTAGAGGAAGTGCAAGAATATAATACGTATAAGAAAGAAGTTTTAACAGTTGTAATAAATAATTTACTAGAATATAATGTACCGTACTATAGAAGAGCTGAAGAAAGGTTTATTGATAGAGTTGGAAAGGATAATATTATAGATAATGAATATATAGGAGTGAATAATAGGCCAGATTTGTTAGGAACGAGAGATAGTTACGAGGGCGAAGGAGAAGTAAAGGTTAAGGAGGATTTACCGACAACTGACAGTATAAATAATAAAAATGATATAACGAATATAATTGATAAACAAGAAATACCTTATACAAACGTCGTACCGCAATTAATTAACATTTTAAACGAAAACATCACTTTAATAAATAACGATATTGTTTTCGCAAAAGGATATGAACATCCCATTAATATTGACAATGACTGCCCATTAATAAGTAAGAATTACCCGATCCCGTACTACTACCAACAGAAAGTTAGTTTAGAATTAGAGAGATTAGAACAATCCGGAATTATTGAGAGATCGAACACATATTTTATTAATCCCATTGTAATAGTTCAAAAGAAGGACCTATCATTAAGAATATGCTTAGACGCGAGGGCTCTGAATAAACGAATTAAGCCAGAATTCGAAATGCCGCAAAATATAGACATCTTATTAACGAAATGCGGAAGTAAACGAATTTATAGTAAATTAGACTTAAAGAATGCTTTTTGGTTAATAAACTTAGAACCGGAATCCAGGAAATACTGTGGTTTCTTAGTGAATGGAATAGTATATCAGTTTAGAGTATGTCCATTTGGTTTAAAGACATCACCAGCCGCTCTGATACGTTTTCTGCATCGTATACTAGACCGATATGATGAATTCGCTTTGCATTACCTAGACGACATTATTATATTTTCCGAAACTGTGGAACAACACCTACAACATATTAACATTATCCTTAACACTTTAAAAACGCATGGAATGAAACTTAACTTAGCGAAATGTCAATTCTTTAGACATGAAATTAACTATCTAGGATATGTGATTAATCAGAATAACATTTTATTAGACCCGACACGGTTAGATATCATTCAGGAATATGCGAGACCGAAGAATTTAAAAACGTTAAGAAGTTTCTTAGGAGTGTTAAATTACTATAGGAAATTTGTCTCAAACTATAGCGAGAAAACGTTACCCTTGTTGGAACTTATCAAAAAGGGGAAGAAATGGAATTGGACCGCTGAATGCGAATTATGCTTCACAACTTTAAAAGAGAACTTTGTAGAAAATCTTCGTTTACATCACCCAGATTTTACTCTACCATTTGTTGTGCGAACGGATGCTTCACACAAGACCATTGCAGCAGAGCTAGTACAAATGAAAGACGATCAAGAAATCCCTATTTATTTTATATCACGCACGTTGAAAACATGCGAGATTCGATACACGATTTCCGAGAAGGAAATGCTTGCTATCGTGTTTGCGTTAACGAAACTCAGATATTATTTGATAGGAAAGTCATTCGTATTAGAAACAGATCATAAAGCATTAGTCAACATCATGAGCTGCAAACTTAATAACAGTCGCATTTATCGTTGGACTTTGTTAATACAACAGTACGAGTTTATAATAAAATATAAACCTGGAAAAGAAATGGTAACGGCCGATGCACTCACGAGACAGGAGGGGGACGTAAAGAGACAGAACATTTGCATCAACTTAATAAATCTGCAAAGGAGAGGCATATTTTCGAAAACAAAAATCTTACAGATACAATCCAGCCCAGACTTCGATGAAATAAGACAACATTTAAGAACTGTAGGTGAATACAAAGGTATATCAATCAGGGACCGATTCATAGTAAAACAAATAGGGAGAACTACTGTATACGTCACAAACGAACAACACACCAGAGAAATAACCGACTATATCCACCGAAAATACACACACATAGGTGCACGAAAATGCTGGTTACTCTACAGAGAAGCTTTCTACTGTATTAATGACGAACGAATAATAAACAGAGTGGTAAAACAATGTCGACTCTGCGAAATAACCAAAGATAAAACTTTCACTAACACCAACATAAGCCACAATATAACTGCATATGATAGACTAGAGTTAATATCGATTGATTTTCTATCCAACCTTATTCCTAGCACTAAAGGTTATCGCCACATTTTAGTAATATGTGATATATTTTCTAAGTTCATCAAACTCATACCTACGCAGAAATGCGATACCAACACCGTTTTACAAGCTTTAGTGGACTACTTCGCACAGTATGGAAAACCACAAACAATACTTTCGGACAACGCTACCTATTTTACTAACGATCGCTACAAGGAGTTCTTACATTCACACGACATCCACACCGTCTATACATCAATCCGCTACCCACAAGGAAATCCTACCGAGCGATATATACGCGAAACGATAAAATATTTACGTATATTACTGGACGAAAATCACAGAAAATGGGCCAGACTGTTACCACAGATAGAATTTACTATAAACAATACACCTAGCACAGTGCATAATCACTGTCCGATAACGTTATTCACAGGACAACCACCACAACGACCATGGACTGATTCTGAGCATATAAATTTACGTAACCGTTTACAAGAAGTCAGAGAAAGATTGTCACTTAGAAAGCGAAAATGGGAGGAAAAGAGAAATACGGCAACTAAAAAGTATAAAACTTACAATGTAGGAGACCAAGTCATAGTTAAGAGATTAAGAGTAACAGATTTAAAACACAAAATAATGGGAAAGCTACTGAAAGCTTACCAAGGTCCCTATACGATTAAGAGAATCATTGGAAACAACACCTACGAACTTTTTGAACCCGAAACAAATTATATAAAAGGTAGATACCACATAACTATGTTACAAGACTACCACACTTAAAATAATAAAGAATTTTTTTTTATATAAATATATGTACATAACAAACCGAAACAACTTCCAGAACAAACTCGCCAAGCATGTTATAGTCCGTAAAACAATAACAAGTATTATATTACTGTATTATATAATCTATATTAATCACAAGTACATTTAGACTAGGCTAATTAAATTAATCATATTATTATTAAATAAGAAATAAGAAAAAAAAAAAGGAAGAAGAAAATGACTACTTAATATTAAAAGGGGGTTTTCAAACAAAAGAACCCGAACAAACAAAATAAAACAATTAACTTTAACCATTTAATGACAATTACTGAATAGGGAATTAGTAACTAGAATAATACAAAAAAAACTACTTATAAAATTTGAAATATTTTTAACGTGAACACACACATGCATTAAATTTTCACTGATCACTATACTGCATTTATATATTGCTGCCGTACTCCTAATTAAGGTTGATTAAAAGCTCTCAATAAGTCTCTATCTTTTAATCAAGGGGGAAATTGAGGCATTGCAAGAAGGAGTCGCTCTCTGAAAGAAACAAAGAAAATATGTAACCATACTGTTTATACCAGAATATTTATATCTACTTTGTACGTTAATATTAAGAAGGGGAAAGATCGATTTAAAGAATAAATACGTTATTTTGACGACCAATTCACCTTGAATTAATTAACTTATTTTTCTAATTCTTTTTTTATTATAATGTTTATATTCATTTTCTTTCAAATTCATATTTAACGCGTGTTTATTCAAACAAATGTAACGTATTTATTTTCAAATGCATTTAAACGATAAAGCCCCGCCCACAATGTCAACGGTGCAACAACCCGAAAAAAACCAATATTGACGGAGTATTTGTAAACACAGAAAACATATGTTATGCAACTAAAATTATCTTATAAATCGAATTGTAATTTTTTTTTCTATTTTACACAGTAAAATTGTCTAATTTTATAATATTAACTAATTTAATGCAAGTAAAGAATGGGGCGATTTAGCGGAAAGTTATGCAATTAAAAACAAGTGAACAAAACAAGCGTCGGTTATTAGTTGTCGCAGTGAAAGGTCACGTTTTTTTGTGCTCCGTAACAATTAACATAATTAAGAAAAATTATCAAGTGCAAGAGTTTTTAAATACCACCAAACGTTACACCTGCATACCAACCACCTGTGGACGAAATTTAACAGCCGCCGACCAAACAGTCCGAGACTTATGAATTTTTAAAGATTTTTACCGCCATAACAAAACTCACCGTAGCTTGAACACCGCCGTTGATGATCGAAATCGGTCATACTCTCTAGACGCCGTCGGACTTGGAAAACTTCAACAAATTTCAAGTTATCCCGAGGGACCATAGCAGAAACATTCTCCCGTTTCCCGTTGTGAAGACGTTTCCAGAACACAGGCACAAGAAGCGACGGAGACCATATACGAAGATTCAGGTTTTTGCTAATTTTAACAAACGCTCCCGCGCCATTTTTACTTGCGCATGTACATTTCTAGAACTTTACGTGTTATTCCATAACTAACTATTTATATTACTTTCACTTATATTTTATCACTGCAATTTTTAGTCAAATTATTTAAATATTGGCATCTACTATTTGTATTTGTAAAACTTGATGCCATGTCACTGTTATAAACTATTGTATTAAGACAAAACATTATTGCACCTGTCTTACACCATCTTATTAAACTGTACGAATACCAACCGTCGAGTGTGTCTCGCTTAATATTACTTGTGTGTCACGAAAATATTAATATAAATTTCACAAACTTGGAAAATTTGTTTATCCCTAATAAAGTTAATTGTCAATATTTTACTTTGTCTTTTTTTTGTAATATACTTGAGATATTGTTCCGTTCCTAACTTAATAAATTACGTAAAGAAAGTAACAGTGGAAAGAAGTGAACCTACCTTAGCCCTGAAGAGAGAGAGAGAAGCTAGCCGAAGACACCAAAACAGATAAGTATAGACGAGCCCGATTTGAATTTTACACGTTTTTATGACATTTATTCATTTTATTTCACCGTACGTAACATACAATTTTATTTATCAACATTTTATTCAATATATCACTACAGGAAACGTATTATATAGCGACCAACGTTCTGGGGCGTTCATAAATATTACATTTAC
This sequence comes from Melolontha melolontha, assembly GCA_935421215.2. Lineage (NCBI taxonomy): Eukaryota > Metazoa > Arthropoda > Insecta > Coleoptera > Scarabaeidae > Melolontha > Melolontha melolontha. The sequence goes on along the minus strand of OW285242.1, from coordinate 83,220,692 downwards.
AAACATACCTTAATAAATAACACTAAGTAACATATTAATATATATATATATATATATATATATATATAGATAATTAATCCGAGACCTTTGTATGTTATGGTAACTTCAATTTGTTGGCGATTTAAGGTCTGGGTTTACTTCAAACTGTATATATTTAAAACAATCCTACATGTTTCGGCAAATGATGCCTTTTTCAAGGAATATAAAATATAAATTACAATATATTAATGTCATACTTATACATTTGTAGTTGCTAAGGATCAAATTATTCAAAGATACACTCAAATGTAATAATAATAAATCATGCCTTAGTATTCTAAAATAGATAGACAACAAAAACAGGAAACGCAAGACATGAGTTATTAATATGTCTGCGCCCGTGGAGCAACTTAAGATGTTAAGCTGTCGGCATTTGCCTTAAAGGAGAACTTTAAACACGGAACTATCCGCATGATAACCAAATGTATAGATATTTAAATAACATAAGATATGTATTTATATAACAGCAACTTATATTATGATGGTAAATTGCAGATCGTTACATAATTATATTATAGTATATACTGCTTAAATTTGTTATATCACTTCTGTTGTTAATTGCATTTTTTCCCGTTTTATACGAATCATTTCTTTAATTTCCCTTTTCATTGTGTGTTGTTTTTATCAATTATCTGTGTGTTTTCAAAATCGAAATGTTGATCGCGTTGCAGTTTGTGTGTAGATAAAGCAGTTTTGTCTGTTTCAGAGTATTTGTGGGCTTACATTCTTTTGTATAAATATTGTTTAATTAGGCCTATGTAGTAACTATCGCAATTATTATTATTTGCTATATATATATATATATATATATATATATACGAGGCTTGTTTTTTAAGTAAGTACCGTTTTTCCACACCGCGACCGCAGCGCTGCGGTCGGCGTTCTGCGTATGCGCACCGGGGACCTACATCTCTTGCCTACGCACTGACGCCATTACAGTCTGATTCTACCTTGTTTACGTTGTTTACCGAGTGTTTAAGATGCCTCAGATAATCGTGAGTCCCGCCGACTGTGAAGTACGGGCTGTTATAAGATTTCTTAGTGCTAAAGACCTAAAACCGATCGATATCCATCGTGAGATTTGTGCAGTTTACGGACAAAACATTATGAGTGATGGAATGGTAAGAAAGTGGGTGAGAGCATTTAAAGATGGCCGCACAAATGTGCATGATGAACAACGGAGTGGGCGTCCTTCGGTCGTTAATGAAAGTTTGGTGCAGGAAGTGGACAATAAGGTGAGAGAAAACAGACGCTTTACGATGTCCTCCTTGTGTGATGGCTTCCCTAATGTTTCGCGTAGTGTTTTGTATGGCATTGTGAGCGAGCGCTTGAATTACCGAAAATTGTGCTCACGTTGGGTACCGAAAATGTTGGCGGATGTGCACAAAACCAAACGTTTAGGCAGTGCATTGACTTTCCTTGAGCGGTACCGCAAATTAAGCCAAATTGTTACGGGCGATGAAACATGGGTGGCCTACGTCACACCTGAATCAAAGCAACAGTCCATGGAATGGTGGCATTCAAATTCACCCGGAAAAGTGAAGTTTAAGCAAACAATTTCTGCCCGGAAAATCAAGTGCACAGTTTTTTGGGACAGAAAAGGAGTATTGCTTGTGGAATTTCTGCCTCGTAATGAGACAATCAATGCAGCAGCTTATTGTGAGACCTTGAAAAATCTGCGCCGTTCAATCCAGAACAAAAGACGAGGCAAGTTGAGCAAGGGCATCGTTTTGCTGCATGACAATGCCCGTCCGCATGTGGCTAATCAGAGCAATGATCTCATCACATCTTTTAAATGGGAAACTCTAGATCACCCTCCGTACAGCCCTGATCTGGTGCCCAGTGACTACCATCTGTTCCTGCACTTGGAGAATCACCTGGGCGGCCAGCGTCTTCAAGACGATGACGAAGTCAAAACAGTTGTGATGCAGTGGTTAACAAGCCAGGCGGCAGACTTCTATGAGGAGGGTATTCATAAACTGGTACAACGTTATGACAAGTGCCTCAATATTGAAGGAAATTATGTAGAAAAGTAGATTAAGGTACAGGCTTTCATGTAAAAATAAAATTATTGTGATATCTTTGCACGTCTTTTTTTAATTTCAAAACGGTACTTACTTAGAAAACATGCGTCGTATATATATATATATATATATATATATATATATATATATATATATATTGTTATGGGTCAAACAGCACCCGAATTCCAGCTCCTACAATGAGAAATACAGTTAAACAACATATAAAACACATTGTATGAGGATTAAATTGGCGGACGGATATAAATTTATATTTTGTATTCCCTTGACAAAGGCATCATTGCCGAAACATGTAGGGTTGTTTTAAATATATATACTTTGAAGTAATGAACCAGACCTTTAATCGCCGACTTATTAAGTTTACCTTATCATACCAAGGTCACGAAAATATTATATATATATATATATATATATATATATATATATATATATATATATATATATATATACAGAGAGAGACAGAGAGTGACCTTGCGGGTTGCAGGAAGACGTGTATATATTAGCTCCGGAATTTTAACCCAAATCTGAGAGATACCAAGTAAATAAATACGCAGAAAGGGAAAAAAAGTGTGAAGAAAAAAGTGGAAGAAGTGATACAAAAATACAAAAAGAAAGTAGAAGGTAAGACAGTTGTATTCAGGTTTAATAACATGTATTTACTGCCTCCTAGAGGTTGACTCGAGCATTAGATACACACGGTAAACATTTTAACAATAACAACTAACAAAAAAATACGGCACTGCGAACCAAATCGGAGCAATATATAAACAAACATAATAAAGTACGGTGCCCTGAAGAGAAGTCTGGCATTAACGAAATAAACAGAGTCGACAATAAGGAAAAGATGAGTAGTGACTTTTTATAAAAAAGTACTGCAAGAAGTGATGACGGAGAACCAAAAAATGAAGGAGGAAAACCAACAAATGAAACAGGAGAAGGACGTGATAAAGAAAGAAAATGGAGAGATAAGAGCAGAAATACGAATATTAGAAAATAGAACTGAGCACTTGGAAAAGGAGAAAAAAAGAAGTAATGTAGTTGTATCAGGTATGAAGGTAAACGAAACCAACCCAATCAAAGTGCAAGAGGTAATAGAAACTTTTATAAAAGAAAACTTACCAATAGAGAAAAGCGGCGTATAAATTGGGCCGAACATGTTTATTAGAAATGCAAAATACACAATAAAAAACAAAACTCATGCAAAATAAGGCTAAACTCAAAAATATAGATAATCATGTCTATATGAATAACGAGTTAACAGGAAAAGAAAGGGAAATCGAGAAGAAGATAAGATAAAAAGCAATGCAAGAGAACAAGGAACCAGAAATATTAAGTTTGGTTATCAGAAATTAATAATTGATGGAAGAGAGTGGAAACGGAATAGAGAAAAAGACGCCAGGGAATAAAAGTATTAAGGAAAGGCTACCAGCTATATTGGTCTGGGGTAGATGTGAGGAGCAGAGAAATGGGAGGAGTAGGGATTAATTGTCAAGTCGAACAGGGTAAAATCCATCATAGAAGAAATATATATATAAACGAGAGACTACTGGTGATTAAAGCAAAAATAGATGGGAGGAACATATAGATTATAATGGTGGCCCATGCACCAAACGATACGGAGAACGGAGAGAACGGAGAGAACGGAGAAGAAATGATAATCAGAACAGACTGATAAAGTTGTGTGTCCAAAATGATTATGTAATTGCAAACACAAAATTCATGTACAAAGATATAAAGGTTTACAAGAGAAATTCACTCGAGACAAGAGAAATCCATGATTGATTACTTCATTATAAATAGAGATAATTGGAAAAGGGTAAAACATGTACGAATGAAAAGACATGCGGAAATAGGTAGCGACCATTACCTAGCGAAACTAGAACTCGTGATAAATACACTAGACGGAAAGAAAGAAAATAGGAATAAGGGAACAAAAGACAAAATAAAGTGCTATAAGTTAAAAGATAACGTACAAAAAATGTATCAAGAATTTATAAATAAAGAAATAGCTAGCAAGACTAATACCACAAAAAAATTAGACTGACAAGTGGATCCAATTTAAAGAAACTATTCTACAGGCGGCACAAGCTAACTGCGGAGTAATAAGAACGGCAAATATACCCACAAAGAAAAGCAGATGATGGATTACAGATATTCAACAAAAAGTAAAGGCCTAGATGGCTGAAACATATGTATTGAACAGAAGTGAATGCTAAAAATACGAGGTGTTTGTCCTTGTTTACAGTTACGGATATGTATTTTGCATATCCGTTTCATTATATAACAACGGCGTAATACGTGCAAAACGTATTGATAAATATCCCTTTTTTGTATAAAAAGTAAAGGACAAGAAAATAAAGTGAAAATTGTACCTACAAACGAGATTAGAAGAGGATTATAATATATACAAGCAGTTAAAGAATGGATGTAAATAAAATGGTTAAGCATGCAAAAAGGCAGTCATGGGAAGAATTTTGTCAGAAGATAAAGGAAAATCAGTAAAAATCAATAAACTGAAATCGGGAAAGGCACCTGGAGATGACAAAATAACAGCAGATATGATAAAATGTATGGGAGGTAAATCAAACACAGAATTTTGTAATCTGCTAAACAAAATATTAACAAATAGGGAAATACCCAAGGACTGGAACATGGCAATAATACTACCACTTTATAGGAAAAGAGACATGAGAGAATGCGCAAACTATCGAGGAATTGCATTAACTAGTATACTGGGAAAAGTACTAACAAGGAGTTCTGATACTAACAAGGATACTAGAAAAGAGACTAAGGGATAAAGTAGAACCAACACTAGAAGAACAACAGCATGGATTTAGGAGAGGTAGAAGTACGCAAGATCTAATATTCATAGCGAGACAATTATGAAAGAAATTTCTAAAAAAAGGAAAAGAAATACATATCTGTTTTATCGACCTAAAGACGGCTTTCGACAGAATTAAAAGAGAAGACATTTGGAAAGCTCTAGAAAAAAGGGATGTAGAAGAATATATGATCGATACAATAAAGGCCCTCTATAAAGACAATAAATAAAGTCAGAATACATAATGAAAAATCAACAGAATTCGAAACAAAAATAGGATTAAAACAGGATTGTGTTCTCAGTCCTTTGCTATTCACAATATTAAGGGACGATGTTATAAAAAGTTGCAAACAGAGATGTAGGAAACTGTTGGTCGGTGAATGGACAATGTAGCAAGTCGCCTAGGATGAATTACTGTTTGCAGACGACATGATTTTGGTAGCAGATTCAGAAAAGAATTTACAACAAAACCTATATATATATATATATATCAGAACTGGAAATTAACATGAGCACAAAACAAAAACTATGATAATATCTGAAAAGGAAAAGAAGCACAAAATATGTTTAGAGGGAAGACAATTAGGAGCAAGCCTAAAGCTTCAAATATTTAGGAACAGTAATAGAAGAAAATGGAAGGGTAGATAAATCAATAGCAGAAAGAATAGGAAGGACAGGAAGAATTTATCACATGCCTAAAGACACATTTTTTGGGAAAAAAGAAAATGTCAAAGGAAATAAAAACAGAGGTATACAAAAAGTAGTAAGACCTTCACTAATATATAGTAACAAGTCTTGGACGGTTACAGATAGAAACAAAAGCAGAATAACAGCAGTAGAAATTAAATTCCTGAGAAAAATTGAAGGAATTACAAGGAAAACAGGCAGCCGCAGAATATAGTAGTATACAGTGGTGTGAAACAAGGAACTTGGCACACAACAGAAACCTATGTAGAATAAATGCGCTACTAACTTGAAATGTAATATTAAAATCCGACACCTAACTGTATAAGGATATATAATTTAAATAAATTAAATATTATATATATATATATATATATATATATATATATATATAATAACTTCGTGATCTTGGAATGATATGGTAAACCTAATCAGTAGGCGATTAAAGGTCTGTATATTACTTCAAAATATATGTATTTAAAAAACTCTACATGTTTCGGCAGTACACCTTTATCAAGAGAATACAAAATATAAATGACAGGATATATATATAAATTTATATCCTGTCATTTATATTTTGTATTCTCTTGATAAAGGCGTACTGCCGAAACATGTAGAGTTTTTTAAATACATATATTTTGAAGTAATATACAGACCTTTAATCGCCTACTGATTAGGTTTACCATATATATATATATATATATATATATATATACATATATATATATATATATATATATACATATATATATATATACATATATATATATATATATATATATATATATATATATATATATATATATATATATATATTAAAATAATAAGCTTTTTTTTTGGTTTAGCGACCTTTATTGAAATTCAATTTATTTAACTAACGACGTTTCGACTTTTTTGTATATAATTAAGTCTTTTTCAAGTGATTTTAGAATATATATGAATATATATATATATAGAATATATATGAATGTAATTCATTCATATAATGTAAATATAATTCTTACCTTTCGTTTGTAATTTTTTTTAGTTCTAAAATCACTTGAACAAGACTTAATTATATACAAAAAAGTCGAAACGTCGTTAATTAAATAAATTGAATTTCAATAAAGGTCGCTAAACCAACAAAAAAAGCTTATTATTTTAATATTATGCACACGGCCAATAAAATAAATAAGAAAATTTTTATTCTTATTAATACTAAATATATATATATATATATATATATATATATATATATATATATATATATACAGGCTGATTCATTTTCGGCCCTCACCATGGGGATCTCTCTTATTATTGGAGATAGAGTATAGGTTTAAATTTGGCAAAGTTGTTAAATTTTGTGTTTGTTATAAATCCGTAAAGAAAATAGACCTCTGACAAATGACCTTCGTTATTTAAAAAAACGCGAAAACCCCATTTTCTTCTTTTACCTGTAGCACCGACATTTGGCCTTGTAGAGAAAAAATAAAAAAACATCCTTGTGGCCTTTTCTAAACCTCTATCCAGTGGTGTACTCTAAATTTTTATTCGACGTTTGGTTTCTTTCTGGCCATCATCAACTATCTAATTTCTTATAGGCGCCATATTGGATTTAGACATCTTCAGAAAGAGTTTTTTTTTCTGATTTCAACCATGTACCACATGCTGACTATAGTTTTTGACATTAGGTTTTATTTGAAAGAATAAGTTATAAGATTAAATAAGGTAGCCTTTGGAATTTCAATCTGTCAAACATTTCATTTATTGTTCATTATTGTTCAAGTATTTCTTATTCTTCGAAACGAAATCCAACAGTAGCGAGTACAAGATAACAAAAACATTAATAAAAATACATAGAAAAGTAAACAATAAACAATTACAGTAAATGTTCAATTATCTGGCCATCTTCGGTAATGCACAATTGGGCACGCCTTCTGGAATTTTATACTGCCCTTTGTATAGTTCTTCTAGGAACTGCATCGAAGGCATTCTGAAGTCTGTCTCGCAATTCTTCAATGTTTTGTGGCGCATCTAATTTATGAATATTATTTTTAACATATTCCTATAAAAAAAAATCTAGCGGACTTAAATCAGGTGATCTCGCAGGCCATTCAACAACTCCCCTATTTCCAATCCAACGGTTTGCAAACTCTTGATTTAAGAAATTGTCGTCAAGATAGTCAGATACGTATGTACGTAAAATGTTTAAATATCTTTCTCCATTTAAATGTTCTTCATACATAACTGGTCCTAAGAGACGATTTGCCAAAATACCCATCCAAACGTTTATTCCAAAACGATGTTGTGGTCTTCTAGCCCTGTTTTGTCGGTGATTTTGTACTGCCCAATAGTGCTCCGTATTTCTGTTGAACATTCCAGAATTTGTAAATTTTGTTTCATCTGACCAGATGATTTTGCTTAAAAAATTTTTGTCATTTTCTATCCTTCCCATTAACCAATTACAATATTCTAGCCTTCTCAAATTATCTCCAGTGACTAACATGGATCCTGTATGGTTTAAACCTACTTTTATGTAAAGTTCTCCAAACTCTGGACTGGCACAAATTTAATTCTGACGCTATTTCACGTGTAGAAATTGATGGATTATTATTTATCTATAAAAATACAAGATTAACATGAAATATGAAAACACGCTTTTAATTTACCATTTGTAAAATATCTTGTCGATTTTCATTTAAATTCCTGTTGTCTTGACCATTACGCGGCTTAGTAAACGATCTATTCAAATTTCTGTCGAGATCTAGAAAAATGGTACGATGAGGCTGTTGTCGTTCTGGATATAATTGTAGATATCTTGTACTCGCTACTGTTTAATTTCGGTTCGAAGAATAAAAAATACTTATATCTCGTTCCTCTTCGTTAGTATATGACATTTTTGTATTATTAACGAACAATAAATAAAATACAATATGAAACAAACATGTAAATAATTTACATATCTGAAACTATGCACATGGACAATACACCTCGTATTTTCAGCATTTACTTCTGCTTAATACATATGTTTCTGCCATCTAGGCGTCCTCAGTTAAGCTAGTGAAGCAATGTATACAAATTAATACAAACCTGTTATAAACAACTGGTTTGTATCTGTATTTAAATTTACTGAAATAGCCCGCATAGATCAAGCAAGTTCCGTCCTATAAGAAAACAACTATTTAATAATTGACATCTTACGGGCGAAAGAGACTTTGTCTGGAGGGCTAGCTATCATTCGAACAGCTAAGCTGCTACGGGAAACGATAAAATACGTATGTAGATGTAGTCCATTAACAACCAGCCAGATGGCGGTAAATATACAAAAAGGTTTTGTTTAAGTATGACAATACGTTAAACACGTATAAAGCGTTTGTACAATATGAAACAAACATGTAAATAATTTACATATCTGTAACTATGCACATGGACAATACACCTCGTATTTTCAGCATTTACTTCTGCTTAATACATATGTTTCTGCCATCTAGGCGTCCTCAGTTAAGCTAGTGAAGCAATGTATACAAATTAATACAAACCTGTTATAAACAACTGGTTTGTATCTGTATTTAAATTTACTGAAAGCCCTCCTCCTGGTAGCCCTCCAGACAAAGTCTCTTTCGCCCGTAAGATGTCAATTATTAAATAGTTGTCTTCTTATAGGACGGAACTTGCTTGATCTATGCGGGCTATTTCAGTAAATTTAAATACAGATACAAACCAGTTGTTTATAAAAGGTTTGTATTAATTTGTATACATTGCTTCACTAGCTTAACTGAGGACGCCTAGATGGCAGAAACATATGTATTAAGCAGAAGTAAATGCTGAAAATACGAGGTGTATTGTCCATGTGCATAGTTACAGATATGTAAATTATTTACATGTTTGTTTCATATTGTACAAACGCTTTATACGTGCTTAACGTATTGTCATACTTAAACAAAACCTTTTGGTAAATAAATGAAATGTTTGACAGATTGAAATTCCATGGCTACCATATTTAATCTTATAATTTATTCTTTCAAATAAAACTTAATGTCAAAAACTTTAGTCAGCATCTGGTACATGGTTAAAATCAGAAAAAAAAACTCTTTCTGATGATGTCTAAATCCAATATGTCGCCTATAAGAAATTAGATAGTTGATGATGGCCAGAAAGAAACGAAACGTCGTATAAAAATTTAGAGTACACCACTGGATAGAGGTTTAGAAATGGCCACAAGGATGTGTTTTTATATTTTCTCTACAAGGCCAAATGTCGGTGCTACAGGTAAAAGAAGAAAATGGGGTTTTCGCGTTTTTTTTTTAAATAACGAAGGTCATTTGTCACAGGTCTATTTTCTTTACGGATTTATAACAAACACAAAATTTAACAACTTTGCCAAATTTAAACCTATACTCTATCTCCAATAATAAGCGAGATCCCCATGGTGAGGGCCGAAAATGAATCAGCCTGTATATATATATATATATATATATATATATATATATATATTGATGTATCGCCGTAGAGGCTTAGCAGAGAAAAGTCCCACGTTCGGGCGACAATTATTGATATATTGCGGAAAGCTGCGCCACGTTGTGGTGACAATTTATGATATAACGCTGACGTGGTATAAGAAAATAAGAAAATATATTAATGATAAATATAAATCAATTTAGAAAGAATACCCTGTATTATGCTATCTCAAATGTAATAAATAAAAGATAATCTGAGATGAATACTGCTTATCTCAGGGTCAAAGGTAGGTTCCGGACGTACAGAAAGCTACACAAGAGTACATACAATAAAACGACTAGGTCAATAATAATTATAATATATTTTAGAAATCAACTGATGTCCTTTTCCAATTATAAAACAAGATTTAATATTATAATATATGAAAGTTGTATAAATACTTTGAAATGCCGTGAGTAAATTTGGAAATTTGGTATCTGATCTCGAGAAAAGTTATATCTTTAATATAATTAAGGTAAACAATCTTTACAAAATACCTGTCACTTTAAGTACAAATGGAAATGTCAAATCACGTGTCTTCCAACATGTAAAATGTTCCGTAGAAAACCAACAGATGCAGCAATGGCAGGTTACGATATCCTTATTTCGAACGTCTGGTAGATAATATAGTTGTAGAATCGCACATGGTCCTCTTGCACGATGTAAACAGCAAGGTTATGTGTATATACGATTTCCAGATAGTGTATCTTGTCCAAAAATTTCCAAAGATAATTCCAGTAGCTTCTTTAGTAAAACTGCATAAACGAAGAAAGATTAATATATAGAAGGAATCAAAATAGTGAAGATTATTTGGTTTTCTTGATCTCCACACACGAAGAAAATCTTCTCGCAAGGTAAATATGTCAAATAATTATAAATTGTCCATTTTCTGGTGATTAGAACGTTGTTATAAGTTATTATAAGAATAATTTCGTAGAGGAATTCAAAAATAACACTTAATTATCCAACTGCATGCAAAAAAAACTTCTCAATCAATAATATTGTTTTTCGTTGTCCCGGCTCCCATAAGACAAATTTGTATTTCCATAAATCAGATTTTCTTAGGAATTTGTACAATGATCTCGAAAATTATATTAAAGACAACTATGACAAATTCAAATAAATAATAATTTTGAATGTTACTTTTGTAAATAAAATATATAATTAAGTAATGAAAATAATTCTGACAGCTAAACGTCATGCTGATAAAATCTACTCACGTATTTCAAATTACAAATTTAGAAATGATAATATCCAAGGAACAATAAAAGATATTACAATATTAAAAGAAATATATGTATAACAAAGAATATAACTATAATCAGATTTAGAAAACCTAGATCTTCGCGGAAAAATATAATGATATTTAAATAAAGAGCGAGAAATATAAATGGATTGAATATAATTTACAATGTTTATCGATATCAATATTTCTAAATCCAACTATGGTTTTACATTAATAAACAAAAATTTAGCTATTCAATAATCTCACAATACATTATTTTTCAGATATAACATTCTCGGATCTGTTATCTTATAAGCAGAAGAATATGATATGTGGATTAATTGCCCTACAACAATATATATATAGGTACATATATATATATATATATATATATATATATATATATATCGCCTACTGATTAGGTTTACCATATATATATATATATATATATATTTCAGATATAACATTCTCGGATCTGTTATCTTATAAGCAGAAGAATATGATATGTGGATTAATTGCCCTACAACAATATATATATAGGTACATATATATATATATATATATATATATATATATATATATATATATATTACAATTATGATTTTAAGACGCGCAACGAAAATATCAAGTTTATCGTTATATACCAAATACCAATGACAATGACTGATCTTCCCACTCGCTGAATGCCAATCCATTCGAAATATTTGCCAATTCTAAAGCAAAAACTCCAGCCTCGCTGTAATTTAACAATAAAACAATATGTTGTAAAATCCATATTACATGACAATCGCTACCTCTTAAAGTTAGAAAATTGTAAACAATAATGCTGACGCAATTAATTTATGACACTTTATACGCATTCGCTCTTGCAGTTCGTTCGAAAAAATTATAAATAAGTACTATGTCTTATTTCCGAAATGCATCAAAATTCTGTAAAGACTTTAATTAAAGCGTTCAAATATCTAAATCAATAAAAAAGGGAACTGTATTGTAGTAACCGTATTGATATTTTATTTCTAAAAATAAAAAAAAAATGATAATAAACACCAGATAACCACATTCACATTAACACTCCTAAACACGTGTTAAATAAAAACTTTTTCCCATTCGCCATTTAAGTCTCTTAATAATTCAGTAGATCGTGTCTACGTTAGGTGTACTAATTTGTTGGAAAAACGTGCGTTTAATCTTTTACGTTTACTTATTTTCGGAAACATAAATGGAGCTTTTGATATAGGCAAGATTGTTGACTAACTATAAACAATATAGCAACTACATAGTACAATCTTATTTAACTAAAACTATCCAATAATCCTCCAGTAAAGATAAAGGCTCATTTCGAATTATAGGAAAGAAATCTTTAATATATTTTGTTGTATACAGGCTATAAGAGAGACCCTGACGAAGATTTAGAGTAAATTTATATACTATTATTTCTTATTGCACTACACTTTGGAAAATATGATTATATGGACAACTAATAAAATTAAACTGTCTAAGATCCTTTAACAGAAATGAATAGTCTTAACATTCATTTTCGCTTATCATAAGTATAAAGGAACTATCAGTATTATAATATTTTAATGCTGGAAGGTTGCGCGCCCATCAAAATTTTCAAATGGTTGAAAGCTATTCATGGCAACGATTGGATGTATGTTAAGGATGGTTGTCAATGGATTTGACATGTAAAATAAAGGTGTTTGACGAAAAGCGATCAGATCCACCAGTGTCAGTAACACATGAGAAGAACAAAATACAAAGAAAATTGCCGAATTACGAAAAAGCAAATTGCTCGGCAATTAGGCATCAGTCAAGAAAGAGTCCAGTATATTGTTCATTCATTGAATTACAGAAAAAAATGCGCCCGTTACAGTCCCGTTACAGTTAACGGATGTTATGAAAAAACAGCCAAAAAGCATTTGTCAAGAACTTCTTACCTATATCGTCGTGAAGGAGTTGATTTTCTCATAAACATCACCGCCGGGGACCAATCTTGGGTTCATCATTATGACCCCGAAATGACGTATTTTTTCCTGCACCACGACAACGACAGACCGCATTGCAGCAACGAAACGATGAAGGCAATGACGAGCTTGAAATTAACGGTTGCTTCGCACCCTCGTCCGCACAGTCCTGATTTGACACCTTTAGGTTTCTGATTATTCCCGAAGTTGAAGGTATTTAAAGATCAACATTTTTCATCAGACACTGAAGTTCGGCTGGTATTCGCAATTAGATCAGCAGTAAACAAAAAAGTTGGACGGAATGAAGAAATGAACTCAGCGTTTACAGGAATCTGCTGCACTAAATGGTGATTAATTGGAAAAATAATTATGTACATTGGTATTACAATAAATTTACTTCATTTTGAAACTTATTTCATTATTTCGTCTTTTCTTATTCATATTTCATAAAGTTGGAGAACTTATATATTAATCCGCCTTCATATTTAAAAATTTCTAGAATAGATAATGAATTGTTTAATCTTAAAATAACTGACAATTTGTCAAATAAAATGTCACAAAACCAAAAATAATATTTCTCATTTCCAGTTTTGAAAGTAAAAACTTCTACTATACTTAAAAATAGATAGTCCTGACATTGTAATCTAACATAACAAATACCTGAGGTAAAACACAAAAATACAAAGAGCCAATTAGACAAATTTCCATATCAAAAACCAAACCAAACACGTCGATAACAATACAACTTATATCTGTCCTAGAAAAAAAAAATACTCTGTCCAAACTCAAGGAACTTTCGTTTCCTAAATAGCAAACGAAATAAAAGCATCAGAAGGTAATATATGCCATGTAATATAACGAAGAAGGTTGTACAACAAAAGAAGTAGAACGACTATCCAAGAACTGCTTTCTTTCCACCTTGCTTCACTAGCAGGCCATCTTCAAAATCGGTTAAATATATCGACGTATAATATATCTACATTCTTCGTCAAGTGATTTAATAGGACTTTCCAAAAGTTATTTGTGTTTGGAGTGCGATGTGAAAATGTGGAAAATTGACGAAAGGTAGTGCGTAGAGCATGAAAGTTAAAACCAGAGAGCAAGCTTCCAATAGTAAATTCGACCACTGATTAATTTATATATGAAACTTGCGCTATGTAGCTTCCTTCGATCAGACAATGACTGAACATTATGTTGCTCTCGCAGAAAAGAATAATCAATTCCGCTATCCGGATAAATGCCAGATGTTTTAAAATTTAGAAATTTTAAAAACCGACGCCGAACTCTCTCTTCAGCAACATTCTGAGCATTGTAAAAGGAATGCCAAATAACAGATCCGTATTCAGGATTACTCACAACAAACACAAAATATGATGTTTTGAGAAAATCGACGCTTGAGCAGTGAGCAAATTCTATTCCAAGATCTCTCATAGAATTAACTTTCGAAAATATATGGTTGGCATAGAATAGGAGTAAGGAAAATGTATTAATTTCTTAGTAAATGACATGACGAAGCATTTATCTATATTCAACGATAAGTGATTAGCACTAGGCGAATTAGTAATGAAATCAATACTTTCTTATAAACGTTTGACATCAGCATCATTTGACACTACATTGAAAATTTTAATATCTTCAGCATAACCCAAGGCATTAGAAGGTGTAAACTTTCAAGTAAAGCTCTAGATTGGAGCCTTGGGAACCTCAGAGGTAGATGTTTCGTCATAAATCGAAATTTGTTATATTGTATATATTTATATGTTAGATATAAGTAAATTTAGCATAAAAGAATTAAAGTTTAACATTTCAAATTTTACAAATATTCAACGTGCATTTTCAAAGTGAAAACCATTATATAACGTACTTTTATTAGCATATTCAAAATTGTAATATTTTCGATTTCAATAGATCCTAACTGTTTAATTTATTTAATAGGCTCACACTATCCAAATATGTATGTACCATAAAAATCTATTATTGATGAATGGTACAGATGGAAATACATTAAGAAGATTTACGGCGCCTTTTAATACGTAATTAGGAATTCTATCCTATTATTATATTTATTTCTTAGTAAGATCCTTAAGGCAATGGTAAACATTGGTTATTGTTGCACGTAATTAAATTTCCTAGAAGTAATAATGTAGATAATTTCCACAACAATGACGTCAAAGATATTACGCAAATTTTAGTTATGTATTGGTAGGGGTAGTAATATATTTTCTATCAACTTATAACACAAGAAACATTCTGAATACAACAATCATGTTGAATACAGCATTCATTCGATATACAACATTCACATTCTTAACGCAACACAGTACATAACAAAACATACAGTCTTAACACACAGTAAAGAATTGAGTTTAAGTTAACATTAAGTGCAAGATTTATCTTATGAAATTAGGTTTAAGTGTTTTTTGTAAAATATATAAAATATCAGAAAATACATCAACTTTCAATATAACTGCCACCAACCAAAATAAATAACCAGCTTATACGGAAGTTACGCCCCGTGAGCGGTGGGTCAAACACAAAAAAAAAATATATAGTAGATATCAAAACATTAGGTATCTAATCTTTATAAAAAACACAACTTACCCCATTGTTTACATACGACTTCATAAATCTAAGAAGACTACGATAAAAACCAAAAGAGGTAAGTTTATTTAAAAATATTACATGATCGATATCATCAAATGCGCGGAAGTAGTCATAATAAATGCAATCAACCTGACCTTGACAATCAATAGTATCACTAACATATTGTATGAAAGTTGTGAGGTTAGTTACAGTAGATCTTTCGGAGAAGAAGCTGTGTTGTCACGGAGAAATATAGAACGGATATTATGAAATATACAATTGTATAAATACTACTCATATATTTTAGCGAAATTGAAAAGAATATCAATAGGACGATAGCTTGATATATTGGTTTTGTCGCTGTTTTTAAACAGAAACAATTTTAGCTCGCTTCTGCGTACTAGAAAAGACAGATGAAGAAATAGAAGTATTAATAATATTTTGTAAAGGAACAGCAAGGATACTTCGAGCATTCTTCACAAGAAAGCTAAGTACTAAATCGTCACCTTATGTATATCTATTCGGGAAAGAGAACATAATTTCTTTAAACTTCAAAATTATATATTAGAGGTACCTATCTGAAAAGAGGAGAGCTCTATAGTACGGAAACTAGGGGTACATGTTTTTACAGAAGTGGTATATACACTAGAGAAAAATTTATCGAAGGAATCAACAACATCTTGAGGGATAATCCTCAAGATATTGTTGATTCCTCACCCCATTTGATTCGTTATGCATTATTCCAGGAATCCGAATAGTGCGCTGCCGTGATTGCAAATAAGACCATCTGACGAGGATCAGATTTAATGGATCGCCCGACATTCTTTATATATTTTTGTAAGATTCAGATATTAAATTCTTGCCAGCGTACGAAGTCTTTCAAATTCATTATAATTAGTAATGCTGTTCCATTTTCCGTGATGCTGGCGCTTCAGTTTCAGAGATGCTATAATTTCTTCGCCGAACTTAGGACTATAATTAGAATGAACAAAAGACGCAAACTTAGGAATAGATGCATCAAGAACGTCATAAAACTAGTATGAGATCAACATCATTGAAATCATCAAGGAATCTCCAATCAATGTGAATCAAATCTTCATAGAGGTTGCTAAAGTTAGCCTTACGAACTTGTAATGACTCTTATGAGTCACGATAAATTGTGGAAGTGCTGAATGGGCAAAATAATCACACACATAACACTGAATGATATGGATCTTCCGGTATAAGTAGTTGATCTTCACGAGTTACCGTCACAGTATCATTAATATTAGAAAATATTAAGTAAACTGTACGATTATTGACATTCATTACAGTATTAAATTCTGTTAAATCAAATAACGAAGATTTCTTAAGAAATACACTTATGAAGAAAATGAAGCGTGTTCGGAGATAAATAAAGGTACATTGTAGTCTGCTATATGCCCCCACGAGCAATAGTCTTACACCTACGTACTGCGTACTACGTAAACATAGACACTGCCACTGGTAAATTGACTAAATCATAGGTATCTACGTGTCTCGTTATAATTATACCAATAAAACAACAAATGTAAAACAATAACAATAGAGGATTTATTAATAACCCATCAACAACAAACAAAAAGAAATAAATGGTACACCAGAATGTCAAAATACTTGTAACGCCAACTTTGCTTATGCGCAACAATAAAATACTAAATGTAAAACAGCAAAATTTAAAGAATGGAATAAAAAAACCCTTTATATAATATAGACCAATGAGATAATTACGTTAATATAGTGATATGAATTCTCAACAAAACAAGCAATGCCTGGTCATGAGTAAAAGACTCACCCAGTATGGTAAATGAATTAAATGAACTAAAGAATAGACAATAATTTGAATAATACGTGAAATTAAAATATACGCACAAAAAAACCGGGCGTTTTATACAAATTCTAAAAGTAGGTCATAAAAGTTATAATATATAAAAATAATAAGGTGAACGTATTGAAATGATTTGACCAATGATGAGCACCTAAATTAAATAAGAATCTTAATCTAAAATTGCACAAATAATTTATCTAAGATCTTGGATAAATCTCACATCGAGATTGGTACACACTGTATATGCAACAATTATTATATATAAATTCCAAATTACGAAAATTTGTAGAAAATAAATCTATATAAAGATTTGTCCACACTGTTGCAGAAAATATTAATTAAATTACAAAATTAACTGCTCACTAATTTCAGTTATAATAAAAAAATATATTACACAAATTAATTCGATAATTATTTTTCCACACAGTATATGCAGAAATTATTATTATGTAACCAGAAAGAATTTAAATAATGAATCAGTTAAATGCTTTTCACAAAGAAAAACAAAAAAATGCGATCCCGTGGTCCAGACCAATTAATATCGTACGGACATTTCGAACGGGATGGCTCAATTTGAACAGAATTCTGATTACGTCCTGCAGAAAATCCTCTCTTAGTATCTATAGCCCAGGCTAACTTCTCCTATGTTAGCATGAAGATTAATCAAAGTGTGCTTCAAAAATTGCATCTTTAAGAATCCGCTCTTATGAACGTTCAAACCCTTAATTAGACCGTTGTCTAAATTGGATTTATATATTACAGTAGGTTTTTAAACCGCAAATCAACCGAGTCATAATTATAGACTTCAATTAAAATCTACTGCACTAATTAATTTTGTCGACACAGGAATGGCTGAAGATAGTTAGTTTCGCACTAACATAAGAGAAAAATAGGCCTAAAATTCTACGTGTTCGCCTTTTTATAACGTTTTACTACGTAATTTGTAAATTAAAGTAACCACAGAGGAAGACCTCATCGAAAAATATATGTAAAAGAATCTTTTAATTACCATAATATTAATTATAATCCAAAAAGTAAATCGGAAACCAAGATAACGACATTACTAAATCACCAACAATTCCAATTAGATATCGTTAATAAAGGACAAATTTCTAATTTACAAATCGTGCTATAACCCAACTAGGTACCCAAAAGAGGTCGCACTATTTCGGACACACCAACGAAATTCCAATTAATAATAAATTACGTCTGCAAAAATTTAACGATAAATAATAAGTTCCCTTTATAATTCTGAATTTTGCATTAAATTGCATTGTTTAATTTCAATTAAAAATGCATCTAGAATGACGAAGCAGAATCTCTATAAGTAACGCACACATACGTAGATTACATGTCCGTGTAAAATATCTAAGGCGAATATACTACTGTTATCAAATTGATTTATCTTAAATTTGTAAACAAAACCACAAAGAAAAGGAAAATTATTTAATTAACTAGAAAACCCGTACAAAAATTACGAATTGACTCACAGGTAAAGTAGAAGACAATATCCAGCCTCTTTTCTAATTAACACCTTTTGCAGCTAACCAACGCTAGAATAATTAATAGAAGAAAATACAAAACATAACCCCAGTTTTATGCGGTAAAATAAATTTGGAATACGATGGCATTCAACAAAGACTAAGAGCGTAACGGAACATTAGGATACGTAAAATCATATATTACAGATACCAGTATGATTAACGCTCAAGCTCACATACGTAAATTAACAATTAAATATTAGTGAATCAATTGAACAGTACCTATTCTAGATATCAAAAATTCAAGAAAACGTTATTGAATGGTCCTAAATAAAGATTTAGAATATTCCAATTAATAGAAACCACTTTGGAAGTAGGAAATAAAGGATAGCGAACCTTTCATAAGATACATAGTCATTCAAAAATAAATAACAAACAGACTGAAAAATCAAGGTATGGTTAAACTAAGAATTTAATTAGAACAATAGACTAGCACTAATAATAATATACTGAAAATATACGGAGATCGAAATCGACGTACAATAAGTCTCCAAAAAGGATGGCGGGTTTATTAACGAGATAAATCCCTAGAGCTCTAGAGAGATTATGAAAAAAGCAACAATAGACAGTTTGTTTGCTTGAAAATGGGTTCATCTTCAACAAAAGTTGCTCGGGAAAAAAGTCGAAACAAAAAGATAAGGATATGGCGAGGACATAACGAACTGAAGGACCATTGTACTGTTGATGAAGAATGATGCACTACAGTTTGTTTGCTACAAGTTTCTCCAAAGTGTCCGTGAAAATTGTCATTAGGAAGGATCATCTTACATCACGATAACGCTCGGGTTCACATTGCTTGCTGTTCGAACGAATGCTTATTTAAATGCTCAAAACATTTAAATAGTGGGACATTTGTCGTATATTCCAGACATAGCATCTAATGATTTCTTTGTTGTTTCCAGGATTAATTACGGGATTTACGCTTTAAATCGGTCGAAGAATCGCATTTAGAAATGAAATAAATAACATAACGCGAAAAGATTGTAAAAAATGTTTGAAAAATTGTTTTTCGGATACAAAAACACATTGACTATGGAAGGCCATATATTGAACGATTATAAATAAGTATATTTTGTTAAAAAATTGTGTATTACTTTACTTTAACAGTAGTGAAAATTGCCTGAGATAAATCTGCCGTCGCTAAAAGTAACGTAGGCCCTTGATTGATGTACGTTCCGAAAAGGTGTAGTAACAACCTAGACCCAAAATAATGACAATTTTCAAGAAGAAAAGAGCCTAGTATAGAAGATATAGGAATAAAATGAATATCATTTGCTTTCAAGATCTTGCGTATTGTTTCCGTATGTAAAAAGTTAAGTTCAAGATATGGGAATATTGTTTGACCAATCGTCAAAAAAAAACCTAAATTTTTACTTAATAAACAACATTTTTAATAATACCGAAATATTATTAAAAATCGGGTGTAGAGAACACAATACAAAATTATTACAATATTTTTGTGAAAATTGCGTTCGAGAGATGCAGACACGTGTTCCGTCTTGTTATAGACTCTTCAGTGCATGATGTTGGGAAAGACAAATTTCACTACATAAACTGCCTTCTACATACAATTAAATTACAACAGACAGGATTGAAGAACACTCAGCGCTGTTCATTGACTAATGTCAATATCACGAATGCCAAATCAATCATTGCCGTCCAACATGACAAGTGTAGGACAAAGCAAGTAGCTTCCATCGAACGGTCACAGCTGTAACTGACGTAAACTGTATTATCGTGCCTCCACTATCACTTTCCACACAAATATTAAAATATATTGTTTTCTCCACACCAGATTTTTAATAATATTGCGATATTATTAAGAATGTTTTTATTTTATACAAAAAATGGTGAAGTGTTCCACGTTCAAGTATGTTTCAAATAGTGTTTAATATGTACACTGTTGATGCACCTCGACTGTTAGTGGAGGCACGTCAATATAGTTTCCGTCGGTTACAGCTGTGACTGTCAGATGGAAACGATTTGCTAAATCTTACACTTGTCATGAGCATGGCACTGGTTGGTTTGTTGTTCGCGATGTTGACATTAGTCAATTTGCAATTTTTAATAATATTTCGGTATTAAAAATATTTTTGTTCTATACCAAAAATGTTGAGGTTTGAATAATACGTCCTTATTGTCTGTATTTATATATTTTAGTGCTCATCAATAGGTTACTTTTGTTTCATTTCAGAATTAAATCCAAAGAAATCAGTTCCATTATATTTACCTCCTGACTAAATTATAAAGTGTCTAATTTATGAATTAATAATACCCTACTCTCCTTTCTCAGCAAGATACTGTTTTAGGATTACGAGGACAGATGATTACGTGTTCAGAGGTTGAATTGGTTTACTACGCCTAATCAAGGTAATTCGTTTCCTATGTTTTAAATTTTGTCCATGTCCATTTGCCTTAAATAAAATTTAAAGTTTAATTTTTCTTCAATATCGCCTGTTATTTTTAATTAATAAATAGCATTCATTTTACAGAAATTTTTACGACTGTCCATTCGTATTTACTAAAGCAATAAAAATGTAAACGCAAGGTTGCAATTGTTCTCAACTTTTCTAAAATTTAAAAATGGCTTATCAATTTCGATTCAAGAATTTCAGTTCAATATTTTTCTATAATTTTTGCTTTGTAAAGAATTAGTTCAAATATAAACAAATACATGTTAGATGTTTTCAGTCACTTTAAGGACAATAAACTCTATTCAATCTGACAAATAATTAATGAGAAAAATAAAAAATTGCCAAGAGCTTATAATAATTTGGAGAGTATACATTTTTAATCTAGTCCTCTAAATGTTTAACCTTTTTTTGAGCAACGTGGCATAGAAAGACTATACTAAAAAAAAACCCGTCTACTTACTGTAAATATTATATTTATGTATATAAAAAAAAGAAACAGTATTGCAGAAATTTTATCATACATGAAGCGTAGAACATAAGTCGTAAGATGGAATTTCAATGATTTATCACTCGGACATTATAAGTGGATACTTTTCTATACCTAACATTCCAATTCAGATAGTCTTTCTTGACCTCTGATATTCTATAAAAATGCTTTCATTTATTATTAGATTTATTTAGTTAATTAGATTTTATTAAAAACAACTTAAATAATATTAGCGTAATAGAAAGCGAAATACTAGTAGTTAGTGAAGACATACATCATCCCTCAAATAGTAAGCGTCATTTTTTATTTAAAAGTCTCAATTTCAAAAGAGCCAAATTATACAATACATTCTTAAATACGGACTGGTCGTTTCTCGATTTGCACCCTGATGTTAACGAAGTCTCTAAGGCATTCTATAATAAAATGAGACGTATTTGTACCTTACAAAGTAGTCATGTTACTAATTCTTATCTTATATGGTTCTCAAGAGAACAAATTCATAGCATCAAACTCAAGAACAAATATCGTAGTAGATACAAAAAGGCCAACAGTATCGATGATCTTAATAGATATCCGCATTGATATTCGCACTGTTTTATTTGATTGTTCAGACAATGTTGTTCCAGTAATTTCTATGTAATTTTCTAAGAACGAAAATCTGACAAACCCTCAGAAAGAATTTTTAAACACCTCAATAATAGACACAAACGTAAAACGATCAAAATAGCGACTAATAAAGTAAGTTGTGCCCCTACAGTTAGTTTAAAAAGATCCTTTTTTGAGAATTATAGAAGTTACCCAAACAATATTATCAGAACAATAAGAAATTTGAGAGAGAAGAGATTGTATTTTTCAACAGAAACAAATAGATGTGTTATTATTATTATTAATTCCTGGTGTGTTTCTAATAATTTGGATATGAATATGCGTAAGTGCAATGTTCTAACCAATACTCGAAAGAAGAATCTAAGCACATCTTACTATTATTATAACGACTCATCTTTAAACCGTTGTTTTTCTATTAAAAACTTAGGCATCATGTTTGATGCTAAGTTATCGTTTTCTGAACACATCTTACATATAGTTTTTCCTTCACCAAAAACTCTTGGCTTTATTTTACGGAATTGGAAAAATTTTCTTTTTAAAAATCATTCGCTCTCTACAGTTATCGTTGGCAATGTGCATAATATAGATAAGAATTTTACAGCTTTACACTATATAAAAATTTAGCGATTATTAAATAGTCAGTGATGATGAAGCATGCAGCCATTAGACATAAATATGTATTTAAATAAATAAAAATAACGATGAAATTTCTAACAAACAAAATCTAACGAACATATAAACAGAAATAGAGTACTTAGATACTTTTATAATACAGACAGCATAATAAAATGCTCAAAGTAATCTCTATCGACACCCACAAATACATAGAAACTTTTTTTTATAATGGTATAATATTAAATATACCGAAACAAGATTGGTGGAGAAATCTTACAATCATTTTTTTAATTATTTTCATCAAGTTTATGAATACAATGTTTCATCAAGAACCGTCTGCTATCTGCTATATCCACCAACAAACCAAAAACAATATTAACTGGCTTTTTGACCCAGATTAGTCTTTACATCTTACACGCAAACTTTAGTCTAATTTATTAAACGATTATATGCATTTCGAATAGCGCGATCAGTTGTAGTCACTAGTCTAGTCAACCAAGAGCGTATATATGTAGATAGAATTGACAACGTACAGGGGAAGATTAAATTAAATTAAATCGTGAATAGTCCAAAATAATTAACTGTAACATTTTATTTTGGTTATTATACTCATATTATTTCAAAAAAGATTGAGAGGTCATTGACTAAATTACTCAATTCAGAAGTCGCAATTTGACGTAAGAAAGTAGTTTTAATTTTGCTACCAAAGAAGATAAACTTAAAGTTTTTGTAAATAAATAAATTACATTTTTAAAACATATTTAAAGGCAATATATTATTTAAAATGTTGTTGGTACTAATTCCCAACATTAAACAAAAAAAGTATAATTTAAAAAAGGTATATAACCCCTTACCACAATTATTAGTCGTATCCTAAATACGTATTTCGACAACTAAGTTGTCATCATCAGTAGGTAAAAACTACTAATTAAAAGTCACACATGGGGCACAGTAAAGTAACATAAACGCTTCCGCACAACTACTATACACTGCAACCCTGTAAAGACTAAATTTACCATGCCAATCTCAAACTACGAGACAAAACACTTGCCTCTTAGAAAAGGTTTTTAAACATGTGTTAAATTATCGGACAAAGGAACGGCAGAAATTCTTCTCTAAAGAAGGCGCCTACTAAAAACGATTTTTAAAGTTACGATGACCTACTATTAAACTAAATGAAACACCTTATATTTTCACAAAAGCACTAGTATATTTAACTATATGAATATTTCATGTGCATTGTACACATTAGTAGTTATTATTTAAACGTATTATTTCGAGTACACAGGTAGTGACAAAATCTATATTGGGTAGGGGTGTAAAAATTTTCCATTACAAATGGTTAAAAGTCGTATATTGTATATTGTACAAGCCGAACTCTCATTGCAAATTCTGAGAAAGATAAAATTAAGAAGGGGCGTTACATGTGAAGAAACAAGACATCCGGCTGTGTTGAGTTATATTAGATGAGAATCAATTCACGTGAAAAGGGTCTATGAATAATTAGATATTGTAGGTATATAATTTAAAAGTTAATTATAAATAGGTGACAATGTCCTAGTTAAGGAGTTAAGCAATTTAATATAATGTATAGAATTCACGGTAGGCTCTGGGTGTATTAAGGAGGTAATTTTTGCATATTAAATGAGAATCAGTTCACGTGAAAAGGGTCTATGAATAATTGGATAATGTAGGTATATAATTTAAAAGTTTATTATAAATAGGTGACATGTCCTAGTTAAGGAGTTAAGCAATTTAATATAATGTATAGAATTCACGGTAGGCTCTGGGTGTTAAGGAGGTAATTTTTGCATATTAAATGAGAAACAATTCACTTGGAAAGGGGTCTATGAATAATTGGATATTGTAGGTATATAATTTAAAAGTTAATTATAAATAGGTGACATGTCCTAGTTAAGAAATATTCATATAGTTAAATGTACTAGTGTTTTTGTGAAAAGTGTTTTTGTGAAAATATAAGGTGTTTCATCTAGTTTAATAGTAGGTCACCGTAACTTTAAAAATCGTTTTTAGTAGGCGCCTTCTTTAGAGAAGAATTTCTGCCGTTCCTTTGTCCGATAATTTAACACATGTTTAAAAACCTTTTCTAAGAGGCAAGTGTTCTGTCTCGTAGTTTGAGATTGGCATGGTAAATTTAGTCTTTACAGGGTTGCAGTGTATAGTAGTTGTGCGGAAGCGTTTATGTTACTTTACTGTGCCCCATGTGTGACTTTTAATTAGTAGTTTTTACCTACTGATGATGACAACTTAGTTGTCTAAATACGTATTTAGGATACGACTAATAATTGTGGTAAGGGGTTATATACCTTTTTTAAATTATTATTTAACCACAGTCTCCATTGAAAGAATTTTTTAAAAAAAGTATATATTTTCCATTGAGGCCGAATCCTAGAATAGCGCTCGATAAAACGTATTAGCCATTTAAATGAAATTATACAGTGCATTCGTAAAGTAACAGATAAATTCAATAAAAATTAAAAGCGAAGTTTTTCAATAAAATCCTCGAACCCGTCGATTTTTACTTTTAGTTTAGAGTTTTCTTACGTGAATCTGAAATATAGAGGTCTCCAAAACCGAAATGATTTAATTTATTTTTTAATATTTTTTATTACAGAATTAGAAAGGGCAGATTTTTTTACATGCGGCAAGGTAATGTTTACATAAGCAAATTTTGTAATATTATAATATAAGTAATATTATCGTAAACATTAAAAATGAAAACATAATCATCTTAATTAAATGTTTGAATTTAGCGCCGTCAACAATCAGATAATAGCCAAGGCGATTAAGAAATTCTTTTTGAACGTTGTTGATGACATCTGCGATAATGTTTCTAATGACATGGAATATTCGTACTTTTAAATCTTCTAAAAATGGAGCGCCCCCACACCACGCTTTACATGTTCGGGCTTATTATTAGAAATTAGAAATATTACCACAGATGTCATTATCAACGTTTAAAAACAATTTCTTAATCGCCTTGGCTATTGTATGATTATTAATGGTGTTCAATTCGAACATTTAATTTAGATGATTATGTTTACATTTTTAATGTCCAAAATTACCTTGTCGTACATAAAAAAATCTGCCCTTCCTAATTCTGTAATAAAAAAATGGGTTTTTATATATTTTTTTAAAATGATATCATATCGGTTTTTGGAGACACCTGTATATTTCAGTTTCACGTAAGAAAACTCCAAACTAAAAATTTAAATCGACGGGTTCTGCGGGTTTTTTTGGGAAACTTCCCTTTTAATTTTTATTGAATTTATCCGCTACTTTATGAATGCACTGTATATAAAAAGAAAAAAAAAAGTTGCGAAAATAAATTAGTCCTTCTTTGGAGGACTAATTAATTAACACTGTACCCTTGTACGAGGGTAGCTGTTTATGTATCCAAAACTGGCAACACTAGCTTTGCCTATTTGTGTTGTTCTCAACGATTTAAAAATTTTATTTCAGTGAAAAAAATTGAATTAACTTGTGAAATTTTTGTCTGATGATTTACTACTACTTTCAACATAGATTATCTCAACAATAGTGCATCGATCAACTTACTTAGACTTATGGCGAAGAAAGAGCATCTAAAACCATTGTATGTTATTTATTTAGTGAATTCAATCACGACAGTCGTTCGGTCATGACGAATTTAAAGACGATCGTCAAAAATTCATTGTTGTGCTAGAAAACATAAAGTTTGTGTGCGAACTGATAATGCAAGATCGTTATGTGACATACCGCGAGATTGAGACATCGTTGGGTATTAGTGGAACATGCAAACATAAACATTTAGCTGTGAAAAAGATTTGTTAGCATTCGATCCCGCATAATTTCGCAATCCCTCAAAAAAAGACCCGTATCGATCGATTGAGGCAAAGAAATGTTCGAAAAATACAATCGTGATGCCTCAAAAGTCGTATATGCGATCAACACAGGGGACGAATATTGTTTCTACATGTATGAGCCTGAAAGTAAACCGCAGTCGACGGTGTGGGTATCCCGAGATGAGCCAAACTCAACAAAATTGTTCGGGCAAGAAGCACTTCGAAGCAAATGGTCGCCTGCTGTTTGAAGAAAATGGACATGTCTCCTATTAGATTATCGTTGAAAGGCCAATTTTGAATGATACACAACCATTTATTTGCCAGAAGTCTTTGGAGAAATAAGAAAAAAAAAACAGTGACGCAGGATCATTCTTCACCATGACAAGGTTCTGACACTGACACATCAGCACAAACAACACAATGACCGATCAAAACATCGAATTGATGAGCCATCCACCGCACAGTCCTGATTTGGCACACAATGATTTCTTTTTATTACCGTACGTGTGGAATAATCCACGTCGTCAACGATTTTCTGCACCAGAAGAAGCAATTAATACATTCATAATGCATGCTCTGGAAATACTTCTATCGGAATAGAGAAAGTGCTGTGAAAATTGGTTAAAACGTATATAAAAGTACATTCGATCATTACGGTGAATATTTTGAAAAACAAAAAAAAACATTTTGTTTTTGTTTGCATAAATAGCAATCTTTGTATTTATTTTAACAAGTAAAGTTTTATATTGTTACTATTTTCTTTTTATTTATCCGCAGTGTAAATTTGAGTTGATACTGATTAAATAGATTAAAGAAAATCATATGTTCTAAATAGACGATTGGATTTAAAATAAAGTAATCAATATGAAACTAATATCTATTCAAAAACATCATGAAAAAAAATCTCCACACTATTAGTTGATAATATTACAATGGTCATACTAAACTATAAATAATAAAGTGAAAATTGTAAACTTTTTTTTTAAGTTTTGTTCTTGTTTTTCAATATGTAGAGGAGACTGTTGTACCTTGGACCGATTGTACCTTGGTCCAGTTTAAAAATTTCTGCTATATAGCAATCTATATGGGCAATGACTATCATAAACATAAACATTACGTTCCTAGATAGCACCACACGTAATGTCGATAATACGCATTAATTTGTTGCTGAACAGATCGTTGTTGAATCTTAAGCGTGTTGAAAGTAAATTATTATCCTGTTCTAAAGCTTAAGTTACTATCGTTACATTTTCCTAGGAATAATATTTGTTTAATTGGTGAGTAGAATCATGTTTCAGATATTTCCAATTAGTATAGGAGTAAATTAAAACATAAGTGTTAAGACGAATAGGTTCATGAATCTCTCGCATGCCAAAATTGTACCTTGAACCAACAGTAAGAATGTACCTAGAGCCGGTCCAAGGTACAATTTACTTTCCTGCGTTTTATTGAAAATTTAAAATATTGATATTTTTTCTTAGAAAATTATGCCTAGAAGTACACAAGGTGTGAAACGTCCTTCGGTAAATGTCGAGTGTTTAAAAACTGCGATTGATGATGGTCTAAAAAGAAACTTTTCAGTTGGAAAAGCAGCCAAAAATAATTCCTCTTCAACAACAAGTTTACTTCTGCATTTAAAAGTTCATAAATTATCAAATAATGAACAATTTTGCTATACATCTAATATTAAATATAAACAAGTATTCGGCGAACAAGAGGCTGTTAGCAGATTATGTATTAACGGCATCAAAACTACATTATGGGTTATCAAAGGACGTGTTGGCTAAGTTAGCTTATCAGTTTGGAATGACGAATAGCAAAATTATGCCTCCTAAGAGGACGGACGAAGGAAGAGCTGGAAATAAGTGGGTACGTCTTTTCTTAGAGAGACATAAAAGTATATCCCTTCGCAAACCCGAAGCTACCAGCCTTTCTAAGGCTACGAGTTAATAAAACTAACGTATCTGCATTTTTCAAAAATTTGAAAAATTGTTGTGATCGTTTCCAGTTTACCCAAGATAAAATTTATAATTTGGATGAAACGGGAAATTCTGCAGTTCATAATCCACCACGAATCTTAGCACACAAGAAGCAGATAGGGAGCTTAACATCTGGAGGTAAATGTTATAATGATAGCTGCGGTAAATGTAGCTGGAAATCATGTCCCTCCGATATTAATATTTCCCCGCGTATTTTTCAAAAACAAAATGCTTAAAGGTGCTCCGCCTGAAACCATTGGCTGTACAAATAAATCAGGGTGGTCAAATGAAGAAACATTTATTATCTATTTAAAACATTTCAGTGCTCATGTGAAGCCAACACCAGAAGAGAAAGTGCTAATAATCATACAATCATGAAACACACATTTCCATATCAGCAATAAACTTCGCCAAACAACATGGGATTATTTTATTAACAATGCCGCCGCATACTTCCCACAAATTACAACTTCTAGACCGTACCGTGTTTGGTCCATATAAAACTTATTATGGAGAAGCATGCAACCAGTGGATGATTAGTAATCCGGGGAAGACCATTTCTATATATGATGTGTCCGAAATTGTTGCAAAAGCTTTTAGTAAAGCATTTACGATTTCAAATATTGTAAACGGCTTTTCTGGTACTGGCATATGCCCTTATAATGAAAATGCCTTTGGGGACGACGAATTTTTGTCGTCATACGTTACAGATCGTCAATATGAAGAACATGCACTTACTTCTGATGAAAATAATAAAGAGAATAAAAAATCTGAAGCTGGGCCTAGTGATGTTGAAAAAATTACAAAGACAACATTTTCTGGAGTGATACCAAACATTGTTTCCCCTGAAATAGTACGACCTTTCCCAAAGGCACCTCTACGAAAGCAAGAAACAAGAAATAGAACAAAAGGCAAAACTAGAATTCTAACTGATACACCAATTAAAAAGGAGATTGAAGAAGAAAAATTACGTAAAGTTAGAAAACCTGTTGAAAAGACAAAAAGAAAAGTTATACTGGAGACTTCTAGCAGCAGTGAAGAAAACACAAAAGTGGTATTGGAAGATTCTAGCAATGATGAAGAATGTTTTTCAAATTTAAGAAATGTGGGTGCGATGAGAGAAATAGAAGATCGAGTCGATGTTTGCGAAATATTAAAAGGAAGCTATATATTAGTGGAACTTGCAGGGAAAAAACATGTAGAATATTTTGTTGCGAAAATTAATGAAATATTTAGGGATGATTATAATGTTACATATTACAAACGCATTCTAGAAACCACAACTGCAAGAAATTTTGTATCCAGTACTGAGACATCATTTGTAAATTCAGAAGATGTAACTATGCAACTTCCCCATCCTACCAAATTTGGAAGTTCTAACCGACAATCGGCTCAAATATGCTTCGATGTTGACTTCAGTCAGTATACAATGTTATAAGCTTGTAAACTAGTTAAATAAAGACTTTTTTGTAAATGATCCAAAGTACATTAATCTATGGTCCATGATACAACAGCATATTGTTCCTTGGACCAAATGACATGGTTTCTTTAACTTCCATTATCATACATTTCCATTAATCATAAATAAAAGACAAGCCTACTATGTGTAGAAAAGTCTACAGAAAATAAGACCATGCAATTAAAATTTGCTTATCTTTTCTCTATTTTCAGTAAAGTATATTTTTGTAAAATTGGTCAAAGGTACAACAGTCTCCCCTACCTTCATCAAATAAAGCCCGACTCAATACAATTACAGTATTTATATGAACTTAAATTATGAATGTTTTTCTTACCAGCTTTAAAAATAATAAATTTGTCACAAGATGGAACTGCATTAGTCTCAAAAAGTCCTTGAATACCATAACCGAAAAGGCTTATATTAAACTTCATTAAAGCTAAATCATTAACAATTCCTAAATCTTGTACTTTCCCTAAATGGAAAGCATAGTTTTCGTGAACTAAAACCAACACTACACATAACCAAACGGACATGATGTGTTTCTCTAGTTCTCGCTTTATCGACGAAACTTTTTATTTTAATACTAACACTTGTACCTTCCTTTTTATTCAGTCGAACAATGCGGTATTTTTCTTTTTATTATTTTTTCATAACGTATTATTATAATCGCGCCATCACTTTTTAAAAGTATCTTCTTTGTTCAAAACAAATATTGCCAATTTTTTATTCGCGGTACAATAATAATCGCTTCGTCATTTGGACTCTTCAGAAAGATCATCGACACCACCAGATTTTTTAACGGTGCTCCCATAGGACTAGCACTTTTTTTTGTGTAATGTAACGAATCTATCATGAGCATTCAATATTACACATGCACATATTCGAGAAAGTAAGTGAGTTAAAAATAATACAAACAACGTGAAATATATAAAGCCACACATCAAGGTAATTAATATTATCAAGAAATCAAGGTATTATTATTAACACATCGGTTTGTTCCAACACATTATATAGGTATCTCCGAAATTGCAAAAATCTTCTTTTTAACTTCTTATTATTTCTGTGATATAAATGCGTGTAATACAAAGTTAATTCTTCTTTATTTCCATTATTTTTTCTTACAATAAAGGTTTGATTTGTGATGTAAAGTATAAATGAAATACCGATCACTCTGTTACCGCCATTTATGGCATCGAGTGGATTCGTTACAGTGCAACCGTTTAAAAGCCAACAAAACTTAATTCAATTGTTTTATTCTTATCAACTTAATAGACGATAAGACATTAATAACTAATATACAGCTTTACTCAAACCGGCACCAAATTTAACGAAACAATTCTAATAAAATGAATATGACGCAGAATACTTAAGATCTATGGAAAAGTTTAGAAAGAATTGTTGTAAATCATTGATTTACGAGATGTTAGGGAAAAGTTAATACATATATTAATTTATAATTCAATTATAGAACAGATATTTGTTCAACCTGTTTTAACAATCTCTAAAATACTTGGTCACTGTCGTTACTCACATAAAGTAACTAACAGATTCTTTCTAACGGGTGTTCAAAAAGTTTTTACTTCCCGGGCGGGTATGGACTGGGAAGTGTATCTGTAATAAATTTTTAAACTTCTTAAACGTCATAAGTTAGAATTTATTTGACATAAATTATTAATTGATTAATTGTGCCATAATAAATGTAAATTTCTTTTGCGAATTTAAATGACATCTTATTTAAGGTTACATTGATTAGATTGAAGTACAGAAATGCGTTTTTCAGTCCATGGCTGCCCAGTACGTAAGGACTTCTTAAATACCCATTATATTACATCTTCTTTCTACACTACATTCTACACTAAGTTATTTTGTTCTCTTAAGTCTTCTAACTACCTTCCAATTGTCAGTTCTGTATTTTTGAGGAGTTTTATTCTTTATTCTTCTATGATATTTCATTTTACATCGAAAGTTTTATACAAAAAAGGGATATTTATCAATACGTTTTGCACGTATTACGCCGTTGTTATATAATGAAACGGATATGCAAAATACATATCCGTAACTGTAAACAAGGACAAACACCTCGTATTTTTAGCATTTACTTCTGTTCAATACATATGTTTCAGCCATCTAGGCCTCATCGGTTGAACTAGTGAAGCAATGTATATACAAATTAATACAGATCTGTTAAACAACGGATCTGTATCTGTATCTACATTTACGCTAAAATCGTCTCCAAGCCATAACCAGTTTCGTTCTATCAGGCGACACCAATTTAATCAGTTACATCTGACGGAAGAAAGCGACTAGGCCAGAAAAGGCGATCTTCCGCTCGAATAGCAAGGCTATTACAAATAAGCGGAAAAATACGTATATTGGTGCTGTCCATTAACACGCGCCAGATGGCGGTAAATATACAAAAAAGGGATATTTATCAATACTTTTTGCACGTATTACGCCGTTGTTATATAATGAAACGGATATGCAAAATACATATCCGTAACTGTAAACAAGGACAAACACCTCGTATTTTTAGCATTTACTTCTGTTCAATACATATGTTTCAGCCATCTAGGCCTCATCGGTTGAACTAGTGAAGCAATTGTATATACATTGCTTCACTAGTACTTACTTTTTCGACAGTGGCAAACACTAACAACGATTCACTTTACTTTACTTTTCTTTTCGAAATTTGGGAAACAAATGAGTAACGTTTATCCGTGGCATTCGTATTTATATTGGTGAAGAATCAAACAAGTTCATGCATGATTGCAAGCACACACACCACAAGTCGTACTTCGTCCCTTTGAACGTCTGAACAAGCATTGCGGACGGCGGCAGCGGCAGCGCTTTGCAAGTCTCGACACGTTGTACTGAATATGGAATATGCAAGTTTTTACAAGTAACAGTCGCTGAGCTTCTTAAAATAGTATCTGCCTACATTGATAGGTGATCTCAAGCCAACATTTTAGTTCTTCACTATCGAAACCAGTTAAATTTTCGTGGACCCCGCTTACGAATTGTGAACCCCCATTTTTTGTCACGCCAACGTAGACCCCCGTCGAGTCTCCCGTGGACCCCTGGGGGTCCACCTGGATCATTTTTGGAATCAATGATCTAATCTATTAGTAATGTTTCTAATTTGTACAAAACCTGTGGCATACTTAAATCTAAAGACGACATTTATTCCCGTATTAAGGTCATAGGTTTGAACGTTTTCTTTCTTTGTGTGACTATCTGCAAATAAAATATTTTTAATTGCTTTGAAGAAGGCATTATATGCCGAAACATGTAAGATTGTTTTAAATATATACATATTGAAGTAAAACCAGACCTTAAATCGCCAACTAATTGAATCTACCATAACATACTAAGGTCACGAAATAATTATCTATATATATATATATATATATATATATATATATATAGTATGTTAGTATGTTAGTATGTGTTAGTATGTTATGGTAGATTCAATTAGTTGGCGATTTAAGGTCTGGTTTTACTTCAATATGTATATATTTAAAACAATCTTACATGTTTCGGCATATAATGCCTTCTTCAAAGCAATTAAAAATATTTTATTTGCAGATAGTCACACAAAGAAAGAAAACGTTCAAACCTATGACCTTAATACGGGAATAAATGTCGTCTTTAGATTTAAGTATGCCACAGGTTTTGTACAAATTAGAAACATTACTAATAGATTAGATCATTGATTCCAAAAATGATCCAGGTGGACCCCCAGGGGTCCACGGGAGACTCGACGGGGGTCTACGTTGGCGTGACAAAAAATGGGGGTTCACAATTCGTAAGCGGGGTCCACGAAAATTTAACTGGTTTCGATAGTGAAGAACTAAAATGTTGGCTTGAGATCACCTATCAATGTAGGCAGATACTATTTTAAGAAGCTCAGCGACTGTTACTTGTAAAAACTTGCATATTCCATATTCAGTACAACGTGTCGAGACTTGCAAAACGCTGCCGCTGCCGCCGTCCGCAATGCTTGTTCAGACGTTCAAAGGGACGAAGTACGACTTGTGGTGTGTGTGCTTGCAATCATGCATGAACTTGTTTGATTCTTCACCAATATAAATACGAATGCCACGGATAAACGTTACTCATTTGTTTCCCGAATTTCGAAAAGAAAAGTAAAGTAAAGTGAATCGTTGTTAGTGTTTGCCACTGTCGAAAAAGTAAGTACTAGTGAAGCAATGTATATACAATTGCTTCACTAGTTCAACCGATGAGGCCTAGATGGCTGAAACATATGTATTGAACAGAAGTAAATGCTAAAAATACGAGGTGTTTGTCCTTGTTTACAGTTACGGATATGTATTTTGCATATCCGTTTCATTATATAACAACGGCGTAATACGTGCAAAAAGTATTGATAAATATCCCTTTTTTGTATATTTACCGCCATCTGGCGCGTGTTAATGGACAGCACCAATATACGTATTTTTCCGCTTATTTGTAATAGCCTTGCTATTCGAGCGGAAGATCGCCTTTTCTGGCCTAGTCGCTTTCTTCCGTCAGATGTAACTGATTAAATTGGTGTCGCCTGATAGAACGAAACTGGTTATGGCTTGGAGACGATTTTAGCGTAAATGTAGATACAGATACAGATCCGTTGTTTAACAGATCTGTATTAATTTGTATATACATTGCTTCACTAGTTCAACCGATGAGGCCTAGATGGCTGAAACATATGTATTGAACAGAAGTAAATGCTAAAAATACGAGGTGTTTGTCCTTGTTTACAGTTACGGATATGTATTTTGCATATCCGTTTCATTATATAACAACGGCGTAATACGTGCAAAACGTATTGATAAATATCCCTTTTTTGTATAAAACTTTCGATGTAAAATGAAATATCATAGAAGAATAAAGAATAAAACTCCTCAAAAATACAGAACTGACAATTGGAAGGTAGTTAGAAGACTTAAGAGAACAAAATAACTTAGTGTAGAATGTAGTGTAGAAAGAAGATGTAATATAATGGGTATTTAAGAAGTCCTTACGTACTGGGCAGCCATGGACTGAAAAACGCATTTCTGTACTTCAATCTAATCAATGTAACCTTAAATAAGATGTCATTTAAATTCGCAAAAGAAATTTACATTTATTATGGCACAATTAATCAATTAATAATTTATGTCAAATAAATTCTAACTTATGACGTTTAAGAAGTTTAAAAATTTATTACAGATACACTTCCCAGTCCATACCCGCCCGGGAAGTAAAAACTTTTTGAACACCCGTTAGAAAGAATCTGTTAGTTACTTTATGTGAGTAACGACAGTGACCAAGTATTTTAGAGATTGTTAAAACAGGTTGAACAAATATCTGTTCTATAATTGAATTATAAATTAATATATGTATTAACTTTTCCCTAACATCTCGTAAATCAATGATTTAGAACAATTCTTTCTAAACTTTTCCATAGATCTTAAATATTCAGCGTCATATTCATTTCATTAGAATTGTTTCGTTAAATTTGGTGCCGGTTTGAGTAAAGCTGTATATTAGTTATTAATGTCTTATCGTCTATTAAGTTGATAAGAATAAAACAATTGAATTAAGTTTTGTGGCTTTTAAACGGTTGCACTGTAACGAATCCACTCGATGCCATAAATGGCGGTAACAGATGGATCGGTATTTCATTTATACTTTACATCACAAATCAAACCTTTATTGTAAGAAAAAATAATGGAAATAAAGAAGAATTAACTTTGTATTACACGCATTTATATCACAGAAATAATAAGAAGTTAAAAAGAAGATTTTTGCAATTTCGGAGATACCTATATAATGTGTTGGAACAAACCGATGTGTTAATAATAATACCTTATATATATATATATATATATATATATATATATATGAAAAATTTTGTGAAAAACTTATCTGCGCGGAATGTGAATATATCGATATTTCACTGTTTTTTACAGATCATCAGTGCACCTTACCGAAGACAGACATGATATTCACCTCTATACTACGTGTATATATACGAACTGTAATGAACTTCATGTGTATGAGAATTAATAATTATTAAATCTCATTTTACATGCGATTGTCGCCTTATAATTTGTTGCATTTAATTCTACAATTCGGCAAATCACTTTTGCCCTAGATTGTAGACGCAACAAGCCGCGACATCAACTGTACAAGTTGTCAGTACAAATGAAAAATTTTGTGAAAAACTTATCTGCGCGGAATGTGCATATATCGATATTTCACTGTTTTTTACAGATCATCAGTGCACCTTACCGAAGACAGACATGATATTCACCTCTATACTACGTGTATATATACGAACTGTAATGAACTTCATGTGTATGAGAATTAATAATTATTAAATCTCATTTTACATGCGATTGTCGCTATAATTTGTTGCATTTAATTCTACAATTCGGCAAATCACTTTTGCCCTAGATTGTAGACGCAACAAGCCGCGACATCAACTGTACAAGTTGTCAGTACAAATGAAAAATTTTGTGAAAAACTTATCTGCGCGGAATGTGCATATATCGATATTTCACTGTTTTTTACAGATCATCAGTGCACCTTACCGAAGACAGACATGATATTCACCTCTATACTACGTGTATATATACGAACTGTAATGAACTTCATGTGTATGAGAATTAATAATTATTAAATCTCATTTTACATGCGATTGTCGCTATAATTTGTTGCATTTAGCGACAATCGCATGTAAAATGAGATTTAATAATTATTAATTCTCATACACATGAAGTTCATTTCAGTTCGTATATATACACGTAGTATAGAGGTGAATATCATGTCTGTCTTCGGTAAGGTGCACTGATGATCTGTAAAAAACAGTGAAATATCGATATATGCACATTCCGCGCAGATAAGTTTTTCACAAAATTTTTCATTTGTACTGACAACTTGTACAGTTGATGTCGCGGCTTGTTGCGTCTACAATCTAGGGCAAAAGTGATTTGCCGAATTGTAGAATTAAATGCAACAAATTATAGCGACAATCGCATGTAAAATGAGATTTAATAATTATTAATTCTCATACACATGAAGTTCATTACAGTTCGTATATATACACGTAGTATAGAGGTGAATATCATGTCTGTCTTCGGTAAGGTGCACTGATGATCTGTAAAAAACAGTGAAATATCGATATATGCACATTCCGCGCAGATAAGTTTTTCACAAAATTTTTCATTTGTACTGACAACTTGTACAGTTGATGTCGCGGCTTGTTGCGTCTACAATCTAGGGCAAAAGTGATTTGCCGAATTGTAGAATTAAATGCAACAAATTATAGCGACAATCGCATGTAAAATGAGATTTAATAATTATTAATTCTCATACACATGAAGTTCATATATATATATATATATATATATATAATAACTTCGTGACCTTGGTATTCTCTTGAAAAAGGCGTATACAGCCGAAACATGTAGAGTTTTTTAAATACATATATTTTGAAGTAATATACAGACCTTTAATCGCCTACTGATTAGGTTTACTATATATATATATATATATATATATATATATATATATATATATATATGTATAAAGATAATTATTTCTTTATGTGTTAATATACAATTTTTGAATATTACTAATGTATATCAGAATTATATAAACCAATTTAATTCAATTCAATTTTTTTTATTAAATTATTTTTTTATATATAAATTGGATACACGGGAGTTCTATATCGAAAAGAATCGAAAGATGATCAACGAGGAATTAAAGGTGGTATAAAATGTTTAAACTAGAATAATTTAAAGTCGTGTAGTGTAAATAATTTTCGGCAATATATAGACAGACAATTTTATTTGAAATTTAAATTATACATTCATATTATTGGAAATCACATATGTAAGATAACTGTCAATACACATGTAGGTTGTATATCCGCAACTGTATCCAATGAATAAGCATATTAGTTTTAAGTTCATAATTATATGTAGGCGAGATTATTTAATTTTAGGTATACATCAATAAGTGTAAGACCGCTGTCATACACACGTAGGGCCAAAATCCACAAGTGTATCAAGTGAATTACACATTATTAGTTTTTCATTATAAATATGTGTCAGTAAATTCCACTAGTGATCTTTATTATAAAATTTTTATTACTACATTCATTTTTTACCGATTGAAACCATTATCTTAGCCTTGGAGGTTTGATATCCCCTCGAACGGGTAAAGATTTTCTTACACGTTTGTTTGTATTAATTCAATACAGAATTGTTAAGGACTTCAAATTTTTAAGTTTAGTAAATACTAAACAATTACCGTTAAAGCAAAATTTTATACAGTTATTTTTTTTTAGTTTTCAAATAAATTAAATTAAAATTAGAATCATAAATCATTAATTTAAATTACTTATATTCTTATTGTACAAAATTATCTGCATATAATATAAATTATGAAATACAGTAAATATTTTTAACAAGATACTATAGTTCTTGTTTATCATTTATCTTAACAATGTTTACTAATTGGGCGCTAGGCATAATAAGGAGAACCTAGTAAACCCCTGAGATAAATAAGTAAATAAAGACAAGAATCAAGGTAGGTATTTGCTTGGTAAGAAAATAAATTAAAGTTAAAACTTATTCTACACATATCCAAACAAACTACACATAAATATGTACCTATTAATATATACAATGACAACGACCACTATTACATCTAACAAATTCTGCTAAGTATAAATAACCTGAAAAGTTGCAATTCATTTCAATTAGTAATACAATAGCAATTCTTATTGTTCAAACATAATGTACCTCTTCACGATATATTTTCTTGTTTTTTTTCCAGTTGCTTTTAACAATATTTTTTTAATAACTGTTTTATTATTGACTGTAACATCTCTTGAAAATAATGAAGTGTCAATGGCAAAGTTTGTCTC
This sequence comes from Melolontha melolontha, assembly GCA_935421215.2. Taxonomy (NCBI): domain Eukaryota; kingdom Metazoa; phylum Arthropoda; class Insecta; order Coleoptera; family Scarabaeidae; genus Melolontha; species Melolontha melolontha. Next base: position 83,181,146 of record OW285242.1, on the reverse strand, counting down.
GCCCGATTACATATTTTTTTATTCACTATACCTACCTGCGGTTACCACATTCCATAGATCACCGAAGATTTAAACTATCCTTAAAGCATGTCAGGAATCATAAGTGTTTGCTTAATTATATATTATTCGTTATATTATTTATGGTAAAGACAATATGCAATATTAATATTAAACAATACGTAAATTATATGCATAAATAAATGGCCACTACAATTATAAAAGTATTTGTTTTACTCTTAGAATGAATTCTAAAAAAAACATTCTGTATATGGCTAGAAAAGTTATTTTTTAGAAAACAGGCAAAAATTAATTAGAGTTATAATTGTTACTAATACGAGGGATGTTTCCAAAGTTCTGAGAATTTAGCTATAATTTTTTTATTTTGTGAATTTTCATCACTATTGCAATCTAGTTTTTCAACATAATCGCCATTTAATTAATACATTTATCCCAACTATAAATTAATTTAAGCCGTCCTCGAAGAACCTTTTCGGTGTCTCCTCAATCCACCTATTCATGGCACGTTTTACGTCAGCTAAACTCTCGAAACGAACACCCCGTAAAAGTTTTTTCAAGTCTGGAAGCAGATGAAAATCACTCGGTGCGAGATCCGATGAATAAGGTGGATGCGGAAGCAATTCCCATCGTAAATCGTTCAAAACATCCTTCGTTTTTCTTGCGGTGTGCGGTCTTGCAATAACGGACGCTTATGCAACATCCCAGGTCGTTTTCTGATAATAGCCTGCCGCAATGGTCCAGATTATAAGTCGAATAATATTCTGTGTTAACTGTAGTACCTTTCACCAGATCAGCCATCAAAGTAACCCCTCCGCAATCCTAGAATACAGTAAGCATTACCTTTCCAGCACACGGCACTGCACGCGCCTTAAGTAGAGGCCCTTCTTCGGGTTTACGCCATTCTTTGGATTGACTTTTGGTCTGAGGATTGAAATAAGGAATCCACGTTTCATCAGTGGTTATTATCCGTTGCCAAAATTCATCACAGTAACGGACTAACAGCTCTTGAAGTTGACGACAAGTGTCAGACCTCCTGAGTTTCTGATCCAGTCCCAATAGCCTTGGCACCCTCTGGGCTGAAATCTTGCTTACGCCCAAACAATCATGTAAGATCTCATGAACTTGTCATGTACCTATTCCTAGGCGTACACTAATTTAGAAATAATCATTCGTATGTCCTCATTCAGTAGGTTCTCCCCGGCAATAATGTTTCTTTTATTTACCGATGTGCTCAGGTGACCACCTTCTAATGATGTTCCTCCACCTTTAAAACGATCGATCCACCGATATACAGTACTTTTAGATTCTGCAGACTCACCAAACACTGCTTGCAAACGTTTAATAATTTCTGAAGTTGTTACACCCTCTTTTCACAAAAAGAAAATTATTACTCTTTGAGATTTAGCCGCGTTTTCCATGGTTACACGAAAATGCATCTATATCGGTCGAACACCTGAATCGGACTGAACGATATTGCACTGAATAGTTGCATTAATATGTTAAGACTTGTCTATCACCAATAGCATTGCCTATAAGTTCTGCATAATTAATTAGAGCACAATTCTCAGAACTTTGGAAACATCTCTTGTATTTTGTACAATGATTCTTGATTTTATAACGCTGTAAGTATTCTCCAGTATACTGTATATTATATTATTAGTAAAACTTTCAAGCGGAATGGGAAAACATTTAGTACTTAATTGGTGCTTCCTGGTACTTGTACGTTCTTTCATTGCCGAATATTTCAAATTATGATTCGTTCGATTCCAATTTTCCACAGTCCAGCCGGGATGTTTTTTTTTGTATATCTTAACTTCTTCTGATTACTCAATTTTCTAATAAATCTTATAGCACACGATTTAAAGGAACTAATTTAATATAACGTTGCCATAATCTGCACGAATATACTGTAAAGGTACGGTCTATCTCGAAGCGAATAGATGACACGTTTAAACGCGTCGATTTTTTCACTGTAGTGTGGTCTATCTTGTAACGAAATTAACTTGCGTGTTTATTCTTTACTGACAATGGCAGTTTATGAAAGCGCTATGTGTGTACTAGCAGCAAATGTCTTATCAGAAGAAGAAGAAGAAGAAGATGATGATGCGTTATTATTAAGTTTCTCAAAATCACAATGAAGTTAAATTAATAAAATACTTTAATCTAGAAAGGAAGAAGGATGCCTTAATATATTAATTACAAGACATCTAATGGATGATGAAACTAAATTTCATCAATACTTTAGACTTTAAATACACAGTTTTTTAAAGTATTATCATATATAAAGAGAACGATATAACAATACCTCCAAATACATTCGTTAATTAACCAATTTCTGCTTGCCAACGGGTTGGTCTAACGCTGAGCTAAGTTTCTGCATATGATTTATTTATCTGTATTTAAAATGCTAGCAAATTTGTATTTATTTTGCAGATATCTTGCAACTGGAGAGCCATTTCGATCAATGGCTTTTAACTACCGAATTTTGCATAGTCATATTAGCTTGATTATTCGTGATGTGTTGACAACTATTTTTGAGAAACTAATGCCTATTTATCTTCCGAAATTAACAAAAGCTGATCTAAAGAGGATTTCTAGAGAGTTTTACGAAAAATAGAATTTTCCAATCGTGTTTTCCAATCGTATTATTAGCAATTGTGGATGCTCGCTACAAATTTATATATACATATATATATATATATATATATATATGGTAAACCTAATCAGTAGGCGATTAAAGGTCTGTATATTACTTCAAAATATATGTATTTAAAAAACTCTACATGTTTCGGCTGTATACGCCTTTATCAAGAGAATACAAAATAGCCGAAACATGTAGAGTTTTTTAAATACATATATTTTGAAGTAATATACAGACCTTTAATCGCCTACTGATTAGGTTTACCATATCATACCAAGGTCACGAAGTTATTATATATATATATATATATATATAATAACTTCGTGACCTTGGTATGATATGGTAAACCTAATCAGTAGGCGATTAAAGGTCTGTATACTACTTCAAAATATATGTATTTAAAAAACTCTACATGTTTCGGCTGTATACGCCTTTTTCAAGAGAATACAAAATATGAATGACAGGATATAAATATCAAGTAATTAAGTTGCTATGGTTTAAATTATTCAAAGATACATTCTAGTAATAATAATAAATCATGCCTTAGTATTCCAAAAAATACTAAGGCATGATTTATTATTATTACTAGAATGTATCTTTGAATAATTTAAACCATAGCAACTTAATTACTTGACATTTATATCCTGTCATTCATATTTTGTATTCTCTTGAAAAAGGCGTATACAGCCGAAACATGTAGAGTTTTTTAAATACATATATTTTGAAGTAGTATACAGACCTTTAATCGCCTACTGATTAGGTTTACTATATATATATATATATATATATATATATATATATATATATATATATATATATATATATTATATATATATATATATATTATATATATAAATATATATATATATATATATATATATATATATATATATATATATATATATATATTATATATATATATATATATTATATATATAAATATATATATATATATATATATATATATAAATATAATAACTTCGTGACCTTGGTATGATATGGTAAACCTAATCAGTAGGCGATTAAAGGTCTGTATATTACTTCAAAATATATGTATTTAAAAAACTCTACATGTTTCGGCTATATACGCCTTTTTCAAGAGAATACAAAATATGAATGACAGGATATAAATGTCAAGTAATTAAGTTGCTATGGTTTAAATTATTCAAAGATACATTCTAGTAATAATAATAAATCATGCCTTAGTATTCCAAAAAATAGATAACAAGGTGTGAAAATATGTGTTGTTCGCTGCTAGCAATTTGTGTCTCCTTCTGGGTATGAACTTGTGTGTTGGTTGCTGCTGGCAGCTTGCGTCTCTCTATGGGTGTGTGGTTTGGTGTGAGAGCGTAAGTGTAGGGTTTTGTATGTCGGTGCGTTCGTGCGTGTGTTTAGTGATCGGTCGCATGAATTTAGAGAGGTCGGATAACCAGCCGTTGCGTAGGGCCGCCAACCCTTTCCCGACAACTTCTTTACAATTCCGTGCAGTACTTCGACGGTCTGACCCCCGCCCCAACGAGGCAAGGCGCAGACAGGCGAAGCGCACCCTGTACGGGGTTGCTCATCGCAACTAAGGGAACACTCTTAGTGGCTACCTCGGTCGACGATGGTCACACTTATGCCATCTTAACGTTTTCCGCCGAAGCGGGGGCATAGCACACACGTCGAACGTGTGTGTGCTGTTAACGGCAGCCTAGCCAGGTTGTCGCCCAGGACCGGTCCTAGTGGTGTGTGCATTGCGCGGCGACGAGATAGCGCCGCGTAGCATGGTTCCTCACTCTTGCTGGAAAGGCGGAATGGCACCTGACTGCCCAACGGGCAGACCCCCCTAGAGTTTTGTAGCGCATATGCTAGGCTGCAACCCAGTAGAGGACCACATCAGCAAAAAACAGAAAACAGGGATAGGCAGGGAAAAGCAAGACATGAGTTATTATTACGTATGCGCCCGTGGAGCGACTTAAGATACAAAGTTGTCGGCATTCGCTCAAAACGAGAAGGAAAACCACGAAAACCTGCTCGGACAACTAGACAGGAATCAAAACACGGAACAGTCATCATGATAAGCAAAAGTATATGATATTTAAATGATATTTAAATAACATAAGGTATATAACAAAAAAAAAATATAATATGATGGTAAATTGTAGATCGTTACAAAATTAAATTATAGTATATACTGCTTAGATTTTTTATATCATTTCTGTTGTTAATTGAATTTTTTTCCTGTTTAATACTGATCATTTCTTTAATTTGTCTTTTCACTGTGTGTTGTTCTTTATCAATTATCTGTGTGTTTTCAAAATCGAAATGGTGATCGCGTTGTAGTTTGTGTGTAGATAATGCAGTTTTGTCTGTTCTAGAGTATTTGTGGGCTTGTATTCTTTTGTATTTAATAACAGTATTAATTTTCTTGATATTTCTTTGAGCTATGATAGACAGGGTACTATTTATACAAATTGGTATAATAAACCCACAGCTTCTTTTCGATATATGAATTACCACTCAAATGCTCCTACAGTATTCAATAAAATGATTATAAATAATCTGACTGATAGGGCAGTAAAACTATCACATACTAAATACAGAAAAGATAACATCAAAAAAATTAAAACAATCCTAACTGATAATAATTATCCACCACAACTTATAGACCAAACTATTAAAAAAAGAGTACACCAAATATACAACACTGCAGACACCAATAAAAATTTGAACAATGACACAACATATATCACAATTCCATATGTTCCACAACTATCGGAAAAAATTAAACACACTTTAAAAAATATGATATAGCTACAACATATAAACTTAGTAATACTAATAAACATTTATTTTCAAAACTTAAACCTAAAATAGAAAAAAATCGAGAAACACATGTCGTATATAAAATACCATGTCGCGATTGCGATAGTTACTACATAGGCCAAACGAAACAATATTTATACAAAAGAATACAAGCCCACAAATACTCTAGAACAGACAAAACTGCATTATCTACACACAAACTACAACGCGATCACCATTTCGATTTTGAAAACACACAGATAATTGATAAAGAACAACACACAGTGAAAAGACAAATTAAAGAAATGATCAGTATTAAACAGGAAAAAAATTCAATTAACAACAGAAATGATATAAAAAATCTAAGCAGTATATACTATAATTTAATTTTGTAACGATCTACAATTTACCATCATATTATTTTTTTTTTTTGTTATATACCTTATGTTATTTAAATATCATTTAAATATCATATACTTTTGCTTATCATGATGACTGTTCCGTGTTTTGATTCCTGTCTAGTTGTCCGAGCAGGTTTTCGTGGTTTTCCTTCTCGTTTTGAGCGAATGCCGACAACTTTGTATCTTAAGTCGCTCCACGGGCGCATACGTAATAATAACTCATGTCTTGCTTTTCCCTGCCTATCCCTGTTTTCTGTTTTTTGCTGATGTGGTCCTCTACTGGGTTGCAGCCTAGCATATGCGCTACAAAACTCTAGGGGGGTCTGCCCGTTGGGCAGTCAGGTGCCATTCCGCCTTTCCAGCAAGAGTGAGGAACCATGCTACGCGGCGCTATCTCGTCGCCGCGCAATGCACACACCACTAGGACCGGTCCTGGGCGACAACCTGGCTAGGCTGCCGTTAACAGCACACACACGTTCGACGTGTGTGCTATGCCCCCGCTTCGGCGGAAAACGTTAAGATGGCATAAGTGTGACCATCGTCGACCGAGGTAGCCACTAAGAGTGTTCCCTTAGTTGCGATGAGCAACCCCGTACAGGGTGCGCTTCGCCTGTCTGCGCCTTGCCTCGTTGGGGCGGGGGTCAGACCGTCGAAGTACTGCACGGAATTGTAAAGAAGTTGTCGGGAAAGGGTTGGCGGCCCTACGCAACGGCTGGTTATCCGACCTCTCTAAATTCATGCGACCGATCACTAAACACACGCACGAACGCACCGACATACAAAACCCTACACTTACGCTCTCACACAAAACCACACACCCATAGAGAGACGCAAGCTGCCAGCAGCAACCAACACACAAGTTCATACCCAGAAGGAGACACAAATTGCTAGCAGCGAACAACACATATTTTCACACCTTGTTATCTATTTTTTGGAATACTAAGGCATGATTTATTATTATTACTAGAATGTATCTTTGAATAATTTAAACCATAGCAACTTAATTACTTGACATTTATATCCTGTCATTCATATTTTGTATTCTCTTGAAAAAGGCGTATATAGCCGAAACATGTAGAGTTTTTTAAATACATATATTTTGAAGTAATATACAGACCTTTAATCGCCTACTGATTAGGTTTACCATATATATATATATATATATATATATATATATATATATGCAGATATTTTCTTAGCCGTTCATTTAATATATCATTTGATAAATTCTTGGAGTTTTCGATTTTTATATAAAATATTTTAAATATTTTCAAATCAGTATGTTATTTTGCGGGGTAAATGTGAATGTAAACTTTGCTGTCAACAAATTACAACGCAAATCATATGAAATTTATTTGAAAAATTTTGTCTACGTTAGGACTTGAACGAAAGTCTACGGTTTGCCGGACCGTCGCTCTAAGCAATTAAGCTACGATCGACCTTGGTCCAAGTTTATAAGAAACGCCTTATAAGGCGACGATGCTAATAATTCAGATGTCAGTTTTGATAATATAAAAGTCGAAAACTCCAAGAATTTATCAAATGATATATTGAATGAACGGCTAAGAAATTACATACATATTGCTATGGCTTTTCCCCGAAAACATTTTGAAAAGTTATATTATTTTATGTATGTACATTTATTTTGGATGCCAGTGTACAATTTTGTCATTTATTATTTATGAATGTATATTTTATTTTGATTTATATTTTGACTAGCGTTGTTGTAGTACGCCGTTTTCCCATGCCATTTCCGCAGACACTAATGTACTTTGTAGTTAGAAGGTCGTATTTTTTGAGAAGATAAATTCTTTATCTTTTGTTAGTAGCTTCGTGATTTGATTTAATTGTGGTTGGTGCTTGATTTAATACCGATTTATTGACGAGTGTGTTGAACTCGTAATTGTTTAATTTTTAGGCTTTCTAACTGATTGGTGTCTCGGGAAAATTTTTTTTTAATTTACGTAAGTAAAAGATATTATTCTTATTATCATTTATATGATTATCTTGTATGTATTGATGTATATTTTATGCTTAATTGTATGAATTAGATGACATAGAAAGTTTTTTAAAATTTCTACATAAAAAATTTCTGTAACGATAAATTTTGTTCTCTTGGATTCAAGGGCATATTTTTTCATGTGGTTCGCACATGCGCTTAGAGTTTGTTTCGGGCTGTCATATCTGGTTGCTTACTTTGTTTATTGTGGGAGAAATTAAAATACTTCTTTGCAATTTATTAGTTTATAATTTTGCTCGGTTGTCACTAAGGAAGTTTAATTATACTTAATTATTTGATGATGCAATATTTATCTTAATACTTCTCTAAGATTTTTTTTTATTTTTTTTTTATTGATGTAATAAAATTTCATTTTAATTTTATTGTGATTTTCTTTTTACCTTTGTTTGAACTCTTGTACTGGCGCTATATAAATTTATAGAAGAGAACAACCACGTTTTCCAATTGGAACCTTGAGGGAAGAGCAGTCCTATCTGGAATATAAACCGACTGAATATCTAAGCTGGACAGTTTGGTTGTGAATTGTGAATAAGCAATATTTAAAATCACAATTCATAGCATATTTTTGGCGCCCAACGTGGGGCGAACAGAAAAGCAGTTTTGGAAAGTTTAAAACAGAGCGCAGAAAAAGATGGAAGGTATTTTCGAAGTACAACAAAGAAGTGAGCAACTCGTAGAGGCAACGAAGAAGAGAATAAGTCCAATGAGTACCATACATGAAGAAGGGCATGAAGGGAGTAGATAAGCTATGGGGGTTCGAAAACAAAATCCCATATATTTTCTTATGGAGGTTCCAAAACGACTTTCAAGGTCATTTGAGCTGTGACGTCATAACTGAGTAACGCGACTAACTTCACGTTGATTATTACTTATATTATTATTATTACTTCACATCATATGAAGGTATCGTATGGGGACGCTCCTTCATGCGATATACTTTGTCGTGTGGGGTGATATGTTAGGGGTGAGTCTTCAAATACATAGAGTGGCGTTAGGTGATTGGAGACTTATGATAGGTTGAAGTAGCAAGGGCCTGCAAGGAGGTCCCGAGGGGGGCCGAGGTGTCTGTAAGGGGATACCAGAGGCTGCAAAGGGAGTACATAGAACTTGAATTGGGGGGTACCAGAGGTTTGCAATGAAGTCACCGAGACATGAAAGGGGATTCCAGAAGCCTGCACGGTGGTTGTCAAGGGGCGTTGCAGTGTTGAAAATAACGTCAAAACGGCTCTAACTGCAAGGGGTAGCGAGATACCGCCCCTACTTAGGGATGACTCATGTTCGGTTATAGTTTCATACGCGACCACCGCGAGACCTAGAGGGCGCTTTGTCAGATGTTATGATTAATGAATTGCGTATGTAAAATGGTAAAGCTATCACGTGATCATTATTATATCATTAAATGAATATAATATATAGCGGAGGATATGTGTATGAGAGTCATTCAGTCAGTGTTCATCGTTGAGTTAAGATGCAATCTGTTCGACAAATTAAATCTTCGCTTTTCAATGCTAATATTGAAAATAATAAAGATGCTCTGGCTTCCGGAATTAAAAAATGTAATTCAACTCTCCGAGTATTAAATAATTCGTTGAGTAGTGCTAAAAGTGTTGGTGAGAAACAGAAGCTTACAACGGCTATAGCCGAGGTAAGAAGTTTCAAACAAATGTATCGAGCTCTTCAAATAACTGGAACCGGTTATATGCCTAAGAAGCAAACTATAACCAGTCGAGTCAAATGGGAAGATATCCAATCCGCTTTTCAACGACGTATACGAACAGGTGTCATTATTAATCTAAAACATACCGACCCAATATTGTTTATGAATGATGCATCAATTCTGTTTCAACGAAGAATTTTAATGTGTTAAAGAAGGAAGAGGCCATCAAGGTAAACACAATGTTTTGTGGTGAATTCAAAATACAGAAAGCCGACCAAGAGATTAATGAATTAAAATATTTTAACACTAAAAATATACAAATTTTCCAAGACACTAACCTACAAGAATGGTTTGTTAACTACATACAACAACCAATTCTCGCCGATCTTGAAGAGTTTCAAGAAAGAGACAGCGGCTGGGCATTATCAACTGTCATCAATCTCCAAGTAAATATTAATAAATTTACGCCTCAACTAGGATCATCTCATATCGAACTACCTCCGCAAATTAAAATTAAAGAAGCTTGTGTTACCGTAAAAAACAATGATCAAGAATGTTTCGCATGGGCCGTTGTATCCGCACTATATCCAGTAAATGAGAACCCGCACAGAATAATGAAGTATCCGAACCCATCATCTGTGTTAAATTTAACAGGAATTCAGTTCCCAATGACAATGAAACAAATTCCACGGTTTGAAAAGCAAAACAACGTATCAATAAATGTTTATATTTTGAAAAAAACTAATGAAAAATTCACCACCTTACCTACGTACCTAACAAAAATGAAACAAACTAGACATGTGAATTTGCTACTTATTCAAGATTTGTATTATAACGAAGATGAAGTGCATGAGGACGATAAGGAATCAACTCCCAGTTATCACTATGTCTGAATTAAGAACTTATCACGCCTCGTTTCCTCACAGCTATCGAAACATAAAACAAAAAAGCATTTTTGTGACCGCTGTTTACACTACTTTTATACGAAAACCGCTCTCGATAAACATTACCTAGATTGTCAAGAAATTAATGACTGTAAGATCCGACAGCCTACGGAAGATAACAATTTTATTAAATTTAAAAACTTTAAAAATAAAGTGAAAGCACTCTTTATTATTTATGCCGATTTGGAGTGTTCACTTGTACCATGTAAAAGTAAAAAAAAATATCAAGAACATCAACCATGCAGCATAGGTTATTACGTTAAGTGCAGCTATGATGAATCATTATCATTTTATAGAAGTTATCGTGGTCAAGATTGTATAGAATGGTTTACTAAGGAACTCAAAGCTTTTGCGGAAGATTTAGAAACAGTATCTTTGTGCCCCATACCCATGAACAAGTTAACATCTGATGAACAATATTTGTACGAAAACGCTACAATATATCATATTTGCGAAAAATCGTTTAGTTCGGATGAAAAGAAAAAGGTTAGAGATCATGATCATTTGAGTCGAAAATACCGAGGAGCCGCACATCAAAATTGTAATGTGAATTATCAAGATACAAATACAGTTCCGGTGGTTTTCCATTATCTAACCGGATATGACTCACACTTCATTATAAAGAATTTGGCTGCCGATTTAAAGGGACGTATAGATGTTTTGCCAACAACCAAAGAAAAATATATTTCATTCACTAAGCACATCGATGAGAATATAATTAAATTTAGATTCATTGATTCTTTTCGATTTATGGCTTCCGGACTCGACACCCTATCATCATATTTAACAGAATATCCCGAACTTATACCTGAATTTTCTAATCTAAGCAGTGAAAAATTGAAATTGTTGACACGAAAAGGAGTATACCCTTACGATTATTTCGACTCAGAAGAGAAATTCAAGAAAATGAAACTCCCCGAAAAATCTAAATTCTTTAATCAATTAAACGATCAAGATAATTCAGATGAAGACTATGACCATGCGCAAAAAGTATGGAATGAATTTAATATCGAAAACTTGGGTGAATATTCAGATCTATATCTGAAGACGGATGTGTTACTGTTAACCTGCATTTTCGAACAATTTAGAAACAGCTGTCTGAAAACATATGGACTTGATCCAGGACTTTACTTCACCTTACCCGGCTTCACATGGGATTGTATGCTTAAACATACTGATATAACCTTAGAATTACTAACAGATCTAGATATGTTCATGTTTATTGAACGTAAGATCAGAGGAGGACTCAGTCAATGTTCTTATAGATACCTTAAAGCAAATAATAAATACATGCCAGATTATGATTCTTCCAAACCTGACAAATTTATAATGTATGATGATATCAATAACCAATATCGATGGGCAATGTCTCAATATTTGCCCTATGGAGGATTTCGATGGTTATCTAATGTCGAAAATTTCAATGTTATGGATATACCTGATGAGAATGATATAGGATATATTTTAGAGGTGGATTTAGAGTATCCGCAAGAATTACATGATTTATATGCAGATTTACCTTTTTGTCCAGAACATCTAGCTGCTCCAGGAACAAAAGAGACGAAACTAATGGCCACCTTATTCGAAAAAAAACGTTATGTTATTCATTATAAGAACCTAAAACAAGCCGTACGTCATTGTTTAAAGTTAACCAACATTTATAGAATACTACAATTTCGACAGGGTACATGGCTGAAATCATACATCGACTTAAACACCAAACTGAGATCATTGGCTATGAATGACTTTGAAAAGAATTTATTTAAACTGATGAACAACGCTGTTTTCGGGAAAACGATGGAAAATATACGTAAACACAGTATAGTGAAGTTGGTAAATAAATGGGAAGGACGATATGGTGCCGAAGCTTTAATTTCAGAGACTGAATTCAAATCGGCGACTATATTTAATGAGAACTTCGTAGCTGTTGAACTCAACAAAACAGGGATCTATTTTAATAAACCTATCTATGTAGGAATGGCGATATTAGATATTTCTAAAACATCAATCTATGAATTTCACTATGACTATATGAAACCGGTGTTTGGAGATAAATGTCAAGCAGCCTACACGGATATTGATTCGATTATCTATTCAATTGAATGTTCAGATATCTACGATTTAATCCGTCGCGACTGTCATAGAAGATTTGATACAAGCGATTATCCTAAAGATAATGTTTATGGTATTCCTCTTGTAAACAAAAAAGTTCTGGGAATGACGAAGGATGAGATGAGTGGAAAAATTATAACAGAATTTGTAGGTTTAAGATCTAAAATGTATGCTATTAGGGTAGAGGGTAAAGATACCGTAAGGAAAGCTAAAGAGGTTAAAAAGAACATTGTTAAAAATCGAATAAGTTTTGATGATTATATAGAATGTTTGTCCAATATTAATGAAAAATATGTGAATCAAAAATTAATTCAATCTGAAAAACATCAAGTATAATAGCACCAATCAAACGAAAATTGCTCTAAGTCCTCATGATGATAAAAGATACTTAATAAAAGAGAGTTACGGTACGTTACCTTGGGGGCATTGCAATATTATATGTATAGAATGAATGATATTTTTAACTTGCAGATTAATTATGTTATGTATAAACAAGTTTGTAAACTAATATTATATTGTGTATGTATATTGGAAAAGAAAAGAAAATATTTATTATATATATATATGTCTATTTAATATCCATACCAACAACTGATTCATACAGGGTATCGTAAAATCTCTTTTATAGGGAACAGGAAAGTTTACAACTTTTAAATATTTCGAAATTCAAACATTCTACTTATGTGAATAAAATTTCCATAAGTAATAAATAGAGGAGAAAATTGTATTCGAAAATGTTTTTAGCAGAGAATCTACATGTTTATGCAACAGATATACTAACTTTCTCAATTAAACTTTTCTCATTTAATAAAATAATCATATAAAGTAATGCAACAAGAGAATCAGTATATCCTCAAGTGATATATAATCGTAAACTCCCCTTAAAATTCAAAGACACCACATAGAGCCCCAAACACAAGATGTGTTTATTTTAAGTAGTTTGGAAATTAAATAGGTGATACATATACACTAGTCAATAGCTTTTTCACTGAATATACTAATTATATCTCACAACCCTTGCATACGAGAAGATCATTCAAATACAAAATGCTAGAAATAAAATATGTTTTAGAAATTTTTATTAATTACTCTTATTAGATATCAAACTCTTTCACATTTTGGAATATAATATGGATTCAAAAGGAGAAGAAGGAATAGTTGAATTTCCATTGTATGCTACCTCCAATTATTTATAGCTGTTAAGCCCATGGAAATCCAAAGGCACTACTCACGAGGCTCGATGTAGGCAGTTCGGAACATGGACAAGTCTACCGTCAAATGATTTATAGTCATAAAGACCCCTTGAAATTCAATGGCACTACACAGAGGCTCAAGGTAGACGGCTCTCTCAGATAGGAAGATTTAATATGGAGTTAGCTCTTAAAAGCAATGAAGCTTTCCCAACGTCAGTAGGTTTCTGCCGAAACATTAGGGTGTCGAATGTCTCTTTGGACCGAGCACCACAGCAAATAGACTGCCTAACGTGTTTGGGTAAACTCCTGAAATGACCTATCTCTTCAACTGACAAGTAGGAAGATATAAATTCACATGTTAACTTAAATAAATATGTAAAAAGAAAAAGTGTTTGAGTAAATTATGTTAACATAAAATATTGATGCTAAATATAATCCCGAAAGGGTTGAGGTGTCTGCAAGGGGATACCAGAGGTTTGTAAGAAGGTACCCGAGACCTGTAAGGGGTATCAGATACCTGCAAGAGGGTTACCAGGGTGTAGGATGTTGAAAATAACGTCAAAACGGCTCTAAGTGCAAGGGATAGCGAGATACTGCCCTTACTTAGGGATGACTCATGATCGGTTATAGTTTTATACGCGACCACCGCGAGATCTCGCAAACAAATGTATCGAGCTCTTCAAATAGATGAAGGGAGCTACTTTCGGAGGAAACGTACTGCTTCTTACCAGGTTAAATGGAAAATATCAAATCAGCGTTTCAAGACCGTATTCGAACTGGAGTTATTATTAATCTAAAACATACTGACTCGATATTATTTATGAAGGATACATCCATTCTATTATATATTTTGTATATTTGTATATTTGTATATTAAAAATATACAAATTTTTCCAGACACCAACCCACAGGAATGATTCATTATCTACATACAACAACCGATTCTCGTTGATCTCGAAGAGTTTCAAGAAAGAGACAGCGACTGGGCCTTATCAACTGTTATCAATCTCCATGTAGATATTAATAAATTTACATCTACAATTTGATATATTACGCATTTCTACTTATTTCTATCATTTAGTCGTACATGTACTTCACATCAAACAAAAATTAATTAGAAAAGAAACCGCATTAGTTGATATGTATTAAAAAAAAATTATACTTCCTGTTTATTTACAAAACATGGAAATAAAAAAAAATACTTTCAAATCATCTAGATAACATATCATAATTATTTTAAAATGCTACCACAAATTCGCGGAGAGCAGTCATATTGTTAACATTTTTTTGAAAAAAAAAACACTAATATTTCACCTATCTTAACAATACGGTTTTTAAAATATTTAATTATAAATCTTTACTAACTTGCTATTATCCATATGTCGGTTACATTATTCTAACACATCCATCAGCTCTCCTACACCACAGTATTTACTATTTAATTATGCAAATGCAATCATAAATAAACAAGTTGTATCCCAAACCGAAAAAAAAAGATTTAAATCATCACCAGCCATATATAAAAAAAATAAAATAAAAATAAATATTCAAATTTTTATCACCCGAATCAAATTTAAGAACTATCACGCTATGTTAATATAATAAAAGAACCGAAATTGCTTTACATACTGAATGTAATATATCAAATTTACCAACATAGCATTAATTTGCATTCGAACATGTTCAGTCATGTAGCGAACGCGTAATCTAGTTAGGGATGTTTAATTATCACTCATAATAAAAGAATGACAGTATACTTCAACTAATGGTTTAGGAGAGTCACACAAATGTATCAACACTATAGATTGGAGAAAATATTTGAGGAGTATATAAAAATTATGTATTACTATTATAGCTTATACATATACAGTTTTTAAGAAATAAATATATAGAAAATTGCTCTTTTAATTATAAGTAGAAATATTTTAGCAACATGTTGAAACGGATATTTATTACCAATTATTAAAATATACTATATCTCGTGAACCAGACATATGTGTCAGTTTTATTGGTAGATCAAATTGACTAGCGTATTATTTCATATTATTCCCACGGATTTTATTAATTTAATTTGCATAATTAATTACCTCAAGGGAAAGACTTAACAGCAACTGATACAGCTTCAGCAGCATCTGATTCTGATTTAACAGCTTCTGAACAGCTACGAAACGGGTTGGAACAGCTAACTGGCTAGTTAGCTATTTAATCGTATTGCACCTTTAGGTAAGAAGTATTGCATACCTTCTAAATCAGTTCAGATATTTTGAAAAAAAATATTACTATTACATTCGAAAACAATATATCGGTATTATTAAAAATTATATTTGTAAATGTATAATTGTATTATAAAGTATTTGAAAACAATAAAATATTGGAAAATATTAAAATTATGAAGAAAAATAGTTTTACTTACATATAACCCCCATGCTAACACTTTGAAAGAATCTGCTGACACTCGTGTTCGATGTAAAGGTGCTAAAATTTCAATTAATTTCTCTTCCAATTGTTTTATTATTCTATTTATGCCTGTCTGCTGCAGACATTCTGAATTCAAACCATTCAAAAATTTCAACATTATCGCTAAACTGTACTCGCTTAGACATTTTTTCACGAAACATAGTAGAAGTGTTATGCAAGATATCGGAGAAAAAACTAATTAGAATGCAATACAACGATAAGTATATATATCAAAATTTCTTGTACCAACATATTTTGCGGTTCAGACAAATATCATATTACCGACGCCCGATGTAATTCAATCTGCTTAGTGAGCGAATTTTAATTGTCATTTAAAACTTTTTCAATATCTACTACATTAAAAAAATACTTATTGTTACAGTTGAACATTGGAAAATATATATACAGTAAGTTTCTATATATATTATACTAAAAAATATATACAGTAAGTTTTTAAAAAAAATATTATACTATAAAATTAATCATTTAGCGCATAAGTGTTTGGTGTATGTACTTTAATAAAATAAAGCTTCTGGTTCCTATCAATTATTTTTTTTAATATCGCCTTTTAAGTTTTGTACAAACCGTATTTCTTGAAACAGTTCAAATGTATTGAATTGACTTCTATAATAATTTTTTAGGTTTTGCCGACCGTAATAGCTGGACTGGAAATTTGCATACATATGACAAGCATATCACTTTTGGCCCATATCCAAATTAATGGCAGAGTATGGATAGCTCTCTGAATTTAAATATAATTTTATATTTGTAATTGCGGAGTACCAGGTACCAGGTACCATACTCTGCCATGAATTTGGATATGGGCCAAAAGCGATATGCTTATCATATGTAAGATAGGTGAAATATTAGTATCTATGTTTTTTTTTTCAAAAAAATGTTAACAATATGACTGCTCTCAGCGAATTTGTGGTAGCATTTTAAAATAATTATGATATGTTATCTAGATGATTTGAAAGTATTTTTTTTATATCCATGTTTTGTAAATAAACAGGAAGTATATATATTTTTTAAATACATATCAGCTAATGCGGTTTCTTTTCTAATTAATTTTTGTTTGATGTGAAGTACATGTGCGACTAAATGATAGAAATAAGTAGAGATACGTAATATATCAAATTGTAGATGTAAATTTATTAATATCTACATGGAGATTGATAACAGTTGATAAGGCCCAGTCGCTGTCTCTTTCTTGAAACTCTTCGAGATCAACGAGAATCGGTTGTTGTATGTAGATAATGAATCATTCCTGTGGGTTGGTGTCTTGAAAAATTTGTATATTTTTAATATACAAATATACAAATATACAAAATATATAATAGAATGGATGTATCCTTCATAAATAATATCGAGTCAGTATGTTTTAGATTAATAATAACTCCAGTTCGAATACGGTCTTGAAACGCTGATTTGATATTTTCCATTTAACCTGGTAAGAAGCATTACGTTTCCTCCGTAAGTAGCTCCCTTCATCTATTTGAAGAGCTCGATACATTTCTTTGCGAGATCTCGCGGTGGTCGCGTATGAAACTATAGCCGATCATGAGTCATCCCTAAGTAAGGGCAGTATCTCGCTATCCCTTGCACTTAGAGCCGTTTTGACGTTATTTCCAACATCCTACACCCTGGTAACCCTCTCGCAGGTATCTGGTACCCCTTACAGGTCTCGGGTACCTTCTTGCAAACCTCTGGTATCCCCTTGCAGACACCTCAACCCTTTCGGGATTATATTTAGCATCAATATTTTATGTTAACATAATTTACTCAAATACTTTTTCTTTTTACATATTTATTTACGTTAACATGTGAATTTATATCTTCCAACTTATCAGTTGAAGAGATAGGTCATTTCAGGAGTTTACCCAAATACGTTAGGCAGTCTATTGGCTGTGGTGCTCGGTCCAAAGAGACATTCGACACCCTAATGTTTCGGCAGAAACCTACTGACGTTGGGGAAGCTTCATTGCTTTTAAGAGCTAACTCCATACGAAATCTTCCTAGCTGGAAGAGCCATCTACCTTGAGCCTCGGTGTAGTGCCTTTTAATTTCAAGGGGTCTTTATGACTATAAATCATTTGACGGTAGACTTGTCCATGTTCCGAGCTGCCTACATCGAGCCTCGTGAGTAGTTTCTTTGAATTTCGATGGGCTTAACAGCCATAAATAATTGGAGGTAGCATACAATGGAACTTCAACTATCCCATCTTCTCTTTTGTATCCATATTATATTCCAAAATGTGGAAGAGGTTGATATCTAATAAGAGTAATTAATAAAAATTTCTAAAACATATTTTATTTCTAGCATTTTGTATTTGGATATTCTACTTATATGCAAGGGTTGTGAGATATAATTAGTATATTCAGTGAAAAAGCTATTGACTAGTGTATATGTATCACCTATTTAATTTCCAAACTACTTAAAATAAAGACATCTTGTGTTTGGGTCTCTATGTGTTGTCTTTGAATTTCACGGGGAGTTTACGATTATAAATCACTTGAGGATATACTGATTCTCTTGTTGCAGTACTTTATATGATTATTTTATTTAATGAGAAAAGCTTAATTGAGAAAGCTAGTATATCTGTTGCATAGAGATGTAGATTCTCTGCTAAAAACATTTTCGAATACAATTTTCTCCTCTGTTTATTACTTATGGAAATTTTATTATTTATTATTTATTATATTATTATTATTTATTTTATTATTTATATTTATTTATTACGTAAGTAGAATGTTTGAATTTCGAAATATTTAAAAGTTGAAACCTTTCATGTTCCCTATAAAATAGATTTTCCGATACCCTGTATGAATCAGTTGTTGGTATGGATATTAAATAGACATTATATATATATAATAAATATTTTCTTTTCTTTTCCAATATACATACACAATATAATATTAGTTTACAAACTTGTTTATACATAACATAATTAATCTGCAAGTTAAAAATATCATTCATTCTATACACATAATATTGCAATGCCCCCAAGGTAACCTACCGTAACTGTCTTTTATTAAGTATCTTTTATCATCATGAGGACTTAGAGCAATTTTCGTTTGATTGGTGCTATATACTTGATGTTTTTCAGATGGAATTAATTTTTGATTCACATATTTTTCATTAACATTGCACAAACATTCTATATAATCATCAAAACCTATTCGATTTTTGGCAATGTTCTTCTTAACCTCTTTAGCTTTCCTTACGGTATCTTTACCCTCTACCCTAATAGCATACATTTTAGATCTTAAACCTACAAATTCTGTTATAATTTTTCCATTCATCTCATCCTTCATCATTCCCAGAACTTTTTTGTTTACAAGAGGAATGCCATAAACATTATCTTTAGGATAATCGCTTGTATCAAATCTTCTATGACAGTCGCGACGGATTAAATCGTAGATATCTGAACATTCAATTGAATAGATAATTGAATCAGTATCCGTGTAGGCTGCTTGACATTTATCTCCAAACACCGGTTTCATATTGTTATAGTGAAATTCATAGATTGATGTTTTAGAAATATCTAATATCGCCATTCCTACATAGATAGGTTTATTAAAATAGATCTCTGTTTTGTAGAGTTCAACAGCTACGAAGTTCTCATTAAATATAGTCGCCGATTTGAATTCAGGCTTTGAAACTAAAGCTTCGGCACCATATCGTCCTTCCCATTTATTTACCAACTTCACTATACTATGTTTACGTATATTTTCCATCGTCTTCCCGAAACAGCGTTGTTCATCATTTAAATAATTTCTTTTCAAAGTCATTCATAGCCAATGATCTCAGTTTGGTGTTTAAGTCGATGTATGATTTCAGCCATGTACCCTGTCGAAATTGTAGTATTCTATGAATGTTGGTTAACTTTAAACCATGACATACGGCTTGTTTTAGGTTCTTATAATGAATAACATAACGGTTTTTTTTCGAATAAGGTGGCCATTAGTTTCTTCTCTTTTGTTTCTGGAGCAGCTAGATGTTCTGGACAAAAAGGTAAATCTGCATGTAAATCATGTAATTCTTGCGGATACTCTAAATTCACCTCTAAAATATATCCTATATGATTCTCATCAGGTATATCCATAACATTGAAATTTTCGACTTTAGATAACCATCGAAATCCTCCATAGGGCAAATATTGAGTCATTGCCCATCCATATTGGTTATTGATATCATCATACATTATAAATTTGTCAGGTTTGGAAGAATCATATTCTGGAATGTATTTATTATTAGCTATAGGTATCTATAAGAACATTGACTGAGTCCTCCTCTGATCTCACGTTCAATAAACATGATCATATCTAGATCTGTTAGTAATTCCAAGGTTATATCAGTATGTTTAAGCATACAATCCCATGTGAAGCCGGGTAAGGTGAAGTAAAGTCCTGGATCAAGTCCATATGTTTTCAGACAGCTGCTTCTAAATTGTTCGAAAATGCAGGTTAACAGTAACACATCCGTCTTCAGATATAGATCTGAATATTCACCCAAGTTTTCGATATTAAATTTATTCCATACTTTTTGCGCATGGTCATAGTCTTCATCTGAAATATCTTCACCGCTTAGATTAGAAAATCCAGGTATAAGTTCGGGATATTCTGTTAAATATGATGCTAGGGTGTCGAGTCCGGAAGCCATAAATCGAAAAGAATCAATGAATCTAAATTTAATTATATTCTCATCCATGTGCTTAGTGAATGAAATATATTTTTCTTTGGTTGTTGGCAAAACATCTATACGTCCCTTTAAATCGGCAGCCAAATTCTTTATAATGAAGTGTGAGTCATACCCGGTTAGATAATGGAAAACCACCGGAACTGTATTTGTATCTTGATAATTCACATTAAAATTTTGATGTGCGACTCCTCGGTATTTTCCACTCAAATGATCATGATCTCTAACCTTTTTTTTTCATCCGAACTAAACGATTTTTCGCAAATATGATATATTGTAGCGTTTTCGTACAAATATTGTTCATCAGATGTTAACTTGTCAATGGGTATGGGGCACAAAAATACTGTTTCTAAATCTTCCGCAAAAGCTTTGAGTTCCTTAGTAAACCATTCTATACAATCTTGACCACGATAACTTCTATAAAATGATAATGATTCATCATAGCTGCACTTAACGTAATAACCTATGCTGCATGGTTGATGTTCTTGATATTTTTTTTGACTTTTAGATGGTACAAGTAAACACTCCAAATCGGCATAAATAATAAAGAGTGCTTTCACTTTATTTTTAAAGTTTTTAAATTTAATAAACTTGTTATCTTCCGTAGGCAGTCGGATCTTACAGTCATTAATTTCTTGACAATCTAGGTAATGTTTATCGAGAGCGGTTTTCGTATAAAAGTAGTGTAAACAGCGGTCACAAAAATACCTTTTTGTTTTATGCTTCGATAGCTGTGAGGAAACGAGGCGTGATCTTAGTTCTTAATCCAGACTTAGTGATAACTGGAAGTTGATTCATTATCGTCCTCATGCACTTCATCTTCGTTATAATACAAATCTTGAATAAGTAGCAAATTCACATGTCTAGTTTGTTTCATTTTTGTTAGGTACGTAGGTAAGGTGGTGAATTTTTCATTAGTTTTTTTCAAAATATAAACATTTATTGATATGTTGTTTTGCTTTTCAAACCGTGGAATTTGTTTCATTGTCATTGGGAACTGAATTCCTTTTAAATTTAACACAGATGATGGGTTCGGATACTTCATTATTCTGTGCGGGTTCTCATTTACTGGATACAGTGCGGATACAACGGCCCATGCGAAACATTCTTGATCATTGTTTTTTAAGTTAACACATGCTTCTTTAATTTTAATTTGCGAAGGTAATTCGATATAAGATGATCCTAGTTGAGGCGTAAATTTATTAATATTTACTTGGAGATTGATGACAGTTGATAATCCCCAGCCGCTGTCTCTTTCTTGAAACTCTTCAAGATCGGCGAGAATTGGTTGTTGTATGTAGTTAACAAACCATTCTTGTAGGTTAGTGTCTTGGAAAATTTGTATATTTTTAGTGTTAAAATATTTTAATTCATTAATCTCTTGGTCGGCTTTCTGTATTTTGAATTCACCACAAAACATTGTGTTTACCTTGATGGCCTCTTCCTTCTTTAACACATTAAAATTCTTCGTTGAAACAGAATTGATGCATCATTCATAAACAATATTGGGTCGGTATGTTTTAGATTAATAATGACACCTGTTCGTATACGTCGTTGAAAAGCGGATTGGATATCTTCCCATTTGACTCGACTGGTTATAGTTTGCTTCTTAGGCATATAACCGGTTCCAGTTATTTGAAGAGCTCGATACATTTGTTTGAAACTTCTTACCTCGGCTATAGCCGTTGTAAGCTTCTGTTTCTCACCAACACTTTTAGCACTACGCAACGAATTATTTAATACTCGGAGAGTTGAATTACATTTTTTAATTCCGGAAGCCAGAGCATCTTTATTATTTTCAATATTAGCATTGAAAAGCGAAGATTTAATTTGTCGAACAGATTGCATCTTAACTCAACGATGAACACTGACTGAATGACTCTCATACACATATCCTCCGCTACATATTATATTCATTTAATGATATAATAATGATCACGTGATAGCTTTACCATTTTATATACGCAATTCATTAATCATAACATCTGACAAAGCGCCCTCTAGGTCTCGCGGTGGTCGCGTATGAAACTATAACCGAACATGAGTCATCCCTAAGTAGGGGCGGTATCTCGCTACCCATTGCAGTTAGAGCCGTTTTGACGTTATTTTCAACACTGCAACGCCCCTTGACAACCACCGTGCAGGCTTTTGGAACTCCCTTGCAGGTCTCGGTGACTTCATTGCAAACCTCTGGTACCCCCCAATTCAAGCTCCTTGTACTCCCTTTGCAGCCTTTAGTATCCCCTTACACACCTCGGCCCCCCTCGGGACCTTCTTGCAGGCCCTTGTCACTTCAACCTATCACAAGTCTCCAATCACCTAACGCAACTCTATATATTTGAAGACTCACCCCTAACATATCACCCCACACGACAAAGTATATCGCCTTCAAATGATGTGAAGTTTGCTATATTACTAGTGGCCTTACTTATTGGCCTCGGTAAAAAGGTAAGTAACAATCAACGTGAAGTTAGTCGCGTTACAGTTATGACGTCACAGCTCAAATGACTTTGAAAGTCGTTTTAGAACCTCCATAAGGAAATACATGGGATTTTGTTTTCGAACCCCCATAGCTTATCTACTGAAGGGGATAACAGGGATAAGATTATGCTGGACTTGTTAATGGAAATGCAAATTAGGCAAAGGAAAATGGAAGAAAAAATGGATATTATGATGGAAAAAATAATGGAATTAAGTAAAAATAATCAAGAAGAAGATATAATAATGGACTCGCTACAATTATCTAACGAACGAAACTTGGAAGAGAATATAATGGTATTAAATGGGAAACTATCAGAAGAAGTTGAAAGAAGAGAGTTTGCGGAACAACAAATGAAATATATGGAGAAACAATTAAGAAAGGAAGTAGAACAAGTGCGAAAAGAGAAGAATGAAGTAAATGTACCTGCATATATTCCTGTTCCCGTATAAAACGAAGTGCTACCGAAATTTTATGGGATGTCAAACACAAATCCCATGTGTTTCCTTAAAAAAATCAAAGCCATGTTGGAGGATGTGCCAGGGGATGATAAAAAGTTGCAGAAGATAGGAAACTGCCTGAAGGATGAGGCAATGGTTTGGTTGGAGATGGTGTGGGACGAGGTACACAGGATGGAGGAATTCGAAGCCAGGATCACTAATCAATTCTGGGGAAGAAATAAGCAAACTAGGGTAAGACAAGAACTATTATTTGGTAGATATAATGTTGGAACTAATGAGTCAAGAGAAACTTATGTTTTAAAAAGATACTCTGTTTTAAAATATTTAACCCCTAGAATTAGTCAAGTAGAAATGGTTTCACAACTCAGTCGACATTTTGATTCCCATGTCAGTCAGGCAGTAGCCATACATAATATTATTGATATGCAACAATTTCTCGAATTATTAAAGAGGTTAGATGATGTGGAGCGGTGTAAAAGTTATAATAATAATTATTTAGATAGAAACACAAATAGAAATTAATATTCGAGAGTTAATATAAGTAATACCCCTCCAAGTTCTCCAAGACTATTTATAATAATAATAATTAAGACCTATTAATAATGACAATACTCAAAGAATAGTAGTAGTATGGCTTCTCCAAACAGAATCAGATATAATTCAAGTAAAGATATTGTTCAAGA
This sequence comes from Melolontha melolontha, assembly GCA_935421215.2. Classification (NCBI taxonomy): domain Eukaryota; kingdom Metazoa; phylum Arthropoda; class Insecta; order Coleoptera; family Scarabaeidae; genus Melolontha; species Melolontha melolontha. The sequence goes on along the minus strand of OW285242.1, from coordinate 83,156,594 downwards.
AAATAGCAGAGACCCTAAGAAATATACAGGCACTAGGTATAAAGATACTAGGCCAAATTTTAATTTAGAAGTTAAAGTTGATGAAAAAAATAAGTCAGAACTTGCTAGTAGTCAGGATTTTTAGTAAGGCCAACCAAAAAGTGTGAAAGTTATGAATTGTTGTTTGATAAGTCGGATTGCGCGATTAATACGGTTTTACCACATATTAAAATTAATATAGGACAAAGCGAATGTAATTGTATAATTGATTCTGGTAGCGAAATATAGTTTTTGGATGAAAAGGTTCTTGAATGTAATTAAGAAAAAAGAAGGGAAATATGTACCCACTAGCAAAATTACTATAGTATCAGCTACAAAAAAGATTATAGCTGTAGTAAGTAAGATTTTTGTCGTCGAATTCAATATAGAAAATAATAAATTTATCGGAGAATTTATAGTGGTACAAGGGTTAGGTAGAGATGGAATATTGGGAATTGATTTGTTAGATAAAATGAATACAATAATAGATATAAATAAGAAGAAAATAATAATAAATAATAATAATGTGCAATGGATCCAGGAGGATGGAGATGAAGAAAAAATTATAAATAATATGCAGAAAATAAACTGTAAGGAAAATTTAAATGATATGGAAGTGGATGAAGAAGTTGATATTATAGAAGAAAAGGAATTGATGGTGTTGCAAGAAATGGAGAAGGAAAAGGAGGGAGAAGTTGAATTTCCCGAAGATATTGATATATTGAAATTGGATTGCGATGAAGAATATGAAAAAGAAGTGAAAACAATAATAAAGAATAATACTGAATTAGTAAATAAATTTCCCAGTATTGCCAGAAATTATCAACATTAGTCAGAAGTAGATGAAACGAAACCTTTTAAGATTAAAAATTATCCAATCCCGAAAAACATTCAACAACAGGTAGAAGAAGAAGTAAAGATGTTAAATGATGGAATTATTGAACGTGGAAAAACGAGGTATGTAAATCCGTTAGTTGTGGTAAAGAAGAAATCAGGAGACATTAGATTATGTCTGGATGCGCGCAGACTTAATGAGCGGACAAAAGCTCAATTTGAAACTCCGATTACAATAGAAGCATTATTGGCGAAGTGTGGCAATGCAAAAGTGTATAAGCAAGTTGGATTTGACGAGTGCTTTTTGGTGTCTTTGGAAAAAGAATCCAGAAAATATTGTGGTTTTATGGTGAATGGTAGAGTATATCAATTCAGGACTGTACCATATGGATTAAGTAGTTCTGCAGCAGCGTTAATAAGGGCTATGTAACAGATTTTAGAACCTTACGAAGATTACGTGGTTCATTATATTGATGATATATTGATTTATAGCAGGAATTATAGGGAACATTTGGAGCATGTGAGGAAAATTTTGGAAGTGTTGGTAAGCGAAGGTTTGAAGTTAAATTTAAAGAAGTATGAATTTTTTAAAACAGAAATAAAGTTTCTAGGATATAATATAAGTCCTAGTGATGTCAGTGTAGATCAAAGTAGGTTGGAACTTATTAAACAGTATCCTTTACCTAAGAATGTAAGAATGTTAAGAGGGTTCTTAGGCATAGTAAATTATTATAAACGTTTTGTACCATACCTGGCACGAACAAGTGCACCTTTGTATGAGATGCTTAAAAAGAATGAGAAGTTTAAATGGAATAATATAAGAATGAAAGCGTTTGAGGATTTAAACAAAGATTTTTATAACCAATTAATTTTAATTTTACCTGATTTTGATAAACAGTTCATATTAAGAGTAGATGCAAGTGATGTCGCTATTAGTGGAGTTTTAATCCAGATTAATAATGAAGGGATGGAACAGCCGATGTGTTTCATTTCTCGAATCTTGAAAAGCTATGAAATTAAATATACTATTAGTGAAAAAGAAATGTTGGCTGTAGTACACGCGGTTCAAACGCTTAGATTTTATTTGTTGGGAAAAAACTTCATTGTAGAAACCGACCATGCTGCGTTGACATCACTGTTGAGTACAAGATTTAAGAATAATAGAGTATATCGCTGGTGTTTGTTATTGTCAGAGTATACTTTTGAAATTAGGCATATTAATGGAGTACTAAATGTTACTGCCGATGCGTTATCTCGAATATATAACAGTAAAAGTAATTTTCATTATGTTGAATTAAATGAATATAATAGGGAATATGCTGAAGGGGCTTTTGAATATGAGGTGATCCTTCAGGTCCAAAGGGATGGAAGTTTTAATGTTTTAAGAGAGCAATTGAGAAATCAAAATAATTATAAAAATTTTATTATGAATGATGGTTTAATTATGAAAGTTATAAGGGAACAAAATTATGTAGTTGTTAATGATCAATATGCTCGACAAGCAATGTTTCAAATACATGAGAGTTTGGGTCATATTGGTGGATATAAAGTATGGCTTACATTTAGAGAGGCATTTTACGCCAAGAAAGATAGAACAATTGCAAAAGATATTGTAAGAAATTGTATTACATGTAGATTAGGGAAACATAAAAATAGCACTTGCCAATATGAAATTAAGAGTATTGCAGCACAAGAGAAATTAGAATTAGTCGCAATTGATTATTTGGGAAATCTTATTCCTGGGGAATTTGAGTATAGAGACATTTTAGTTATGGTGGATATATTTTCGAAATTTGTGAAATTATTTCCTACTTCGCAATATAATACCGAAACCACCTTACAATGTATTGATTGTTGGATAACCCATCAAGGGAAAATGAATAGAATACTTGCAGATAATGCCACTTATTTTAATAATGTTAGATTTATAAATGCTTTAAGAGATCGTGACATTAATATTTCTTTCTCTTCCATACGCCATCCATCTGGAAATCCATGTGAGAGATATATCCAGGAGATTATCAAGTTCCTGAGGATAAAAACTCACGATAATCATGCAGGATGGGTCACACATGTCCAGGAGGTTGAGGATAGTATCAACCATACTCCGAATACTGTTACTCTGGAGTGTCCTTCGACTGTGATGTATGGGATAAGGCCTGCCAGACCCTGGAATCAACAAATGGAAAGGGTACAAGACGTGGAACAAGTTACTGTCCAAGTGGGAAGAAGACCGGCAGAGCAAGGAAGAAAATATGTCAGACAACAAAATGACAAAGTTACTAGCAGGACCAGGTTTGAAGTTGGTGATATTGTTATTGTCAGAAGCTATCGTCTTGGTAGACGTGACCAAGGAAAATGTCATAAGCTCGACCTTCCTTATGTTGGTCCTTATCGTATTACCAGACGATTCAACGATGTTACATACGAGTTATATACTATGGATGGTCGTCGTAGAAAGGGCGATACCATATAAGTGCTCTGCAACCGTTCGCTCCACTGTGCATCAGCTGAGTGCGGGGATCGGTTATGACAGGGTGCGTAACTGTAATTATATGATGAACAAGATTTTGACATGTACAGGCTTTTCCATCATATAATCTTGGGGAGATGCTATGGACTTTTCCCCGAAAACATTTTGAAAAGTTATATTATTTTATGTATGTACATTTATTTTGGATGCCAGTGTACAATTTTGTCATTTATTATTTATGAATGTATATTTTATTTTGATTTATATTTTGACTAGCGTTGTTGTAGTACGCCGTTTTCCCATGCCATTTCCGCAGACACTAATGTACTTTGTAGTTAGAAGGTCGTATTTTTTGAGAAGATAAATTCATTATCTTTTGTTAGTAGCTTCGTGATTTGATTTAATTGTGGTTGGTGCTTGATTTCATACCGATTTATTGACGAGTGTGCTGAACTCGTAATTGTTTAATTTTTAGGCTTTCTAACTGATTGATGTCTCGGGAAAAAAAAAAAATTTTCATTTACCTAAGTAAAAGATATTATTCTTATTATCATTTATATAATTATCTTGTATGTATTGATGTATACTTTATGCTTAGTTGTATGAATTAGATGACAAAGAACGTTTTTTAAAATTTCTATATAAAAAATTACTGTAACGATAAATTTTGTTCGCTTAGATTCAAGGGCATATTTTTTCATGTGGTTCGCACATGCGTTTAGAGTTTGTTTCGGGCTATTATATCTGGTTGTTTACTTTGTTTATTGTGGGAGAAATTAAAATACTTCTTTGCAATTTATTAGTTTGTAATTTTGCCCGGTTGTCACTAAGGAAGTTTAATTATACGCGTCGGTCACTTTCGTATAATAATTTTACCTTAATAATATTGTTTGATGATGCAATATTTATCTTAATATTTCATTAAGATTTTTTTTTTTTTTATTCATATAATAAAATTTCATTTTAATTTTATTGTGATTTTCTTTTTACCTTTGTTTGAACTCTTGTACTGGCGCTATATAAATTTGTAGAAGAGAACAACCACGTTTTCCAATTGGAACCTTGAGGGAAGAGCAGTCTCATCTGGTATATAAACCGACTGAATATCTAAGCTAGACAGTTTGGTTGTGAATTGTGAATAAGCGATATTTAAAATCACAATTTATAGCAATATGTTAATAGCTAGGGAGTAGCAACTTCAAACTTTCAAAACTGACATCTGCTTTCAAAACTAACATCTGAATTATTAACATCGTCGCCTATACGGCGTTTCTAATAAACTTTAACCAAGGTCTATCGTAGCTTAATTGTGCTACGACGTCAAAACACCGTGCTTATAATTCACCAAAAAAAAGAAACAAAAACGAGGCAAACCAAGTTTTGGGGCGACGAGGATTGCCCCTCCTACCCGTTCCTGCCAACGTCCAACGGCCCACCCGACTCTCAAGACTGCCTCAGCCCAGGGGGTGGGAGACCCAGAGGTACATAAAAAACAATAAGGTGGTGCGCTACCGAATTTCGTGCCGCTGGACGTCGCAAATTCGGAAAGGTGATCACAAAGGGAAAAAAAGGCAAGTCAGGCAACGGGCAAATGGCACAATCTCGCCGTCCGAAACCAAATACCAAACGCAAAAAAGAAAGAAGAGAAAAGTACGGATCTCCATCTTTATTTCAAGTGAATAATAAAAGTAGGTAGGCACTAAAGGGCCAGCCTGTATATATGCGATGTGAATAGCTACGTGCGCATACAAAGGAAAAAGAAATCATAATTACTTAAACAAAATTGCTACAGTTTGATATATAAAAAAAGAAAAAACAATAATTAAAGGTTGCTGATTTCTTTATTTGATCAAATTAATTATAATAAGGAACGACGACTGATAAACCCTGTCAAAATACGTATTTTCCCAGTCCACAAATACAAATTTAAAGTATACGCCCGATCTGTTGGGCAGCCAAGAGGCTTGTAATATTTTAATAGGAAACAAAATACCCTAAATTAACAATGGATATTTGCAGTAAATTACACAAAGACGGGAGTCCTATACGGATTTTTAAAAAAATTATCCCACTAAAAAAAAATAAATTTAAATAAAATGAATAGAGGGAAAAAAACAGACTTCTTAAGGAAGTCAATTATCTGAATTCCAACAAAACGTTGAGAGACAAAGATATGATACCGTAAATAATTGAATGACTAATTGCTTATTAGTATGAACATATGAACGAAGAAAACATAAATCTTAATGTTAAAAATCATAAATTTTTGAAATAAAAATTGCTTTTAAACGTGCAAATAATACCAAAAACTTTAACCAAGCGATGTCTTTGAGTTGCACAAAAAAGGTTGTTTCTTTGGACGAAAGAAAGACCTGTGGAAACTTACTTTGAATTCGAGAATAAATTTATGTGATAAAATATATAACAACCCGTACAAAGAAATAAATATTCAAAAATGCTTTCCATTAGTTTAAACAAAAGTGGATATTATAGCACTCCAAATTTGGATAATATTTAATAATTAAATTACTGATTAAGATCATACAAATTATGCGTGAAGCGTGTAATAAAGCTTAATTAATGATAATGACTTTAATTAAAGGAAAATTTAATAAATACAGTTAGATAAAGATGATGATAGAAAAACGGAAGGCTTAGCTTGATTGTCCGTCGACGTGAGATGTTCTCCTTCGGCGGGTGTCCCAGGGGAAAGCAGATATTCTTCCGCGTCTCACAAAAAGCGAAATATGGATCCTATTGTTCGTAGCTTGTGGGTAGAACCATCTATATTAAAGAAGCGAATAACGAATAAGCATGAAATAAAATTAATTAATGATCAGACTACATACCAGAATGTTCCTTCCAATGGATTTTTTTGCCCAAAATCTCTAATAATGAAAAACGAAATGCTCTCGTTCGACCAAAAAATCCCCTAAACTGGTAATCGACACACGCGATTAAGCAATGTGTTTCTGAACAAAATCCTGTAAACAGAGGGCTGTAGGTAACTTCTTCAAGAAAGGTAATTAAAGCCACATTCAGAAACACATGTGGTCGAACCAAAAAAAAAAGCTATCGTACGTTTTATCGACATGGTGTGGATTTTACATCTACTTGGAAGAAATTATCACACTTCCAAAGAAAAATCGAAGTAGGGGAAATCAATTGAAAGGAACAAAACTATACGCAATATCACGCGGATAAACGGTAATTGAAAAATATAAAGGTAGGTTCACCGGCAACGGGGCAAAATAAAATAAAGAGAACGCTAGTTTGGGATAAAATAAATGAGTGTTACGGACACGTAACAATTCCCCTAACGCTCCCCATAAGAAAAAAGGAAAATAAGTTTACTTTTTCTTTGTTTTTAAGAATTTTTCAGAATTTTTTATGGATTTTTTTAATTTAAGATAAGGAGCCCTTTTTATCGAGGTTGAAGTAGGCCCAAACTAACAAAAGGACTACAACCTACTGTGAGGGATGAATGCCCCGACCGAGACCGAGTAGAAAGTCCACCTCTCCGGACAGAAAAGAAGTATAGCGGAAAAGAAGAGAAGAGTAGAGAAAAGTTTGAGTAAGAAAAATAGAAAGGATGTACAAGTGAAGCGGGTAAACAAGAGAAGAAAGCTAGGTGAAGGGTAACGAGAGTTGCGGCAATGCGGAAACGGCAAGGCCCTCATGCTCTCGACTCGTGGGTGGAAAAAGACAGCCAATAGGAAAAGAAATCCGGAGACATAACCCACGAAACGGTAACGAGCTATAACCTATCTCAAAGTAAATGTCAAAAGATAAATATTCCAAAATAAGTGGCAAGGAAAGAAAAGTCGAAATGGTCCAAAATAAAACCTATCCCACAAGAGTCCCAATAATGAGAAACTCCCAAACAGAAAAGTAACAAACTCCAAAAGGAAAAGAAAAGGAAAGTCAGAAAACTAAAAGAAAGGAAATGAGGCGTCTACGATGTTCTTAGCTAACCACGACTCCTTTTAGTAGTCTCGGTCCGACCCCCCGCCCCAACGAGGCAAGGCGCAGACCAGCGAAGCGCTTTATTTCTGTCATTTATATTTTGTATTCCCTTGACAAAGGCATCATTGCCGAAACATGTAGGGTTGTTTTAAATATATATACTTTGAAGTAATGAACCATACCTTTAATCGCCGACTTATTAAGTTATATATATATATATATATATATATATATATATATATACAGGGCAATCCAAATTAAGTGTTCACCATTGGTAACTTTGTTATTATTAGAGATACAAGATTGTTTAAATTAGCAAACTAGTAGTACTTTTAACGCTCTTTAAGATGGAGGAATTTAAAAAAACAAATGAGCAGCGCGTTTTCGAGTTTTCCCGAAAAATATGTTTTTTTCAAATGGAAATCCCTGTATATTATATCATTTTCTGTTAGAAATTCAATTTTTAAACAAAAAATCTTATAAGAACTTTTTTACTGGGATTAAAAACACTTGAGTTATAATGTATAAACAAAAACAGCTAAATAATTTTTATAAACTTTATTTTATACATAAACATATCATTAAAAGAAAATAAAAATCACTGATTTTTTCATAGAAGATGTTCAAAAATACCACCTTGTTGTTCAATACATTTTTGAACACGTTTCTGAACTTGTCGAACTGCTTTTAGTATGGTCCTACCATATATTTGGTTTATCTTTTCACTAACTGCATTTTTTAGGGCGTTTACGTTTGCTTATAAATCTCTGTCTTTAAATAACCCCCCCAAAAAAAATCAAGGGGTGTTAAATCTGGCGATCGGGGAGGCCACTGAATAGGACCATTTGTTCCTATCCATGAATTGTTAAAAATAGTATTTAAAATTTGATGAGTACCTCTGTAGTTGTGCGCAGGTGCGCCATCCTGCTGAAAATGCAGATTCTGTCTACTTATGAGATCAATATCGTCTAAGAAATTATTCAAAATTTCAGTAAAAAATTCAATGTACCTTTCACCAGTTAGAGTGGCCTCATAAAAGAAAGGACCAACAATCCTTGAACCAATTAAACCGCACCAAACATTAAAACTGTAACGGACTTGCGGGCGTCTTGGATGTACTAAAAGAAGATTTTTCTTTGACCAGTATTGATGATTTTTTGTATTGTACATTCCAGAATTTGAGAAATTTGATTCATCGGTCCATAAAATATAACGAAAGTTGTTTACATTTTGGCGACAAAAGTTAAGATACCAGTGGCAAAAAACATTCTTCTCTCTGGATCCCCTGGCAAGAAAACTTGAACTGGTTTGTACTTATAAGGAATGAATTTGTGTTTCTTCAGAATCCTATGCACAGTACCGTGACTCAAATCAGATTCCTTGATAATATCTAGTATGGAATTCTCACGGTTGGCCTCAAAATATGCAAGAACTAGAATTTCCGTGGCGTCGCTTATTATAAAAGTCCTTCTTGTTCTTGTTTTGGCAAAAACACTCTCATTGCCTCTAAATTTTCGGTACAGTCTCAGAAAAAATTGCTCATTTGGTTGTGTTCGGAGTGGATATAATTCAGCGTAGTGTTCTTTTGCCCTCCTAGAGGATTTTCTGCACACTAAATAAGATTCTAACATATCACACTTTTCTGCATGGGTAAAAATAATTTTTTTGTCAAATTAATAACTAGCAAAATGAAATTTATAAGTGAAAGACTAATAAAACTGTACTAATATTTGACGTTTACTAGAAAGAATTAACGTCGTTATCATAGAAATATAGAAATGCACTTGACTTAGCTGTTTTTGTTTATTCACTATAACTCAAGTTTTTTAATCCCAGTAAAAAATTTCTTATAAGATTTTTTGTTTAAAAATTGAATTTCTAACAGAAAATGATATAATATACAGGGGTTTCCATTTGAAAAAAACATATTTTTCGGGAAAACTCGAAAACGCGCTGCTCATTTGTTTTTTTTTAATTCTTCCATCTTAAAGAGCGTTAAAAGTACTACTAGTTTGCTAATTTAAACAATCTTGTATCTTTAATAATAACAAAGTTACCAATGGTGAACACTTAATTTGGATTGCCCTGTATATAGTTATATATATATATATATTGAGGCATTGCAAGAAGGGCTCTTTCTCTGAAAAAATACAAAGGATACATGTAACTGTAATGTTTATATTTACTATATAATTTAATACCAAGAAGGGGAAAAATTGATTCAAAGTATAAATACTTTATTATGACGACAAATTTGCCTTGAAACAATTAACTTATTTTTCTTTTTTTTATTGTGATGTTTATATTCATTTCTATTTCAAATTAATATTTAACGCGATTTTATTCGAACATATTTAACGTATTTATATTTAAATGTATTTGAACAATCAAGCCCCGCCCACAATTTTAACGGTGCAATAACCCGAAAAGAAACAGATGTTGACAGAGTGATTGTAAACACATCAACATATGTTACCTAACTAAAGTTATTTTATAAATCTAATTGTAATTTTTTTAACTGTTTTACACTGTAAAAATGTTTAATTTAATAATATTCAAAAAGATAATGCAAGTAAAGAATGGAGCGATTTGCGGCAAGTTATGTAACTAAAAACAAATGAAAAGATTGGCGTCGGTAATTAGTAGTTGCAACGAGAGGACACGTTTTTTTGTGCTCCGGCTTAATTAAAATAATTTGGCGGAAATATTCAGTGCTCGAGATTTTTAAGTCAACCAAACGTTTCACCTACCTAAGGACTACCTGTACCAAATTTAACATCTTCCGACCAGACCGTTCAAGAGTTAAGAATTTTTAAAGTTTTCGATACGAAAACTACCCGCCCAAAATTTCATCGTACATCGAACACCATCTTTGATCGCCCGAGATCGGTCATCTGTTCAAGCCGCCGTCGGACTTGGAGATATTGAAAAGTTCACATCATCCCAAGGGATATTAGCAGAAATATTCTCCAGTTTCCCGCTGTGAAGACTTCTCTAGAACACATGCGCAGGAATCACAAGAGGCTATCCGAAGATTCAGGTTTTTGTTATTTTTACGAATATTATACGCGCCATTTTTAACTTGCTTATGAACACTTCTAGAACTCTTTTTTGTTTATTCTATACATAATTATTTGCATTGCTTTCACTGATATTAAACATTGTAATTTTTATTCAACATTATTTAAATACTAGTATTCACTATTTTTAATATTAAAACTTGAGTCAATTTCACTTTTATAAATTATTTTAATATATCAACAATTATTTGCACATGTCTTACACCATATTGCATTTGTACTGTAAGAATACCAACTGCCAAGTGTCTCCCTTATGATATGTGTGTCACGAAAAGTGTTTTTTTTTAATATTGAAACTTTTAAAGATGTTTACTTATTAATAAAGTTAATTGTTAATATTTTACTTTGGCATTTTTTTTTAAAGTACTTGAGATATTGTTCCATTTCTGAGTAAATAAGCTATGTAAGTAAATTCACAGTGGAGAGAAGTGAACCTACCTTAACCCTGAGAGAGAAATAAGCTAGCCGATAAAAAACAGTTAAGTATTGAATAAGCCCAATTTAAATAATTAATGTATACAATATACGTTCACAGTAATATAACAATATATATATACATACAGAGCTTTCCTTTATAACAATATATACGTTTTCTTTTAGGTTTCCGCGGGTAGTAATGTGTTTTAACTGGATTCCGGGTTTTCTTCCGCGTTTCCACTGTTTGGTCTTCGTAAAGACCGGTGCTGGTTTCTGGACGACGTTTCGGCAAAATCACATTTGCCATCTTCAGGTCTGCAATAACTGTCAGCTTCTGCTTCTGGTCACTCGTAAACTGACGTAGTCGAGTTTAGGATGGTGGTTATATACCCGATTAGCGTTCTGGTTGATTACGCTTGGTTGAGTGTGTGTGCGCGGCTCCGTGTCGTTGGGCCTGTAGCTGTAGTGTACTTGTTGGGTTGCGGTGTAGGTGTTTTTATTTGTTGCTTTTTGTTGACAACTTCTTAGCTTAATACTGGTTTCCATGCTGTTGGTAGCCTCTGGGTATTATCTCGCGAATTCAAATTGTCCGGGCATTTCTCAATTTCGATAGCTTCCCTGATTATTCTGGTTTTCATATGTTCTATGTTCGCCAATAATTTGGTATTGCTGAAGTCTATCGTGTGGGACGTTTCCTTTGCATGCTGAGCCAAAGATGAAATTTTCTCGTGTTTTCTTACGGAGTTTTGGTGTTTATCTCTTCTTACGTTTACCCTTCTGTTTGTTAGGCCGATATACGTCTTCTCACAATTAAGGTATGGAACTTCATAAACTCCCTGGTTTTCTAAAAGTATTCTTCTTTTTGGATTCCGAAGGACTGTACAGATTTTTCTGTCGCCTTGGATGTGGTTTCAATGTTGTGTCTTCGTAGGACTCTGGATATTCTGTCGGTGGTACCTTTGACATAGGGTAAGTAGGTTTAGGCTATTGATTTCTATTTTTCCTCTTGTTGTGTGGCTCGTTTAGGTTTTATTGCTTTGTTGATTGCCCATTTGCTAAAGCCATTCTGCTGGAGTGCATTGTGGAGTTTATCCATTTCTTGAATCACGTTGTCTTCATCTGCTAATCTCTGTGATCTTGTTACTAGGCTCTTCACTACTGCTTGCAACTGAGCTGGATGGTGGTAAGACTTCTTCATAACCAAAACGTCGAAGAAGAAAGAAAGAAAGTTAAGAAGAAAGAAAATGGAGAATTAAGCCATACAGTGTACCGCAAATCCACACATACAGATCGGTACCTCAACGCACAGTCTCACCACCACCCAGCTCAGTTGCAAGCAGTAGTGAAGAGCCTAGTAACAAGATCACAGAGATTAGCAGATGAAGACAACGTCAATCAAGAAATGGATAAACTCCACAATGCACTCCAGCAGAATGGCTTTAGCAAACGGGTAATCAACAAAGCATTAAAACCTAAACTAACCACACCACAAGAGGAAAAAGAGGAATCAGTAGCCAAAACCTACTTACCCTATGTCAAAGGTACCACCGACAGAATATCCAGAGTCCTACGAAGACACAACATTGAAACCACATTCAAATCAGACAGAAAAATCAGCACAATCCTTCAGAATTCAAAAACAAGGATACCTTTAGAAAACCAGGGAGTTTATGAAATTCCATGCCTTAATTGTGAGAAGACGTACATCGGCCAAACAAACAGAAGGGTAAACGTAAGAACAGACGAGAAAACTGCATCTCTGGCTCAGCATGTAAAGGAAACCTCCCACACGATAGACTTCAACAATACCAAATTATTGGCGAACATACAACATATGAAAACCAGAAATTATCAGGGAAGCTATCGAAATTGAGAAATGCCAGAACAATTTGAATTCGCAAGATGATACCCAGAGGCTACCAACAGCATGAAAACCAGTATTAAGCAAAGAAGTTGTCATCAACACACAACAAACAAAAACACCTACACCGTAATCCAGCCAGTACACTCCAGCTACAGGCCCAACAACAAGGAGCCGCACATACACTCAACCAAGTGTAACCAACCAGAACGCTAAATGGGTATATAACCACCATCCCAAACTCGACTACGTCAGTCTACGAGTAACCAGAAGCAGACAGTTATCGCAGACATGAAGATGGTAAATGTGATTTTGCCGAAACGTCGTCCTGAACCAGCACCGGCCTTTACGAAGACCAAACAGTGGAAACGCGGAGGAAAACCCGGAATCCAGTTAAAACACACACACACACACACACATATATATATATATATATATATATATATATATGGTAAACCTAATCAGTAGGCGATTAAAGGTCTGTATATTACTTCAAAATATATGTATTTAAAAAAACTCTACATGTTTCGGCTGTATACGCCTTTTTCAAGAGAATACAAAATACCAGAGAAAACCAGGGAGTTTATGAAATTCCATGCCTTAATTGTGAGAAGACGTACATCGGCCAAACAAACAGAAGGGTAAACGTAAGAACAGACGAGAAAACTGCATCTCTGGCTCAGCATGTAAAGGAAACCTCCCACACGATAGACTTCAACAATACCAAACGTCGTTATATCCTGTCATTCATATTTTGTATTCTCTTGAAAAAGGCGTATACAGCCGAAACATGTAGAGTTTTTTTAAATACATATATTTTGAAGTAATATACAGACCTTTAATCGCCTACTGATTAGGTTTACCATATCATACCAAGGTCACGAAGTTATTATATATATATATATATATATATATATATATATATATATATGTGGTATAAGTCGGCGATTAAAGGTCTGGTTTATTACTTCAAAGTATATATATTTAAAACAACCCTACATGTTTCGGCAATGATGCCTTTGTCAAGGATATAAAAAATATAAATGCCATTTATATTTTTTATATCCTTGACAAAGGCATCATTGCCGAAACATGTAGGGTTGTTTTAAATATATATATATTTTGAAGTAATAAACCAGACCTTTAATCGCCGACTTATTATACCATATCATACCAAGGTCACGAAAATATTATATTTTTATATATATATATATATATATATATATATATATATATATATTGTGGTAAACCCCGCCAGCGAAAGCTCTTAGAAATGCTACAGCGACAAAATGATATTCCACGTAATACTGCTAAGTGAAATATAAGCGGAAGTTTACAACATTCAGTATAATAATGATGAGACTCTACTGATAACTATAAAATTTCTCAGGTTCGTGTAAATTGGTCCTTGTTATGTGCTGTAGAAGTAAACATACATTAAAAAAAAAACAAATCTTTATTTATTTAACCACTTTTTAATAACGATATTTATCAATATCGATAAGGCACATATATCGATCTTTGAAACCTTTGACGGACAAACTGACATCTATATCAGGTTGGCTATAACTCACTAGGTGAAATAAAAAGGGTTTAGTACTACGCTAGATTAAGTAGTCTAAAGAAACCTTTCCAGCAAAATAAATAACTTCGCTAATTAAATAAACAAACAAAACTCCAACATCAAACAAAAGAAATAAACTATATTTAGTTAATTAAAGATTTCTAACAAGAAAATATAACAAATATGGTGTTAGGATATTGGTATACCTTTACAGGTAGGTATTTATTTTTGTATATGCTTATTTCTATTTTTAAATATCACAATAACCTAAATTTATGTAATTATTCTTCAGGAAATATTATTAATCTAAACTACTGAACGTTAGAAAGGTATGATCAAAGGAAATATAAGTTGCGTGGACACAAAATGTAAGAATCAAAATTTATGATTCCATATAACCCTGATTGCAATGAAAACCGAAGTGTTCGGAATATTAATAACCTAAATGAGGTTAATCACAACAAATATATAACCCAAGTAAATGATGCAGATCTCGGATGGTCTATATACATTCAATTAGTAAGTGAAAAGAACTTATTAGTTTGTGAAAAGTATTCTGAATAGTTTTTAAAATGAATAAGTAAAGTTTACCAAGTCTATCGATTAATTTAAAACTAACATCAAATTAATGTCTCTTTATGTGTATAATTTTAGGTACCTTCTTTAATGGGATGCAAAGTTTGGTCCTGGTGTAAGGAAGGAACTAGGATATTGCCTCGATTGAGATTGGATAAAGGAAAAAAACTCTCGGATCTTCTAAATATTCAATAAATCTTCTCGGAATTCTAAAATAACTGTTCTTGCTTGAGGACAGGAAGTTCAGGATGTTAATTTATTACGTAAGGTTCCCAGAAAAACCGTTATCTTCTTAATTTTCGAGTTTTTAAAATTAAATATAGTTAATCGCCATGTTGGAATTTCAATTTCAAAATGATGCTTTCGTAAATTAATTATTAAAACACTGTTATACGACGTTCAAAAGACTTTTTCCTAATTAATTAAATGTTAAACTATCTATTGAGAATATTTTAAACACGTTCAATTGTAGAAATTAATTTTAAAATCTGTTTTGTAATCTGCGGTATAAGAACAACGCTAATAATTTTTAAAAATGGCGACCGTATCTCACGGGCTATCGAACGACTCTCTCCCGGAAAGACGCCGTTTAAAACAAAACGTCCCCTTAAAATTTTATTCACAACTTTTCATTGGATAGTCCGAACAACGGAAATGATGTAAATTTAAATGTTCAAATTTATATTAATTACACTTTCCATCAGAATTAATCACCTATTGCTTATTATCTAATATGAATTGGGATATTTAAAAAAAAACTATTCGAAATATATTTATATTTCCTTTGATATTTCCTTTTCTTTTACTTAAAGTTTGAAAATGTATAATATGATATGTTTTTAATTTTCCAAAATTTTATTCATATATAAAAAAGACTAAATTAACATATATAAATGTTGGAGGTAATTTGCCTCACAACATTATCCTCGTTGCTGGAAAAATAAAATTTTGGAAAATTCTATTGTTTTAACTTTAATTTTATAGCTAATCTTACATTCTAATTGTTTGTAAATTATTTTAAACGTTGATAACTCTAATTATTTAAACATATTTGATAACATTTTAACTTTTTTTTTTAATTTGAATATTATTAATGTAATTTTGTTTTAATCTTTCTCACCCTTGATGTTTGTATATTTCGACTGTTACGTACCCTTTTTATATTGTATATTAATTTTCTATTTATTTATTTAATTATCATAATTAACATCTCAGACCACATAATAATCCTGCAGTGAAGATACGTGAAAAATACCTTTTATGCGCTCAGTATTAGGTTTTATTAATTCGTACGTACAGGTACCGAATTTCTTATTTATTTCAAATGGACCCTCGTATGACTTTAATAATTTCCCCATTATTTTTTTCGTTTTGTCAGAAACCCTTAAACTCTTCACAATGACCATATCTCCTATGTTGTATTCTTTCAACTTCACCAATTTCTTCTTTTCCCACTTGTTCTTCTTTGCTATCATTGGATCTCGGGCTAGTTCGTATTGCTCTGCGATATCTGCCAAATCCTCATTTTTCCATGGCCTTAACGGATCTTCCCCAGTAAATAGAGTTATTGGACATACGTTGTGTACCGTGCTCGGTACATTGTTTAAAACTGTTTCGATACGGTAAATATGCCTTGCCCAGGTGTTATGTTTTTCCTCTAGTAATATTCTTAAATATTTAATGATTTCTCGGGCGTATCGTTCGGTTGGATTAGCTTGTGGATGCCGATATGATGTATAATAAGTTTTTATGTTCCTTAGATGTAAATATTCTTTATACCTTTCGCTTGTAAAATATGTGGCGTGGTCTGATAAAATGGTTTTCGGATAACCATACTGTAAAAAGTAATCATTCAAAGCTTGTAAAACGGTGTCGGTATTGCATTTCTGTGTTGGAATCAGTTTTACATATTTGGAAGAAGTGTCGCAAATGATTAGTATGTTCTTGTATCCTTTTGTGCTTGGTATCAAATTTGATATAAAATCAATAGTTATTAAATCCATTCTATCGTATGCGATGATGTTTTTGCTGATGTTTTGATTCGTTCGATTTTTGTCCTTGGCTAACTCACATATCTTACATTTCTTTATTTCTCTTTTGATTATTCTTTCATCCTGGACACAGTAAAATGCTTCACGAAACAATAACCATATTTTCCTAGCTCCGATGTGTAAATAATAATTGTGCAAAAAGTTTGCGATCTCTTTGGCATGCTCTTCAGTAGTGACATATACCTCGTTATTACCAATTTGTTTTACTAGCAAATTATTCTTCATGCTATATCCTTTATATGTACCTTCTTGTTGTATGGTGTTCTTTATATTTTCAAAACTTGAATTTGCTTGAATTAGTAACAGCTTCTCTCGTGAAAATAAACCTTTTTTTGTTAAATGTTATAAGGTTGATATAAATGGATTGTTTTTTGTTTTACCCATCTTTTCTACTCAACACATCCGCTGTGATCATGTCCTTCCATTTCTTATATCTAATTTCCATATCATATTGTTGGATGAGTAATTGGGATATTTTAAAAAAACTATTCGAAATATATTTATATTTCCTTTTATTTTACTTAAAGTTTAAAAATGTATAATATATGTTTTTAATTTTCCAAGATTTTATTCATATATAAAAAAGACTAAATTAACATATATAAATGTTGGAGGTAATTTGCCCCCCAACAATATATATATATATATATATATATATATATATATGAAAAAAACCACATCCGTCCAGAAACGTGCATATATATTTCACTGTCGTTACAGATCATCAGTACACGATATTCTAACATGGACATGATTTTATTTTTATACTTTCGTGTATATATACGAATTATATTGAATTTAATTGGAGTGATTTGTGCAATTGATTCTACAATCTGACAAGATTACTCCTGCCGAAGAATGTAGACGCAAACACGTCGCGACGTTAGCCATCCACCTGTGCGGATAATGAAAATTGTATGAAAAAAACCACATCCGTCCAGAAACGTGCATATATCGATATTTCACTGTCGTTACAGATCATCAGTACACGATATTCTAACATGGACATGATTTTATTTTTATACTTTCGTGTACATATATATACGAATTATATTGAATTTAATTGGAGTGAGAAATAGCAATTATTCAAATCTCCTCTCACATGTAATTGTCGCTAAATTTGGGCAATTGATTCTACAATCTGACAAGATTACTCCTGCCGAAGAATGTAGACGCAAACACGTCGCGACGTTAGCCATCCACCTGTGAAATGATTATTACATGTGAGAGGAGATTTGAATAATTGCTATTTCTCACTCCAATTAAATTCAATATAATTCGTATATATACACGAAAGTATAAAAATAAAATCATGTCTATGTTAGAATATCGTGTACTGATGATCTGTAACGACAGTGAAATATCGATATATGCACGTTTCTGGACGGATGTGGTTTTTTTCATACAATTTTCATTATCCGCACAGGTGGATGGCTAACGTCGCGACGTGTTTGCGTCTACATTCTTCGGCAGGAGTAATCTTGTCAGATTGTAGAATCAATTGCACAAATTTAGCGACAATTACATGTGAGAGGAGATTTGAATAATTGCTATTTCTCACTCCAATTAAATTCAATATAATTCGTATATATACACGAATGTATAAAAATAAAATCATGTCCATGTTAGAATATCGTGTACTGATGATCTGTAACGACAGTGAAATATCGATATATGCACGTTTCTGGACGGACGTGGCTTTTTTCATACAATTTTCATTATCCGCACAGGTGGATGGCTAACGTCGCGACGTGTTTGCGTCTACATTCTTCGGCAGGAGTAATCTTGTCAGATTGTAGAATCAATTGCACAAATTTAGCGACAATTACATGTGAGAGGAGATTTGAATAATTGATATTTCTCACTCCAATTAAATTCTATATATATATATATATGTAGACTTGTAAGTATTATCGAGTGTACTATAATAATGAATAATTAATTAATCGGATAAGCGGTCTATTAACTAAAAAACTCATTTATTTCAACCTCTATATTTCGTAGCCATTGGCTACTTCTTTGGGAAGCTAAAAACATAGTTAAAATTTAGCAGTAAACGTAACTAAACATATTAAAATAGATTTACATTAATATTATATAAGTATAAAATTTGTTAAAGAAATCTTTCAAATTTTGCATTACCAAATACCAATATTCAATTATAATAGATAGATGAAGACAGTAAATACAAGAAGATATTTAATGTTAGCATTGCGTTGCGATGATATTTAATAATAGAAAAGTTACAAAAGTTATTCGTTATCATATATAACTGTTCTTTGATAAAAGATATAATGATAATCATGATAATAATATTATGGCACACATTATTATTACACAAAAATACAAAAAAATTACATTGACTAAAATTAAACTTGGAAACACTTGGAGCTACTGAATAATTATGGGCAATAAAAGTACCTAACTATTATTTTACATAATTTTATTTGAATAGCACCAATTGTAAAAAAAATTAGATTATGCTGTAAATTTAAACAGGCTATAAGTGGACGAAATTCATGAAAAAAGTTTGAACTCATTAAAAGAAAGACCTTACAGTCGATGCCAGACAGAAGATTCTTTAAATATAGACATAGGAATCGGGCCAAGATTCAATTCATGCAGACCACCTGATGAAGAATAAAACTAGAAATAAAGCTATTATAACGGAGATAGCTAGTTATATTATGAAGATATATTAGTTAACTACGGGAACCGAAAATCCAAGAGAATTCATTTTGGAAACAAGTACAATATGACCTAAAGTATGCATGGATACTTTTGTAAAATCAGTTTTATTACATACACACGCTGTTGATAACCATATGACTCGCTAATAAAGTGTGTAATTTCAAGTTGATAAGTGATCGATCTACAACAAATCCATGGTGGTTACTAGAAATAGAGACATAAATTTTGGAATCGAGTAATTTCTGAAACAGTTTAACGCAATCAGCTAGAATATAGTTAGAGCGAAAATTAGAAGTAAACCTAATCAGTTTCAAAATATTCAAGAAGGTACATCTAAACAGGAAAACGTTGAAAATCATTGTTAACGGTTCGTAAAGAGGTACAGTTACGAATGAAAAATTTAGGAATTGAACTTGAATTGCTTCATCGCCCAAAATGCAACTTGTCTTAAAAAAACAGGTACATGAAAGAAATTAGAATACGAGCGTGATGTGACCAGGGTGGAAAAACCAGCTGGCAGAATCAGCTGACAGTCAGAGAATATATTTGAGAATATGCCTCCATAATTTTCCCAGGATTAGAAATTTCCCGATTATCGATAGTTATTCATCCAGGTATTCTAGTTTTACCATTTTTCGAACTAATATACTGCCAAAAGACTTTCGGATTATTTGAAATATTATTTTCAAATAGACGTTACAGGTATTGCTACTTTCTTCCTCAGCCAACTTACGTGGTCTTACAAATTCACTACGATAATACGTACGATAAGGTTTCTATTTCTTAGAGCAGTGTTCTTTTAATTTGGTTAGCCAAATCAGAATACCATTTGGTG
The DNA here is from genome assembly GCA_935421215.2 of Melolontha melolontha. Classification (NCBI taxonomy): domain Eukaryota; kingdom Metazoa; phylum Arthropoda; class Insecta; order Coleoptera; family Scarabaeidae; genus Melolontha; species Melolontha melolontha. The sequence continues at coordinate 83,136,228 of OW285242.1, read as the reverse complement.
AAATTTTGGTGAAAATCTTTCTTTTGAGTCAGATGAAGAAAAACTATTGCCATTCTTCAAACTCAATTCACCATAATCAGCTATTCTTATGCTCTGGGAAAAACAAAACATTTTGTTGTCTAGAAGAATTTATAAATTATTAAAATATTCAGAAATCTGTCTTACTATTACTTTAAAAGTCACTATCATGAAATTAAATAAGTAACGAAAAGTATAAATAGATCCTCTTACACGTTTTCAAAATGTAAAAAAAAACTATGAACTTTTCAATTGAACACATGATACTTAAACGACACTACACAAAACATACGGTGCTACTAATTTGTGGTTGCAATAGACCTAAAAAACTGGCTAGTAAGGACTCTTTAATAGATAAGGGTCATATTATAATAAAATATAAATTTATTTCATAGTTTTAGTAAATTCTTTTCCTGAAATACTTAATACATAACCAGTGAATTATAATTAGATAACATCTTGCGATGTTGAAACAATATTTTCTGCTTATAAATATATTTTAAATGACACCAAACAATTTTCATGTGTACATTTTAATTATAAATTATAATTATGATTATAGCGATAAAGTAATAAAACTGTTGTTAAATTATGTAGATTAATTACGTTTAGCAAGAAGATGGTTTTGATTTTTTATCGAGTGTTCAACGAAGGACCAATTAACTACATACTTAAATGCAAAAATGCATATTTAATTCAATATTTTCTTACTTTTTAGTGCATATTTGCAGGAATATTTTGACAATTTTGAATGTATACTTTCCTACCTTTATTATTAATAGAATAATATGCAGATTCTCATTATTATCTCAGAACTAACTTTTACGAAAATTCTGAAGTGCATAAATGTTTTTGTTTCAGGATAAATTACTAACGAAATTAGAAGAAAGTGAGCCAGAACTAGCCACTTGTCAAGAAGAAGAGGTAAGATTTCAAGTTTTTATTGCATTTATTTTCATACATATCATGTAAAAAATAGATCCAAATTATGTAGTGCCTATTTAATTTAAAGAAAAATCATTAAGAAATAAAATTAATAATACATTTGTATTAAATAATCGATATACATACAACCCTCTGATTTTTTTAATATTAAAAGACCATCAGTTTTTAAAATAAGTTGAAAATTCCTATTTGCAGAAGTTTTAGAAATATTAACTTTTATCAAGGTAGTACTTTGTATGATTTTTTAATTATAAATCAAAAATTAGAAATTGTTTTTTCTTATTTTTCGAAAATAAAATCATTGTTTTTTCTTTCTTCTGACGTACAGATAATTCAAGCCCACTTTCTTAATTAAATGTCTATTATTTTATTCCTTTGTGAAGTTAAAAATGACTAATATAAAAATCAACATAAACGAACATCAATAAACCAAAATACTCTAGAATAAGTGATCTAACTGACATCTTGAAGATTTCGTCAGTTGAATCACTAAATTGTTCATTCATCATAGATTTACTTTAAGTTTCAATGAGGAATGATCTTTTAATGTTGAGCCTAATACAGTAAAACATAATCTTTTATTCTGAAGCTTGTATTACATCTCTCAAAATATTCCTAATACAATCAATGCCCTCCAGCATTTGAAAAAATTAGTTTTGAAAATATTTTTGATCTTTCTGTAAGCATCTTTTAAAAATATTGTCAGGTTTGTTGTTTTATATAAAATGCATTCTCAAAACTTACTTTGGTAAGTGGATTCACTTCCAATGTTGGATGCTAAATCGGGACTATATGTTGAATAACCAATCAATTCAATGTTTTGCTCTTTTAATCCATCGGCGATAAGTGAGGGAGCGTTATCATAAAATGAACTTTCTTTTGATCGATTATCACGTATAAGCGTACCGTAATGTCCCTTTCCGAAATAAGAAATAAGAACATTTCTGGCATTTTTCTTTAAAATATAGTGTTTTTGAATCAGTGGCTATAATGATCAACGCTCTGCAGTCGAGCGTTTATTAGTTCGACTAAATCATTCATTAATCATCGCTCGTAAAAGATAAAATATTAATAAAATGTACAAATAATCTTGATATGGGAATACGAATTTAGATGGACTTAAATTACTACTACTCTTTAGTTATTTTTTATATTTATACGTCTTTCCCTTCTTCCCTGAATACTTTTTTACTATATTTTTTCACATTCGTAGATATATCCAACACCCTGATAGTCTTTCCTAAATAAACTATAAAATCTTTGGTAGTCCTAGATTGATTTATTTACTTATTTCTGATTTAGTCTTTTTTATTACATATCAAAAGTTTAGCATATAGAAAAAAAAATTAATATTCATTTCGAAATATACATTAATACTTAATTTATTTTATTGCAGTGTGTTATTTGTATACATGCCAAGGCAACGATGCAAACGGCCCCATGTGGACATCAAGTCGTTTGCAGAAAATGTTTCGTCAAAACTATACAGATAGCAGTATCTCAGCGCCTGTTGCCTTTACGTTGTGTGATTTGCAGAGCTAAAATTCTCAGATTAAAGGTATATTTTGAAACCAACCTTAATTAGTAATTTTTACAGTTGCACACCGAACATGACTAAAATTTCTAGCAACACAGCATCAATAAAGGTAATAACAAATAGTAATGTATAATAAATAACTTAATTAAGTTAAATCAAAGCCAATTTACATTTCGATTTTATGCTATAAATTAATTGAGTCCCGTTGTCCTTCAAGTCTTCTCCTATACCACTATGTTTCAGGCAAACTTCAGAATTCCATTTCACTTAACTCCCTTCATGTCAACTGCCTTACTTACAACACCCTCCGGGTGTCATGTAGCTAAAATTTTCTTTTCCCAATTTATCTATCCCCATAAACTCTTTTCACTGTTTTCTCATTTACCAGCCTGTATACATGTACGAATTATCTTAATTGACCTTGTATATTGACATATTTTTAACGTCAAACCTCTACGGTACGAAATGAATCGATTAACGCTTGACCAATGTTGGGAAATACTGGATGTGAGTGCTCTGTTGCCGTAACAATTTTGATTTTGAAAAAAATTTTCGGTTGAAATAATGCACTTAATCGCCACCGCTGTACGCAAGTTTGTGAAGTAAGTTCGTAATATTGGCATGCGAACATGCGCAAGCTATCTTCATGTTCCTCGAGCACAATCAGCTACACCCAAAAATTTCACTTCGCCACAAATCTCAGCAATTGAACATTAGTGCACTAGCTTATGGAGAATTCCGCATGGAAACCTTAGATTATTCGGTTACAAGGTCCAACTTACTCAGATATTGAAACAAAGAACCCGCTTCGTTCGAACCCGCTTGGGTTATATAACAATAGGAAATTGACGTTGATTTTACTAAAAAAAAATGGTCTTTGCAGATGTGGGGCATTTTTACCTCAACGGCTATGTAAACAAGCAAAACTGCCCTAACTGCGGTTCAGAAAATCAACACGTAGTGGTAGTGAAACTTATACATCTTCAGTGTGTGACTGTTTGGTGTCGATTTTATAATCTTCATTATTGCCCCATTTCTCTTTGAAAATGAAAATAGTAACAATGTTACGGTCAACGGAAAACAATGGTAACCGATATTTTTGGACAGAAATTTATGAATTGAACTTTCGCGAGCTAGTGTCAGCAAAACGGTGCTGCGTGTCACACAAGCCGTGCAATAATCGATTCTTTGCGCACTAAGGTCGATAATAGTGTAATTTTGGTGATGTTGCTTGGCCTTGTGATTTGACGTCGTTGGACTTATTTTTTGTGGGGTACGGGGTACTGTTATAGAGCGTTATTTCTTTAACAATCCTAAGATGATTCAGGTACTTAAACAGAATATTGGTCGGCCTATTCGTGAAATAGGGCGTCATACCATCAAAAATATACTACCAAATCGAGTTTAGAGGATACGCTACTACGAAACCACCCGAGACAGTCATTGGAATGAAATTATATTCCATAACTAATTGAAAAGTTTACTCTTTTCAATAGAGCATCAAACTTTGAAAAATCTTGACTGGTGTTTATTTTATAAAAATTTAAAAAATAGGAACCAGCCAATGGCCCACCCTTCATTTTCGGCTGTTCTATAAACATGTCGTTGCCTATCCTATCTAGTATTTAACTAGAATTTTACTCAGGATCTTGGTTGCAATCTAAATTTAACATGAAAAGGTTGAAATATTTGGTTATTTTTCTGATTACTTCTGCCTCAAATTCAAGTGGTATATTTTTATTACCCAATAGTTAAATTTTTATGAAATTAAGTAAATTATCACTTGTTCAAGCTTGTGTCTCTATTATAATGGTAAGTACTTGCATTACTTAAATATATTTCTATTGTTTTCGGTTTACATTTATGCTTTCAAGCTTCGTGAGACATATAATTGGGATCTGATGGCAATTTAATATTTGTATTTGTATTTCGAGCTATGTAATTTGATCATTATCAAGTTTATGTTCTTGCAATATATTACTTAAAATTTCCTCGTAACATAGTGTTGGAGTAAGTGCCGGCGATGAAATTCTTTTAAACTCGATTCTGCACTGCGTTGATATGAATAACAACAAAAAATAAGCTAAATATTAAAGTATAAAGTGTACGATTGCAACTCTTAAAAAAATGTAAGAAAATGTATAAAATTATTTAAAAATTATGTATTTTAGACTGGCCCCTTACTGCCTCAGTCCGTCAGTGGATACTCGGTAAGTTCCAGGACTTCTTCTGTACCCCAGTCGGACAGCTTGTACAGTGTGAGCAGTGGTGGATCATCCATATCTTCCACATCGTGCTCTTCCGACGGAAACGGAATATCATGTTGTGGAGGTCATTGTTTGGGGGCGTACCCTCGACAGCCGACTGGTGCTCTCAGAAAGTCTCAACAGCACGCCATGAAGATCAAATTGCAAGAGTACAATAGAGGCGAAAAGCCAACTGTTAACAGATTACCTCCAATCAAAGAATTACCAATAGCTAGTCCTTCGCATAATATTCCACCTGCTTCGACTAGAATAAGGTAAATAGAAGGAAATAATAGATAATACAAGCATTTTTTTTCTTTAATACTAAATAGGAAATATATTTCTTCTCATTAGAAAGGCAGATATTAAGTCTGTTTAAAAATTTATTAAATCTTTAAATCTGAAATGACATAATAGGCAACTTCGACTACTTTTTATTATTTGTAGCGGAATAATGAATTTATTTTTTGATAAGAGATACAAACACTGAATGAGTCATAATTTATAATTGTACCAAAATTCAAATTCTAAATTTAAAACGAAATTTCCGTTCTTGTTGTTCTAATTATGTCTATTCAGAAATAAGATGTGATTTTTTATATGCTTTTAAATGTCCATAAAAGGCATTAACAAACTAATTGTAATATATTCAGGGAAGAACTGGATAAGTTCATTTTACTGAATAATTATTCATTAAAAAAAGAAATGCAGTTTGATAAAGCTGTAGAAATTTTTACAAATAATATCCAAAAAGTAACTTGGACCGCTACACCAACAATAGAAACAAATCAAACACAAAAAGAGATAATACCTTCAGTAGGATAGAAAATCGCTTAAAGGAGACGACTAGCAACGCATTTGCAACACCAATGAAGTGAGTATAATAAGAAACGGCCTAATAAAGAGTTACTAAATAGTTAAAAGAAATGCTTTTGAAAATTAAAAACCAAGAAATACAAAGATACTAGGAAGGACTTTCTCCTACACAAGCAACGTCGAAAGCGACAAGAGGACTAAAGAGGCCACCAGTTATAAATGAAAATAAACAATTGACAAGAAGTGACAAAGATAAGGTCAAAGTCTTCGTCAAACATATGCAAAAGTTTTTTGAGGTTTTGATTGGAAAACAACAGAAGAATAGGAAAGCAATATGCAACAATTTCAAATTCTCCGTTCCGAATGCAGATGCCATACAAGAAAATTATGATTAAGAAGTTAAACAAAATTTCGAAAGAAATTAATATAAATAAGGCTTAATTACATTATAAAATATAAAAATGCGTCACTGTCATTACATACATTTATAATGCAATTCCGCTTATCGTACTTTCCATATCTTTGGAAATTCACAAGAATAATTATGATTCGGAAGTCCAGAAAAAAGTCTACCGAAACTAGAAGAACTAAATAAATATTGCTCTACTGCCTTTTTAGACATAGCGTAACCTTTGGACAAGGTTTGGCACAGGAGCCTACACATCAAATTATAAAAAAGCCCACCTCATTCTCACTACCAACTTACAAAACTTTACCTAACAAACAGACATTTCTCTATTCAACAAAATACCGAATACTCAGCACCCAACTCCATTCAATCCGAGGTTCGTCAAGGTAGTATCCTAGGGCCTGCCCTGTACCCCTTTGTACAAGCGACTTGCCAACTGCTAAATCAATAATGGTGGCGACTTTTGCAGAAATACTCCTATATTGGCATCACCCAATAGTCCAGTTATAGTATCTCCAGGTCAACCTAATTAAGATTCAAGAATGGTTTAGGCTACTTAAGGCCAATGAATCTAAATCAACTCATGTTACATCATTTATAACACCCAAATAAACTCGACCGCCAAATTGCGCAGGCCGAAGATGCTAACGTACCTTCAAAAACCTTCCTCATTAGAGACGGCCATGCTCATTCAAAATTATATGTTTGTGACAGATTACGTGCACGTCACCAACCATTATCAAAAAGCATGGGCGTCTCCTATGAGGAAAGCTTTTGAAGGGACATTAAATATCTCGGACATAAACAGCTTAGTTTTAAATTAAGCAAAACATATTAAATCATTGATCGTAAGTCTGAACTATCCTTAAAAATAAAATTCTAATCTACAAAACAAGCAAGTGTGGACTTATGAAATACAACTACGGGGTACTGCAATCAACGTAAATATTGACATCACCCAAAAGTTTCAAAAAAAAGTCCTACACACTATGGTTGACGTTCCTCGCTATGTTTCAAATAAAGTCATACAACAAGATCGTGAATGAATGATAGTCCATCTCTCAATGTTTTAACCAGGAGTTGTTCGCATAAAATAACAATATACGATGTCTTAGAAAGTGTTTTCTCTCAGACTTAATAAACAGATTTACGACATTATATCAAACTTATTGTAAATACTATTACAAACGGCGGCTTTGCTGGTTATCGGGATGTATGTGCCGTGCTAATAATAATGAAATTATTTGATAATAAAATAATTACGGGTGCTGGTGAAGTATCATCAAAGATTCAGGACGTGTGTGATAATGGTTAATTAAATAAATATATTACAACTTACTTACTAAATAAAACACAGGGGCGTTGTCCTTAAAATTTGTATTTATATTTACATAAGAAAGAAATTGAATTGGTATATTTAGAAGTAATAAACAAAAGTAATATAAACACGAGGAGCGGTAAATAAGTAATTAAAAATTAACACAAAATACACTGAAAACGAACGTTAAATTGAGTAGTAAATTAAATGTTAATTAATTACGATTAATATAAAATAATCTCTGTATCGAACAATACAGAGTTACCTTTGAGTGGCGATATACTTGGACAAGTATATGTAGAGCGATGCGTCCATTTACGGAGATGTAGGGGCACGTGGATCATGCCAATACTTGACCAGTACGGCGGGTAAGATGTGTGTGTATCTTACGAGGGTTCTAACGTGAAGATATCTGATAGTTTGTGTCGATAGAACACCGGTTTTAGGAAAAGGTCTGTTTTATGACCTAAGTCGAAGAGAGGGTCGATATCTTGAATAATAATTAATAAGAAGCGCGACCTGAAGAGGTGTTCTATCGATGGCATAAATATTATTAAAATATCCCTTGTGAGATAATTTTTTCTAATGATATGAAACACCATAGGGGATATATGTAATTAAAACAATTAGAAAATAAAATGCATATAGAAATTCCACAGTAACGTTATCGGGTCAGGTAGAAAACCAAGGGTTTCGGTTAAGGATATAACAAAAGGAATGCTTTCTCTTTGCAAACGAATATATACAGAAAAAATGTCTTAAGTTAAATATTTTAAAACGAGATGTTTAAAGAAGAAATATATTATTTAAAAATAAATTAAAATATTTTTATATGCGGAGCGTAACAATTCGCCCATCCTTTGAAAGGCATTTTTATGTCTATGAGTGTTTTGCACAAGAAATTGTTAGGTATGTTAGGTATGACGTACGGGAAAACCTGGAAACCCGTACTAGGCAAGTTTGCGTTTCTTAAAAATCAGAGGTACAGTTTGTATTAATTGACTTGAGTAATTAATCAGAGTTCGATTAATTAAATGCAAAAAGAAAAAACTGATCTGATTAGTAAGTCGCTTAGGTGTTAGTCGCGATACAATGCAGTATAAGATATGTAATATCGAAACGAAAAAAGGTGAATGGGCCCTAATCTATCATTACATATCTAGCTAACTGAATTAAGTTATTATTTCTAATATTTAATTTAAATACCCGTTCGCGCACTATTCACACTGTAGCGGCGATCTTGCTGTTGATATTTGGCGTCGGTTCTTGGGTTTTCGATGGCGACTTCTGTCCATTGTCGGCCGGTTGCTGTTGACTGTCCCCGGTCTTGCAAATCGACGGCGGTCAAACCTCCCTTGACCGCCGTCGATTCCATCCCAAATCAACGCCGAGTGAACTTACATAAATATGAATACATCAATATGCTTATTGTTAGTAATTAGTTTTAAATTGTTATTCGTTTTTAATATTAATATAGTGTGTGTCTAAGTTACCGTTAGTTTTATTTAAGAACCCGAAAAGACAAAACTTTACAGTGATGTCAGATGTAGAAGATGAAGTTAATTAATAAATAACGGACTAAATAGACAATTGAGTGTTAATTAAGCATTCATTTAAATAAATATACAGTGCGAAAAGACGTTTACTTTAAATATGGTGATGACGAATAGAGTGAAACTCTTGGAATAAAAAGTGACTGATTTAAAACGAGAATTAGAGGAGACGGATGAGAACACAACCGGCAAAGAGGCAATTCTCTAGAAACGGCTTCGAAATGTATTGATCCAAGAAGGCGAAGATCCAGAGAATTATGTCTTTCAAGTTCCAGGTGGAGATGCTGACGTGAATTCGCTGTTGATGAAAATGTAACAACGGCTGATAGACAATTCGCAAACCTTGGACAATATGAAAAGTTTGGAACAACGACTGATAGACAATTCGCAAACATTGGAACAACGAATAATAGACAATTCGCAAACTCTGGAACAACGTCTAATAAATTTGCAAACCCAGATGGAACAAAGAAACATAGAAACCGCTAGAACCCTCGAGAAAAATCTGGAAAAGAAATTACTAGAATATTCTGGAAGCTTCGGAAAAAGTCTGGGACAAGTGTCTGGAAGAATCAGAAGCGTTAAAGGAAGAGGTTTTCATAGCTGTAGACGATAAAATTGGAGAACATTCTAGACTTTCAGAGGCAATAATGACAGATAAAATTACCTGTTATCATGAGTCATTCTGATCACAAGCAGGTCAACGAAGAAGCTATACCGCGGCTATACCATGGAAATAAAAGAGGAACCTGTGACTACCTCGAAGACCGGAATCGAGCACAACCTTTGATGGAAATACGTCATGGGCGACTTACATGACGCAATTCGAAGTAGCCGCAGAAGCAAACACATGGTCTTCTGTCGAGAAGGCGACTGCTTTAGTCATAGCATTAAGAGGTGATTCTAGCGATATTTTGCAGACATTGCATCCTGAGGAACGTAAAGATTATTCTCAACTCATTAAGCGGTTGGAGTATACCATACCCAACTGAAGAATCGATCACAGAAGAAAGGCGAGAATTTCAGGAATATGAGGCAGATATTGCTCGTCTAGTTCGACTTGCATATCCGATGGCGCCAGATAATTTCATGGAACACCTAGCTGTCCAGACGTTCATAGATGGTCTACGGGATGTTGATATGCAGCAAACATTAAGGTTAGCACGACCAAAGACTTTGATCGATGCTTTGGCGTACGCACTTAAGTTTGAGACTGCAAAACAAGCCTTTCGGAACCATGCTCGTGGCTGTTCTGTCGACAAACAGGAAAATGAGGAATTCATGGAGCAGGTGGTTAGTCGGGTCCTAAATCAGATTAAACCATATAAAAGTGTGCCGCCATGCGGGAATTGTAGAATAAATGGTCACATTCAGAATAAATGTGGTAAGAGGACCAAGAAGGAATCGGCTGAGAATCCGCAAGCCCCAAGGATTTCCCAAATCATCCTTGCATCATCAAACCAATGGCCTATTATGGAAAGAAGGACCTATGCTTGCTTGCTAGATACTGGATCGACGGAAACCATCTTGCGACCCGATTTAATTTCCAGAAATAAAAAGTTATATTTAATAAATGGAAAATTAAAATAGCGACAGGAGAAGCAGCTTCTGTGGCATGTGAAGTATCTGCGAATAATATTGGGTTTAGACATCAACACCTACGGCTTCCAACTAAACATAAAAGAATCCACTTTAAAAATAAATAATGAGAAATTTTTTCTTCATGGGAAAATTTTGGGAAGTAATTACAGCAGAGAATGTTGTACTGGATGCAAGAAGTGAGACATTTTTGACGGCGTGTATAGAAGGTGGTTATTTGAACGGAAATGTTACAATGTTGGAACAAAAGGCTGATGATGACGAGGTGGACCGAGGAATAGTAGTTGCCAAAATGCTGGTTACGACTCAGAAGACTGTACCGATAAGAGTAATGATGTGAACTATTACCCTGTTTCATTGAAGAAGGGCACTATTTTTGGGTGGTGTTCACCAGTGTCGGCCGTTATTCATCGTGTAGAGGCGAAGAAGAATGGATTCGTGCAGGTTTCTGTGAAATTGTGCAAGATAATCGACTCAGCTTATCAAGGATTGAGCAAGAAAGAACAAAGCAAAGTTAAGGATCTAATAAAACATTATGAAGACGTCTTTGAAACTGAACGTAGTACAAAAGGAAGAACCAATATTGTCATGCACAAAATAAATACCGGTGACGCAAGTCCAATACGACAAGGACCAAGAAGATTACCACTGGCGAAGCGTGAGGAAGCCAAGCAGATTATACAAGATATGGCAAGCCAAGGAGTAATTGAACAATCGGCTTCACCAGTGGTCCTTGTCAGGAAGAAATATTGATCTACCAGATTCTGTGTGGACTATCGTCGTTTGAATAGTGTGTTCAAAAAGGACAGCTATCTTCTCCCAAGAATAGACGATACGCTAGACACCTTGGCAGGAGCAAAATGGTTCTCCACTCTCGACTTGAAGAGCGGTTATTGGCAAGTGGGAATAGACACCAATGACAAAGAGAAGACTGCCTTCAGTTTAGGTACAGGACTCTGGCAGTTTACAGTCATGCCATTTGGACTGTGTAACGCCCCAGCTACTTTTGAGCGACTCATGGACACTGTACTGAGGGGACTGTCTTGGAATACCTGCCTGGTATATCTCAATAATGTGATTGTGGTAGGGAAGACCTTTGAAGAACACATGAAAAATTTGGAAGTAGTATTCCAGAGGTTGCGAGATGCCAACGTGAGATTAAGTCCAAAGAAGTGTCACCTTCTCCGCAAGGAGGTAAATTACCTTGGACATGTGTTTTCCGGAAAAGGAGTTGCTGTGGATCCAGAAAAAGTAAAAGCTATAGAAAAATGGCCTGTACCCAAAGATAAACTTCAGCTAAGAAGCTTTTTGGGATTATGCACGTATTATCGATGCTACGTTCCTGGATTATCTAACATTGCAAAACCACTTACCCGCCTAACAGAAAATCGAGCATTCATTTGGAGCAACAAATGCCAAGCGTCCTTTGAGTTGTTAAAAGGAGCTTTGATCAGTGCACCTGTTTTAAACTATCCACTGCCATCTGGGAGATTTGTTCTGGATACAGATGCCAGTAACGTCGGGATTGGTGGTGTGCTCTCTCGAATCCTAGATGGACAAGAAAATGTCATTGGATACTTCGGCAGGACCCTGTCCAAACCTGAGAGGAACTACTGCCTAACCAGGAGAGAACTATTGGCAGTAGTTAAGACCATTGAACATTTTTACAAGTACCTGTATGGCCAGAAGTTCCTGATCCGCACTGATCATGTCACCTTAAAGTGGCTCTTACAATTTAAGAATCCCGAGGGTCAAGTAGCTAGATGGATTGAGAGGCTACAGGAGTATGACTTCGACATTGAACACAGAGCAGGCCGCAAACATCGAAATGCAGATGCTCTTTCCAGAAGGCCCTGTCCAGAAAACTGTCGACATTGCAACCGAATCGAAGACAAATCGGCCAACGCTCTTCAAACCACCGTGGTTGATGACTAATGGCAACCTGACAATTTGCGCGCAGATCAAGAAGCTGATCCGGATCTTGCGTCTTCAGGGCTTGGAAGAGAAATGGGCAAAGAATGACCTGGCAAGAAATTGCTCCCCATTCACCAGAATTAAAGTCATACTGGGCACAATGGGATTCCTTAGCCATGGAAGACGATCTCCTGAGACGTGAGGTCGAAAATCACGATGGAAGCGAGCGGAAGATGCAAATGGTGGCTCCCATGAAAAGAATATCAGAGATATTGGGAGAATTCCATAATGGTGCTTCTGGGAGACATTTTTTGAGTCTATAAAACACTGGAGAAGGTGCGCCAGAGATTTTACTAGGTGAATTTCTCACGAGATGTGAAAGAGTGGTGCCGAAAGTGTGCTAATTGCGCCGGAAGTAATGGTCCCCAGAGGCGCCAACGTGCACCCATGTGCCAATACAATGTGGGAAGCCCATTTGAAAGAATCACCATAGATGTAGTAGGCCCTTTTCCAGAAAGTGACAAAGGAAATAAATACATAATAGTGGTCGTGGACTATTTTACCAAATGGGTTGAAGCATATGCTCTACCAAATCAAGAAGCTGGAACTGTAGCAGACGTGATTGTGAAGGAGTTCGTCAGCCGTTTTGGTGTACCCCTGGAACTTCATTCAGACCAAGGGCGAAATTTCGAGTCCAGTCTCTTCGAAAAGATGTGTCGACTTTTGGGCATACGAAAGACGAGAACAACTCCTTTGCATACACAATCAGATGGGATGGTAGAGCGAATGAACAAGACCATGATCAGACACTTATCCAAAGTGGTCTCCGAACACCAGAGAGATTGGGACGAGCATTTACCATTATTCCTAATGGCGTATCGGGCCTCTGTTCAAGAGACAACTGGTCAGTCACCAGCAAACGTGATATTCGGGAGGGAACTCCGATTGCTCTGTGACTTAAAGTTTGGGAGCAAGCCTGGTGAAGATCTTGCCGGAAAAGATTATGTCAGCACGCTCAGACGACGACTAGATAATATCCATGAACAAGTCAGACATAATATCAAAGATGCTAGTGACAGAATGAAGGAGAGCTACGAAATCAACGCCGAGATGGGTGGTTACCGTGAAGGCTATCGGGTTTGGTTATATAATCCACAAAGCCGACGGGGCTTATCTCCAAAACTTCAAAAGAATCATCGCCGAGGAAACTTACATAAATATAAATACATAAATGGGCTTATTGTTAATAATTAGATTTAAATTGTTATTCGTTTTTAATATTAATACAGTGTGTGTCTAAGTTACCGTTAGTTTTATTTAAGAACCCGAAAAGACAAAACTTTACAATATATATGAAATTGCTTGCTATGATCTCTGACTATTTACAAAATTAGAAAATTAAATTGCAGGAGCAAAAATTTTTTAAAATAAACTTACATCCAACATAATGTGAAACAGCTGTTCAACAGTATTCCGGAAAAGTTCCTAATTTGCTTGCTAAAGCGAAAACGCCAGTTTTTTGGCAATTGTCGAGATTATTAAAAAGCTACAAATTTTGAAATACTTCGAAATGTGTATTCAGCCCATCGAGAAGAATTTGATCAAACAAAGAAAAGTAGTGTAAATGGCTTAACTTAACCACAAAATTTTCCCCAATCTCGAAAATTTGTAAAATTCGAAATTGAAGAAAATAAGATGTTTCATCCTAATTTACTTTATACAATTTGTAATTATTGGTCACAAAATTGCTAACATATACGAACAATATTCTTAAATAAAATCTTTTTAACTTCTACTTTTACAAAATTTTGCTTAAAAAAGGAAACAACTATATATTAACAAAATGACAATAACAAAAATTGGTAGTTATTCTTAGTTATCAATCAAATATAAATCGCCTTGTTTCAATAGTTTAAAAATTTCGATAAAAATATTTAGTGTATACGACAATATCATAGTAGGTATACATTAATTAGAAATTTTTACTAATTTTAAATTTTGTCTCATTTTTGTACGACAATTGTTTCACCACACAATGGTTTCTTAGATGTTTCAAACTGCAAATATCTGTATGTTTATTACTAATGGATATGAACATGAATTTTCATCAAGTAAAGGCCGACTCAATTCAATACTTCAATAATATCGTCTACTTAGGTGTCACACAATATGTTCTTTTAATCAATAACATATGAATAAATTAGATAAATTTAACCTTCCGCTAGAAAAATGACAGGCTTAATACCATATCCTAATGTCTGGCGTGGTTTGTATTGATGAATCGGTAAGTATTGATAATTTGTATTATTTTCCCTTGTAGCAAATTATATGAGAAATGCACCTGTACATGTCTTCACGAAAACTTCCTAATTAACAATCGGTATTTTCTTGAGCCATGCTCATTAGTTTCAATGTTTAATTTAAATGTTATCAAAATATGACATTGCATGTAAAACTTTTCTTTATACCTTGCAAATTAGCATGGGTTCTTCTGCTTATAATTTGCTGTTTTATGGTGTCATTAAATAATCGGTGCTTCACAATAAACGTACGTGATTACAAATAATTATAAGGAATACCATAACAAATTATTTAAAAAAAAATTCAGGTTAGGTAGTCAATGCTAAAAATGTGATAATAACAGAAAATGTTGATTTTGTTTGTTTGTATATTCATAAAATTATATATAATTACGAAACTTGAATTATTTGTTCTTTTATAGTACTAAATTTTGGTAGTGAAAAACACTTTTTTCTTTATAATGTATAGAATTCACGGTTGGCTCTTGGTGAAACATAATGAATAATTTACTAAATAAAATAATTCTCAATATAATCAAAATAGAAATCAAATATACCAAGTGTTTTATTTAGTAAACTTTTTTCTTTTATACAGTGTTAATGAAGTACCAATATTATAAAATTATTCACTTACTAAAATGTGAATATCCTCTTCATATCTTTCAATTAATTCTCCAGTGTTTTGAAACTTCATTAGAGATAAGCGAAGACACAATAGGATTTCTCGCAGTATGTTCTATAGCAACAACCATTACAATCCTCATCTATTGCTGATGGTTTTCCTTAATTACTTTGATAGTATTTATGGCACTCCTTCCATCTACAACAGTGATAATACTTAAGATAATTTTCTTTTACACACTCATTACGCGTCTTTAACAGAAGATGATGCACTTTGCGCCATTAAAAATCTTGAAAATTACTTTACTGCTGATGATTAGTAAGTACTCGCATTCGTAGTTAGAGACTGCGCACTCATTCCTGCTGACCCCCTAGCTAGAATTTATAACTATGCTCTTGAATCTTCAAAATGTTTGGAAAATTTCTTATACCAATATTGAAATTTAGTTATCCATGTAATATAGTAAATTACAGAAGGAAAAGAAAACAGATTCAACTTTCGCAAATCATTGTTTAGAAATTAATCATAGATTTAATATAGAGTTCAAAATTTTACACGTTCAAGGAAAAAGTAAAAAACTTAACCTGTTAGAAAACTTAGAAATTAATAGATACAATAGTTTAGGATTAGCTTTAAATGACGAACTAGATTTAAACAACTCCCCTCTACTAAATTTAAGATTGTAAAAATTTTTCCACCACCATTACCCAATAATTTTCACATAAATATTCTAACTTGCATTGTACATATTCAGTATTCATCCACCTGATGAAGCCATTGTATGGCGAAACAATATTGTAGTGATATTTATAATAAATAGAATTTTTTGAAACTAGAAGTTTAATTACTTATTTCTTAGCGTTAAAATTACAGAACTATAAATATTATGTCAAAATTTGCCAGTTTTTGAAATTATATTATATACATATATCTATCCTTAGTGAAGAACTATATATTTAGCCTTATTAACATGGTTGTATGCAAAAATCAGCCACTGTGATGAATATAGCAGTTCTGTCTCAATACGTCTCTGAAGACGCGACGGATCAAGAGGTTATATACATTGATTTTTCTAAAGCTTTCAACGATGTAGAACATGCATGCTTACGGTTTTACCCTTCGTCGCCTCGTACTTAAGCGACCGAAAGCTATATGTCTTCTTTCTTCTCTTCCAAATATTTCATTCTTCAAATTTGGGACCATTTCCAAATGGTCCCAAATAAATTATATTGTTTCCGAAAAGCTTCTCTTTGCTGATGGTTTGAATTATTTTGGTTGATAAATTAAGCTAGTTGCTGTGACCTACTTCAATCGGACTTATTTAATATCCGTCTGATGTAATATAATCTACTACTCAACATCCTAAATTAGTGAAAATGGTGAGTTTTCGTAAAAGATCTAATACTATAAATTATTATCACAAATTCAGTAACACCTCAATTAAGGGTTAAACAGTCTGGGTGTGTTATTCAATCTCAAATTGTTTTACAGTGAACATATTTAAAGTATTGCTGTTTGTGCGAGACAAATACTTAAATTCTTTGTGCGTATCAGTAAAGTACCTTTTGAAATGGTTTTTTAAAAGGTATTTTTTTTTTAATCTAATTTTATTCTATGATGAGATCTCTTCTGGAATTATGTTGTTTAATTCGTTACCAAAATTACGAATTGTAAAAGCACAAACTTCAACGAAGATTTGTCAAGTTTTTTTGTCCTTTAACGACTCTTCCTATCCTCATAGAAATTGTGATCATTCTTCCCTATTATCGCGTTTCCTACGCTTTCTTTTCGAGGAGTATTACTAGTATCACTTTTTTATATAATTTGATTAAAAGTTCTATTGATTGTCCTGCTATTGCAACAGTCAAATTGTTTGATTCCCCAACTCTTCTCACGACCAAATTACACATTTTCACATATGTTTTCCAAGAACTAATTTGTTACTCAAGTCTCCCATATATACATATTGCTATGAATAGTGGTTTGTGGAATTAATTGTGCCACCATCCACAACTAAACTTCCCAACTAGGATACTCAGCCGGTTGATTAAAAAAAAAAATGGGACTTCTTACTTCTCAGGGATCCAATCGGAAAAACGTGGAACTGCAATATTATTTGGACACCAGTCAATAGTTCATGACATGTTTTATATTTATTTTTTTATGAGTTACTTATTTTTAATAAAACAGCAGTAAAGGTATTAGCACAAATCAAAGACAGGATAAAATTTAAATGAATAATTAATACAAAAAAATTAAAAAGAAAAAAAATCTATCTTTATAAAGTATAATGACATTGTATCTTTCAATGAACAATGAGGTAAAATATATCCACTGTGTAATTGACAGCTAAGTTGATTAAAACTTCCTCTAATGACTTCCGAACAATCTTATCTAAAAAATAATAAAATTTATTTTTAATTTCTCCCCAGAGAACCACACTGTATAATAAAATTTAATACACGACCAAATCTACGCATATGCAAACATCAAACACATGCAAAAATACCCTTGACTTCCAAACAACAAACGACAAACAATTATAATATTTTTTATAACATAGAAGATTAATAATAATCTTTATTATTTATTCTTTAATAATTAAGACTCTTAACTAATTATATTAATACAATTGAAATCCAATTTTAAAAGGTTTCTGAATTAAGACGTCTTATAAATATAATTTTACTTACATAAAAAATTATAGGAGACACGTTGACAAGAAAAACGTTGTTTAATCAAATACAAATTTACGAGAATACAACTCTCCACAATATACGGGAATTGAATATCAAATACCAACAACTAATTAACACAATCAAATCATCCCGAATTAAATAAAATATGTATATATATATATATGAACTTCATGTGTATGAGAATTAATAATTATTAAATCTCATTTTACATGCGATTGTCGCTATAATTTGTTGCATTTAATTCTACAATTCGGCAAATCACTTTTGCCCTAGATTGTAGACGCAACAAGCCGCGACATCAACTGTACAAGTTGTCAGTACAAATGAAAAATTTTGTGAAAAACTTATCTGCGCGGAATGTGCATATATCGATATTTCACTGTTTTTTACAGATCATCAGTGCACCTTACCGAAGACAGACATGATATTCACTTCTATACTACGTGTATATATACGAACTGTAATGAACTTCATGTGTATGAGAATTAATAATTATTAAATCTCATTTTACATGCGATTGTCGCTATAATTTGTTGCATTTAATTCTACAATTCGGCAAATCACTTTTGCCCTAGATTGTAGACGCAGCAAGCCGCGACATCAACTGTACAAGTTGTCAGTACAAATGAAAAATTTTGTGAAAAACTTATCTGCGCGGAATGTGCATATATCGATATTTCGCTGTTTTTTACAGATCATCAGTGCACCTTACCGAAGACAGACATGATATTCACTTCTATACTACGTGTATATATACGAACTGTAATGAACTTCATGTGTATGAGAATTAATAATTATTAAATCTCATTTTACATGCGATTGTCGCTATAATTTGTTGCATTTAATTCTACAATTCGGCAAATCACTTTTGCCCTAGATTGTAGACGCAACAAGCCGCGACATCAACTGTACAAGTTGTCAGTACAAATGAAAAATTTTGTGAAAAACTTATCTGCGCGGAATGTGCATATATCGATATTTCACTGTTTTTTACAGATCATCAGTGCACCTTACCGAAGACAGACATGATATTCACTTCTATACTACGTGTATATATACGAACTGTAATGAACTTCATGTGTATGAGAATTAATAATTATTAAATCTCATTTTACATGCGATTGTCGCTATAATTTGTTGCATTTAATTCTACAATTCGGCAAATCACTTTTGCCCTAGATTGTAGACGCAGCAAGCCGCGACATCAACTGTACAAGTTGTCAGTACAAATGAAAAATTTTGTGAAAAACTTATCTGCGCGGAATGTGCATATATCGATATTTCGCTGTTTTTTACAGATCATCAGTGCACCTTACCGAAGACAGACATGATATTCACTTCTATACTACGTGTATATATACGAACTGTAATGAACTTCATGTGTATGAGAATTAATAATTATTAAATCTCATTTTACATGCGATTGTCGCTATAATTTGTTGCATTTAATTCTACAATTCGGCAAATCACTTTTGCCCTAGATTGTAGACGCAACAAGCCGCGACATCAACTGTACAAGTTGTCAGTACAAATGAAAAATTTTGTGAAAAACTTATCTGCGCGGAATGTGCATATATCGATATTTCACTGTTTTTTACAGATCATCAGTGCACCTTACCGAAGACAGACATGATATTCACTTCTATACTACGTGTATATATACGAACTGTAATGAACTTCATGTGTATGAGAATTAATAATTATTAAATCTCATTTTACATGCGATTGTCGCTATAATTTGTTGCATTTAATTCTACAATTCGCCGAATTGCCGAATTGTAGAATTAAATGCAACAAATTATAGCGACAATCGCATGTAAAATGAGATTTAATAATTATTAATTCTCATACACATGAAGTTCATTACAGTTCGTATATATACACGTAGTATAGAAGTGAATATCATGTCTGTCTTCGGTAAGGTGCACTGATGATCTGTAAAAAACAGTGAAATATCGATATATGCACATTCCGCGCAGATAAGTTTTTCACAAAATTTTTCATTTGTACTGACAACTTGTACAGTTGATGTCGCGGCTTGTTGCGTCTACAATCTAGGGCAAAAGTGATTTGCCGAATTGTAGAATTAAATTCAACAAATTATAGCGACAATCGCATGTAAAATGAGATTTAATAATTATTAATTCTCATACACATGAAGTTCATTACAGTTCGTATATATACACGTAGTATAGAAGTGAATATCATGTCTGTCTTCGGTAAGGTGCACTGATGATCTGTAAAAAACAGTGAAATATCGATATATGCACATTCCGCGCAGATAAGTTTTTCACAAAATTTTTCATTTGTACTGACAACTTGTACAGTTGATGTCGCGGCTTGTTGCGTCTACAATCTAGGGCAAAAGTGATTTGCCGAATTGTAGAATTAAATGCAACAAATTATAGCGACAATCGCATGTAAAATGAGATTTAATAATTATTAATTCCCATACACATGAAGTTCATTACAGTTCGTATATATACACGTAGTATAGAAGTGAATATCATGTCTGTCTTCGGTAAGGTGCACTGATGATCTGTAAAAAACAGTGAAATATCGATATATGCACATTCCGCGCAGATAAGTTTTTCACAAAATTTTTCATATATATATATATATATATATATATATATATATATATATATATATATATATATATTTCAAAGAAATACAACGTTCTTTTCTTAGGGCAAAACTTAGTGTCTCCACTCAATATCTCTCTATCGCTTTCACATAAAGACGACCTCCAAAAATCAAGTTTTTGCTTACGCACATTTTATCTAAATAAATCGGATATACACATAAGTTCAAAAAATCTGTACATTTATTTTAAATAAATTTTAAATATTATTTTGGGAAAAATCCATAGCAATATGTATATATGTATATATACCGAGTTTTTCTTTTGTCATTACACATAAGTATAATTACTTAAATTACTTATATTTTTTTTTTATTTTTATTTAGGCACATTATCATATTAACATTTTTCAGTTTCAGTCTTGTACGCCTTTGTTCTATTATTAAAGTAGCTGTACTAAACACTCTTTCACTTTCTGCTGAACTAGCTGGAATACAGAAGTATTTCCAACCACATTATTCTAAGGGTTTCAGCTCCATTCCTGTTACCTAAAAGAAAATTCAAATAAAAAATGAAATTACCCTTCTTTTTTAAACTTAACTTCCAAAATAAAACAGGATCTACGTCCTGATTTGGATTTGGTCTTTCGAAGTATTGCCTTTTCGTTATTATTACATCGGCTGTAATTGATTTGACTTTCTCTAATTCTGTCTTGCAAAAATCCAAATAATGAAAGTGATTTTTGATGTGGCCTAATGTGTTTCGATTACAGGCATTTGTTCTTTATTTTCAGGATCTATTTTCTTCATAATACTAAACATTTCTTATTCTAGTGAAGAAGAAACAACACTAATTGCTAAAGCAAAGGCAAAGTTAGTTTTAACATTGGATCCCTCCTTGTATTTGCACGTAAAAAATGCAAAAACAGCTAAGGATGTTTGGGATACGTTAAAAAACTTTATGAAGACAGTGGTTTCTCGAGAGGAATCGGTTTACTTCGAACAGTAATATCGTTTCGGTTAGAAAACAGTGATTCTATGGAAATGTACGTAAATCAACTCATTGAAACAGCTCAGAAATTCAATCGAACGGGTTTCAAGATCGACGATCAATGGATAGGATCGCTCCTCCTAGCGGGACTCCCTGAAAAGTATTTGCCTATGATTCTAGCTATTGAGCATTCAGGAATCGAAATTACTACTGATGTAATAAAATCCAAGTTGCTTGATATGAATCTAGATGGCGCTCGTTGCAGTAAAGGGGCAGCTTTTATCAACTTCAAGAAACAACCGAAAAGTGACACCACAAATTCCACAACAAACACGGGTTCCACTAGTAAACAGACATATAACCAAAAGATTGTGTGTTTTAAATGCAAAGTGCCCAGGAAAAGACAGAAACAACCACAAAAGTAGCAATAATGCGTTTAGTGCAACTTTTTTAAACGGAAACTTCAAGAATACAGAATTTTACATTGATTCTGGTTGTATTTCTTTGTAAGATTCTGCAAGAGGTGTCGTATGTGAGGTCTGTTGTGAAGGAAAACAGGCAAGACTGCCATTCAATATACAGGAAACAGGGCCTCTGCTACATTGGAAGTTATCCATGCAGATCTTTGTGGACCCATTGAAACGACATCAATAGGTGGGTCGAAATATTTTTTTATTCTTCAGGATGATTTTACAAAGATGAGTTTCGTTTATTTTCAAAAGAATAAGGACGAAACATTTGAAAATTTCAAGAAATTTAAAATTTTTGTAGAAAATCAGAAGGGAATAAAAATTAAAATATTCCGAACAGATGGTGGTGGAGAATTTTGTAGTAAAGAGTTTGAGAGTCTTTTGCTGAAGAATGGAATCATCCATCAGAAATCCAATGCATATTCCCCACAACAAAATGGCACTGCTGAACGTCTAAATAGGACAATTGTCGAAAAAGCCAGATGTTTACTTTTTTATGCAGGATTAGAGAAAAAATTTTGGGCTGAAGCAGTTAATACTGCGGCTTATTTGCGAAATCGTTCGGCTGTTACCGGTTTAAAGAAGACTCCAATTGAAATATGGACAAACAAAAAACCGGAAGTCAGCAATCTACGAATCTTTGGAAGTGAAGTAATGATGCACATTCCGAAAGAAAATCGTCGGAAATAGGACAAGAAGTCAAATAAGACTATTTTAGTAGGTTATAGTGAAAATGTTAAAGGTTATCGTTTGTATGATCCCGAAAAAGGAATAATAAGTAATTGGATTATAAATGAAAAATTTAAAAATGAAATTGACATAACAGCAAACCTAGATTTAACATATTCAATGCCAGACCAACAGAAATTATCAGATTCAGTGGGAGATAATGAAGAAATAGTCTCAGATATTGACGAAGAACAACCTCCTAGTGTATCAGAGGATAATGATGACAAAGAAGATGCTGATTATGTGCCAAAAATGACAACAACAGCACCCACTACAACTAGAAGAACAGAGAGGCAACAAAAACCCAAAAAATTCGATGATTACATCACCTATTTATGCATGGACAATGATAGTGATCCGATCTCTGTAGAAGAGGCATTATCAAGGACTAAGCGTAACCTCTGGATGTCAGCTATAGAAGAAGAATTGCAATCCTTTAAAGAGAATGCAGTATGGGATATTGTGGACACTCCTGACAGTGGTTGTGTAGTGAAGTGCAAATGGGTATCCAAAAGAAAAAGTGATAGTTCGGGTAAAGTGCGACACCGTGCAAGACTAGTGGCAAAAGGATATACTCAAAAATCAGGAACAGATTACAATGAAACTTTCTCGCCAGTTGTGCGGCACTCGATTTTAAGACTTTTGTTTTCACTCTCAGTCAAGCTGAACCTAAACATTTTTCATCTTGATGTTGAAACGGCTTTCTTGAACGGTGATTTTAGGAGTAAGAAAATAGTAAAAATAAAGTTTTAAAACTTAAGAAAGCCATTTATGGTTTAAAACAATCATCACGCTCATGGTACCAAAAAGTTGAAGATTTTTTGCGTAATGCAGATTATAAAAAATCAGATTTTGAGCCTTGTTTGTATACTAAGATGAAAGATGATTTAAAAACTATTGTTTGTGTATATGTAGATGATTTTTTTTATTTTCTCTAATGATGAGATTGAGTCAGAAAATTTAAAGCTAGAATTAAATAAAGCATTTAAAATTAAGGACTTGGGACAAATAGAGAATTGTCTGGGTATGAGAGTAAAAATAGATAAAAGTAACAGTATGGTAACGCTAGATCATAAATCATATGTAGATCAATTGTTAAAAAGTAAAACATGACAAATTCATCAATGAATTGAGTGTAGTTCAAATACAGTAATTTTTTTTTGTTTGTAGTTTGAACAGATAATTTTTTTCATATCTAGTAGGAGTGTTGGAAATGAGATAAAATAAAATTATTTAAATCACAACATGTGCTGCCATCTGTAAAAAAGAATAGTAAGTAAGAAAAGTCGGTTTAAGAACGTGTGTGTCAGCTCCTTTTAGTATTTTGTTCTTAACGTAATAAGACCATATTTAATAGCACAGTGTTAATAGTTTACTTTATTAATTGTTCCACAGCATTCCGCAACAATTATTACCTACAAAAATTTCCCACTACTGCTTTTTAAAATAAATTTCTCCATTTTATAAAAGTACTTATTCGTAATATACCACGAGGTGTTATTTGTTTTCATTACTGAAATGCCCCCAATACGTGAGTTACGTTCGGTAATTCATTAGAAGTAATGTGAGGACGTTCTACAATTCATAAAATGGTAAAATCTATTTGCACTTTTTTGTTATATTTTCTAACTTTTTTTGATATACTAATTTTATTATCTATGATATATTTCAACCTTAAAGAAATACTATCCATCTTCTTAGGATTTGTTAAAAATATTTAAAATTGTCTTCGCACAAGGTATACGTCTGTTGGGATAATTAACTGTTGTAAATAATTTTTTCAATAAAATATATTTAATTTAAGATTTAAGTATGAATGAAACACACAGAAATATTTGACAATTTGAAAAATGATACTGGTGTATAACTGATTGCCTATTATGTCACTACTATACACCTATGTGTAAGGGTAAATGAAAATAAGTCAATGCATTATACTTGTGTAATGTAATGACAATGTGTAATGACAAAAGAAAAACCCGATATATATATATATATATATATATATATATATATATATATATATATATATATATATATATAATATTTTCGTAACCTTCGTATGACACGGTAAACTTAATAAGTCGGCGATTAAAGGTCTGGTTTATTACTTCAAAGTATATATATTTAAAACAACCCTACATGTAGGGTTTTAAATATATATACTTTGAAGTAATAAACCAGACCTTTAATCGCCGACTTATTAAGTTTACTATATATATATATATATATATATATATATATATATATATATATATATATATATATATATAAATATAATAACTTCGTGACCTTGGTATGATATGGTAAACCTAATCAGTAGGCGATTAAAGTATATGATGGGTGACCGATTTTAGATTCAAGTGCGCCACCTTTACAACCAAACATACATTAATATGTGACGGCAGGCGTCTGTCTGGGACGCCAAGCGTTTGTCTGGCCAAATCGCGGCCTTACCTATCCGAAGTCAAACAGCATCCGCCGGGGTCGGTTCGTGGATACCATATCATACCAAGGTCACGAAGTTATTATATCCACGAACCGACCCCGGCGGATGCTGTTTGACTTCGGATAGGTAAGGCCGCGATTTGGCCAGACAAACGCTTGGCGTCCCAGACAGACGCCTGCCGTCACATATTAATGTATGTTTGGTTGTAAAGGTGGCGCACTTGAATCTAAAATCGGTCACCCATCATATACTTTAATCGCCTACTGATTAGGTTTACCATATCATACCAAGGTCACGAAGTTATTATATTTATATATATATATATATATATATATATATATATATATATATATATATATAGTAAACTTAATAAGTCGGCGATTAAAGGTCTGGTTTATTACTTCAAAGTATATATATTTAAAACCCTACATGTAGGGTTGTTTTAAATATATATACTTTGAAGTAATAAACCAGACCTTTAATCGCCGACTTATTAAGTTTACCGTGTCATACGAAGGTTACGAAAATATTATATATATATATATATATATATATATATCGGGTTTTTCTTTTGTCATTACACATTGTCATTACATTACACAAGTATAATGCATTGACTTATTTTCATTTACCCTTACACATAGGTGTATAGTAGTGACATAATAGGCAATCAGTTATACACCAGTATCATTTTTCAAATTGTCAAATATTTCTGTGTGTTTCATTCATACTTAAATCTTAAATTAAATATATTTTATTGAAAAAATTATTTACAACAGTTAATTATCCCAACAGACGTATACCTTGTGCGAAGACAATTTTAAATATTTTTAACAAATCCTAAGAAGATGGATAGTATTTCTTTAAGGTTGAAATATATCATAGATAATAAAATTAGTATATCAAAAAAAGTTAGAAAATATAACAAAAAAGTGCAAATAGATTTTACCATTTTATGAATTGTAGAACGTCCTCACATTACTTCTAATGAATTACCGAACGTAACTCACGTATTGGGGGCATTTCAGTAATGAAAACAAATAACACCTCGTGGTATATTACGAATAAGTACTTTTATAAAATGGAGAAATTTATTTTAAAAAGCAGTAGTGGGAAATTTTTGTAGGTAATAATTGTTGCGGAATGCTGTGGAACAATTAATAAAGTAAACTATTAACACTGTGCTATTAAATATGGTCTTATTACGTTAAGAACAAAATACTAAAAGGAGCTGACACACACGTTCTTAAACCGACTTTTCTTACTTACTATTCTTTTTTACAGATGGCAGCACATGTTGTGATTTAAATAATTTTATTTTATCTCATTTCCAACACTCCTACTAGATATGAAAAAAATTATCTGTTCAAACTACAAACAAAAAAAAATTACTGTATTTGAACTACACTCAATTCATTGATGAATTTGTCATGTTTTACTTTTTAACAATTGATCTACATATGATTTATGATCTAGCGTTACCATACTGTTACTTTTATCTATTTTTACTCTCATACCCAGACAATTCTCTATTTGTCCCAAGTCCTTAATTTTAAATGCTTTATTTAATTCTAGCTTTAAATTTTCTGACTCAATCTCATCATTAGAGAAAATAAAAAAAATCATCTACATATACACAAACAATAGTTTTTAAATCATCTTTCATCTTAGTATACAAACAAGGCTCAAAATCTGATTTTTTATAATCTGCATTACGCAAAAAATCTTCAACTTTTTGGTACCATGAGCGTGATGATTGTTTTAAACCATAAATGGCTTTCTTAAGTTTTAAAACTTTATTTTTACTATTTTCTTACTCCTAAATCACCGTTCAAGAAAGCCGTTTCAACATCAAGATGAAAAATGTTTAGGTTCAGCTTGACTGAGAGTGAAAACAAAAGTCTTAAAATCGAGTGCCGCACAACTGGCGAGAAAGTTTCATTGTAATCTGTTCCTGATTTTTGAGTATATCCTTTTGCCACTAGTCTTGCACGGTGTCGCACTTTACCCGAACTATCACTTTTTCTTTTGGATACCCATTTGCACTTCACTACACAACCACTGTCAGGAGTGTCCACAATATCCCATACTGCATTCTCTTTAAAGGATTGCAATTCTTCTTCTATAGCTGACATCCAGAGGTTACGCTTAGTCCTTGATAATGCCTCTTCTACAGAGATCGGATCACTATCATTGTCCATGCATAAATAGGTGATGTAATCATCGAATTTTTTGGGTTTTTGTTGCCTCTCTGTTCTTCTAGTTGTAGTGGGTGCTGTTGTTGTCATTTTTGGCACATAATCAGCATCTTCTTTGTCATCATTATCCTCTGATACACTAGGAGGTTGTTCTTCGTCAATATCTGAGACTATTTCTTCATTATCTCCCACTGAATCTGATAATTTCTGTTGGTCTGGCATTGAATATGTTAAATCTAGGTTTGCTGTTATGTCAATTTCATTTTTAAATTTTTCATTTATAATCCAATTACTTATTATTCCTTTTTCGGGATCATACAAACGATAACCTTTAACATTTTCACTATAACCTACTAAAATAGTCTTATTTGACTTCTTGTCCTATTTCCGACGATTTTCTTTCGGAATGTGCATCATTACTTCACTTCCAAAGATTCGTAGATTGCTGACTTCCGGTTTTTTGTTTGTCCATATTTCAATTGGAGTCTTCTTTAAACCGGTAACAGCCGAACGATTTCGCAAATAAGCCGCAGTATTAACTGCTTCAGCCCAAAATTTTTTCTCTAATCCTGCATAAAAAAGTAAACATCTGGCTTTTTCGACAATTGTCCTATTTAGACGTTCAGCAGTGCCATTTTGTTGTGGGGAATATGCATTGGATTTCTGATGGATGATTCCATTCTTCAGCAAAAGACTCTCAAACTCTTTACTACAAAATTCTCCACCACCATCTGTTCGGAATATTTTAATTTTTATTCCCTTCTGATTTTCTACAAAAATTTTAAATTTCTTGAAATTTTCAAATGTTTCGTCCTTATTCTTTTGAAAATAAACGAAACTCATCTTTGTAAAATCATCCTGAAGAATAAAAAAATATTTCGACCCACCTATTGATGTCGTTTCAATGGGTCCACAAAGATCTGCATGGATAACTTCCAATGTAGCAGAGGCCCTGTTTCCTGTATATTGAATGGCAGTCTTGCCTGTTTTCCTTCACAACAGACCTCACATACGACACCTCTTGCAGAATCTTACAAAGAAATACAACCAGAATCAATGTAAAATTCTGTATTCTTGAAGTTTCCGTTTAAAAAAGTTGCACTAAACGTGTTAATAGTTTACTTTATTAATTGTTCCACAGCATTCCGCAACAATTATTACCTACAAAAATTTCCCACTACTGCTTTTTAAAATAAATTTCTCCATTTTATAAAAGTACTTATTCGTAATATACCACGAGGTGTTATTTGTTTTCATTACTGAAATGCCCCCAATACGTGAGTTACGTTCGGTAATTCATTAGAAGTAATGTGAGGACGTTCTACAATTCATAAAATGGTAAAATCTATTTGCACTTTTTTGTTATATTTTCTAACTTTTTTTGATATACTAATTTTATTATCTATGATATATTTCAACCTTAAAGAAATACTATCCATCTTCTTAGGATTTGTTAAAAATATTTAAAATTGTCTTCGCACAAGGTATACGTCTGTTGGGATAATTAACTGTTGTAAATAATTTTTTCAATAAAATATATTTAATTTAAGATTTAAGTATGAATGAAACACACAGAAATATTTGACAATTTGAAAAATGATACTGGTGTATAACTGATTGCCTATTATGTCACTACTATACACCTATGTGTAAGGGTAAATGAAAATAAGTCAATGCATTATACTTGTGTAATGTAATGACAATGTGTAATGACAAAAGAAAAACCCGATATATATATATATATATATATATATATATATATATATATATATATATATATATATATATATAATATTTTCGTAACCTTCGTATGACACGGTAAACTTAATAAGTCGGCGATTAAAGGTCTGGTTTATTACTTCAAAGTATATATATTTAAAACAACCCTACATGTAGGGTTTTAAATATATATACTTTGAAGTAATAAACCAGACCTTTAATCGCCGACTTATTAAGTTTACTATATATATATATATATATATATATATATATATATATATATATATAAATATAATAACTTCGTGACCTTGGTATGATATGGTAAACCTAATCAGTAGGCGATTAAAGTATATGATGGGTGACCGATTTTAGATTCAAGTGCGCCACCTTTACAACCAAACATACATTAATATGTGACGGCAGGCGTCTGTCTGGGACGCCAAGCGTTTGTCTGGCCAAATCGCGGCCTTACCTATCCGAAGTCAAACAGCATCCGCCGGGGTCGGTTCGTGGATACCATATCATACCAAGGTCACGAAGTTATTATATTTATATATATATATATATATATATATATATATATATATATATAGTAAACTTAATAAGTCGGCGATTAAAGGTCTGGTTTATTACTTCAAAGTATATATATTTAAAACAACCCTACATGTAGGGTTTTAAATATATATACTTTGAAGTAATAAACCAGACCTTTAATCGCCGACTTATTAAGTTTACTATATATATATATATATATATATATATATATATATATAAATATAATAACTTCGTGACCTTGGTATGATATGGTAAACCTAATCAGTAGGCGATTAAAGTATATGATGGGTGACCGATTTTAGATTCAAGTGCGCCACCTTTACAACCAAACATACATTAATATGTGACGGCAGGCGTCTGTCTGGGACGCCAAGCGTTTGTCTGGCCAAATCGCGGCCTTACCTATCCGAAGTCAAACAGCATCCGCCGGGGTCGGTTCGTGGATGGGTGACCGCTTTTAGATTCAAGTGCGCCACCTTTACATGCAAACATGCATTAATATGTGACGGGAGGCGTCTGTCTGGGACGCCAAGCGTCTGTCTTGCCAAATCGCGGCCCTTCCTACTGGGTCCTCTACTGGGTTGCAGCCTAGCATATGCGCTACAAAACTCTAGGGGGGTCTGCCCGTTGGGCAGTCAGGTGCCATTCCGCCTTTCCAGCAAGAGTGAGGAACCATGCTACGCGGCGCTATCCCGTCGCCGCGCAATGCACACACCACTAGGACCGGTCCTGGGCGACAACCTGGCTAGGCTGCCGTTAACAGCACACACACGTTCGACGTGTGTGCTATGCCCCCGCTTCGGCGGAAAACGTTAAGATGGCATAAGTGTGACCATCGTCGACCGAGGTAGCCACTAAGAGTGTTCCCTTAGTTGCGATGAGCAACCCCGTACAGGGTGCGCTTCGCCTGTCTGCGCCTTGCCTCGTTGGGGCGGGGGTCAGACCGTCGAAGTACTGCACGGAATTGTAAAGAAGTTGTCGGGAAAGGGTTGGCGGCCTTACGCAACGGCTGGTTATCCGACCTCTCTAAATTCATGCGACCGATCACTAAACACACGCACGAACGCACCGACATACAAAACCCTACACTTACGCTCTCACACAAAACCACACACCCATAGAGAGACGCAAGCTGCCAGTAGCAACCAACACACAAGTTCATACCCAGAAGGAGACACAAATTGCTAGCAGCGAACAACACATATTTTCACACCTTGTTATCTAGTTTTTGGAATACTAAGGCATGATTTATTATTATTACTAGAATGTATCTTTGAATAATTCAAACCATAGCAACTTAATTGCTTGACATTTATATCCTGTCCTTCATATTTTGTATTCTCTTGAAAAAGGCGTATACAGCCGAAACATGTAGAGTTTTTTAAATACATATATTTTGAAGTAATATACAGACCTTTAATCGCCTACTGATTAGGTTTACTATATATATATATATATATAATGCAATAGTATTTTTTGATTGACAGTATTATATGATAAGGTACAAAGTTATAGATAAACTTAAGAGTATTATCAGTTTAAATAAATAAAGAGTTAGATATAACTTTCTTGGTATGGAGATTTGTATATTTTAAGTAGATTATTATTATGCTTGTATATATTAAATTTAATCTTTCATTTCTATAATTTTATCTCAAAAGGAAACTGAAAGTATTTTGTATTTTTTTAATAAAAAAAGGAAGTTGTTAAAAATGATATATCTATTAATGTAAGACTAACAAATGTCAACGTTTTACTTACAAATTGTAATCAATGTAAAAAGGGACCTGTCAAATCTATTTTAAATTATGTTTGGAAAATAATTTTATTCAATGTATTCTTATTTTAACTCATGAATGAATAACGTCAGCAGCAGTGATTATTATCTACATCTAATAATCAAAAAGTAATATTTATATCATTGATAGGGATTATATAGGAGTCAAATTATAATAAATTAGCAAAGTATTAGTGTTTTTAACATTGATTAGCATGCAGTTCATGAAAAAAAAATTTGAATAACGCATTTTCGAGAAATTTTGAAATTTATAATTTTTTTTAAATGGAACAGCCTGTATATTTTTTAAAATTCTGAATGATAATGTTCTTTGTAATATAAAAGTTTCAATACACTATTGTCCTAAAACGAATAATAAAGTATTTACGGTGGAATTTAGTTGATGTCAAAGATACTCTTTCATTCTGTAAAATCAGTAGTAGGCTGCTTTTACTTTAAACAGAACAAATAGTATGCCCTTTGTAAATGTCAATAACGTACTGAATATAAATCTTTCGCCCGTTTAGTTATTATTTTTTTTTTTTGTGTGTTTTGTTCATTAGTTCTCTATTTATTTTTCTAAACGTTTTGGTTTTACTTTCGTTGCTTAGTGTTTGACAATATTTCACCATGGTATTTCCTCATTTGGAGGAAATGCGATATGTTGGAAGCATATATTTTATGTCGTAAAAATTCAATAAGGACTAGCGAATATTATGCTGAACACTATCCTTTACGACAGCAGCCAGATCGACGTTACTTTCGAAAGCTTTACAATCAGTTTAGACTGCATGATTGCTTATTTAGAAAGAAAAATATCGTCGTCAACGACGAAGTAGAAATTACAGTGTTAGCATATTTTGAAGCCCATCGCGAATTTTCCATTAGGGATGCTACTAAGGAAATTGGCATTAAGTTATTCATCAGTTCAAAGAATATTGAAAAAGCATAAGTATATCGCCTTTAAGTTCAGAATCTCTCAAACATTACAGCCAGGAGATTCCGCCAGGAGATTAGCTTTCTGTCATTGGTTTGTTAGTTTTTGTGATGAAAATTTGAATGGAGCACAATGTATTTTATGGAGTGACGAAACAAATTTTTCAAATAGAGGCATGTTTAATAAGAAAAATAGTCACTACTGGTCTCAAGAAAATTTATTAATAGTTCGTCCACATGCTGCAAAAATTCGATTTAGTTTTAACGTTTGGTGCGGATTAATTGGTTCGGTAGTCGTTGGATCACCGTTCTACAATGGTACGAGATATCTGGAATTTATTCGTAACGCTCTAGAGGATTTCCTTGATAACGTCAATTACCTGATGCACAAAAATTTATACTTTCAGCAGGACGGTGCTCCTGCACACAACTATCACCTAGTACAAACCTACCTCGACACCATCTTTGCCGAAAAGTGGATTGGTGCAAATGATCCAATTCAATGGCCAGCACGCTCCCCTGACCTCTCACCTTTAGACTTTTTTTCTTGGGGATACTTAAAAAATGAGGTGTACAAAACGCGATACAACAACGTGCGCGAATTGCAAGACAAGGTCAGAGAAGTTTTTCGCCAATTAGATAGAAGGACAATCTTAAGAGCCACCCAGAGTGTACTGAAGCGGGCACGAAAATGTATTGAGCAGGAAGCTGACACCTTTGAGCAGTATTTATAAATTATACGTGTACTTTCTTCTTTTTAATTTAATTTTGTAAGCTGTAATATGTTAAAATAAACATTAAACACAAAATATGTATCTGTTTTGTCAAAAGTTAGCGGAGCAATGACAACATTTAGAAGGAAATAGAAACTGCTATAACTACTTTATTATTCGTTTTAGGACAATAGTGTATTGATACTTTTATATTACAAAGAACATTAGCATTCAGAATTTTAAAAAATATACAGGCTGTTCCATTTAAAAAAATTATAGATTTCAAAATTTCTCGAAAATGCGTTATTAAATTTTTTTTCATGAACTACATGCTAATCAATGTTAAAAACACTAATACTTTTATATACTACACATATATACTATTATAGATTTTTATATCCCATCGAGCATTTTCCAAAAGGATTTTGGACCACCAGGTCGTAAAAACTTTTTCCTTATTAAAAAATATCCAACTATATATTTCCTCAGAGACGAAATAATAATTTTTATTGTTTTCGGAGAAAATATTGCAATAAATCACAAGAATTTGGTTGCATATTAAGGTAAAACAGACCTTAAATCGCCGACTATCTAAATCTATTATAATATACAAAGGTCAAGAAATAATTATCTATATATATATATATATATATATATATATATATATATATAGATTGTTATGATACAAATAGCTAAATTAATATTACGATAACTTTGTATATTTCAGATTAAATTATATTTATTTCAAAATTTACTTTTCATATTTTTAATTTTCATTTTTAACATTCAAGTCAATTACGTGAAATTAAAAAAGATAGTTAATTTATTTACATTTGAATTTTATATCGATACTAATTGAACAAGCTCACTTTTCAAATTATAAGAAAAACCCGCGAACAGGTTATTTTTGTATTGGAAATTGTACATAACCTAACATTAAAATGCCAGGCATATCTATTTGTTAATTAATATTAATTTTGTCTTTCTGTCCAAATTAACATTTTATCTACATTTTAATTATTATAAAAAATTCTTTCAATGGAGACTGTGGTTAAATAATAATTTAAAAAAGGTATATAATCCCTTACCACAATTATTAGTCGTATACTAAATACGTATTTCGACAACTAAGTTGTCATCATCAGTAGGTAAAAGCTACTAATTAAAGTCACACGGGGCACAATAAAGTAAGATAAACGCTTCCGCACAACTACTATACACTGCAACCCTGTAAAGACTAAATTTACCATGCACATCTCAAACTACGAGACAAAACACTTGTCTCTTAGAAATGGTTCTTAAACATGTGTAAAAATATCGAACAAAGGGACGGCAAAAATTCTTCTCTAAAGAAGGCGCCTACTAAAAACGATTTTAAAGCTACGGTGACCTACTAATAAACTAAATGAAACACCTTATATTTCCACAAAACACTAGTATATTTAACTGTATGAGCATTTCATGTGCAATGTACAAATTAATAGTTATTATTTAAACGTGTTATTTCGAGTACGCAGGTAGTGACAAAATCTGTATTGGGTAGGAGTGTAAAAAAATTTTCCATTAACAAATGGTTAAAAAGTCGTATATAATAAAGGCCGAACTCTCATAGCAAATTCTGAGAAAGACAAAATTAAGAAGAGGCGTTATATGTGAAAAACCAGACATCCGGCTTGTTGTATTATATTAAATGAGAATCAATCCTCGTGAAAAGGGTCAATAAATAATTAGATATTGTAGGTGTATAATTTAAAAGTTAATTATAAATAGGTGACAATGTGTTATATCAAATGAGAAACCATTCACGTGAAAAGGGGTTCTATGAATAATTAGATATTGTAGGTATATAAATTTAAGAGTTAATTATAAATAGGTGACAATGCCCTAGTTAAGGAGTTGAGCAATTTAATATAATGTATAGAATTCACGGTAGGCTCTGGGTGTGTAGGAGGTAATTTTTTTGCATATTAAATGAGAATTCAATTCACGTGAAAAGGGTCTTGAATAATTGGATATTGTAGGTATATAATTTAAAAGTTAATTATAAAAAGGTGACATGTACTAGCTAAGGAGTTGCGCTATTTAATATAATGTATAGAATTCACGGTAGTCTCTGGGTGTGATAAGGAGGTAATTTTGCATATTAAATGAGACTCACTTCACGTGAAAAGGGGGTCTATGAATAATTGGATATTGTGGGTATTTAATTTAAAAGTTAATTATAAACAGGTGGCCTGTCCTAGTTAAGTAGTTAAGCAATATAAAATAATGTATAGAATTCACGGTAGGCTCTGGGTGAAACATGATAAATAATTTAATAAACAAAACACCCGGTACATCTGTTCCACAAAACGTGAAACATTTTACATTTCGTGAAACAAACACACCGAATGCTTCATTCAACAACCATTGTTTAGGAGGTAATTGCATTATTTCACGTGTATGGATTCCCACATGTCTCTATTTCTGATGTTACATCCCCCACCCACTTATAAAAATGTGAATAGACAGCTGAACGGTATTGGAGATTTATCGCTATTCAAGGAGGTATGTTTATTTTTCGCGATAAATATACTTTCGTAAGCATCAAGTTCATGGGGTTTATTAATTCCTTTTATCAATTTCAAACCTGTAATCGGTACATTGTGTAGTGTGCTCAAAGCGTGATTTGCGACATTTGATTTATCCGGTCTATTGTATTTGATATGTGCTATGTGTTCTTTAAAACGTGTTATTATAGGTCGTTTAGTTTGGCCTATATATTTCAAATTACAATCCGCGCAACTAATTTCATAGATCCCTGATTTCGAATTGGAATTGATTTTATCTTTAGTATTCCCTAGCAGACTTTTGATGGTGTTTTCAGACCGAAATGCTACCTGGAGACCTCTTTCTTTCACAATTCTATTAATGTTTTTCGTGACAGGGTGGTATGGTAGACATATGTACTTTTTCTCTTGGTTATTTTGGGGTATCAAACTCGTGGATTCGCGGATCGTATTTTTTATTTTAGTTTTTCTAATTAATTTATTGATTATTTCTATGTCAAAGCCATTGTATGTCGCAATATTTTTAATGAAATCTAGTTCTGTTTCATATCTCTCCTTTGTTAACGGAAAATTTAGTAACCGATTGACTAAAAAGTTAAAGGAAGCAGTCTTATGTTGATAACTATGATTTGAATCCGCGGTTATGAATCTATTAACGTTGGTTTCTTTCCGGAAAATATCGATTTCTATTTTATGTTTATTTCTAATCAGTAAAGTATCTAAAAATGATATCTTGCCGTATTGTTCCTTTTCCACCGTAAATTTAATAGTCGGATATTTCAAATTTAATTGATTAACAAACATGTCTAATTCGCATTTCCGTGTGTCAAAAATCGCAAGAATGTCATCTACATACCTAATCCAGACTCTAGGGAAATATTTAGCGTTGTTTTTGAATTCTACTTCAAATTGACTCATGAATAAATTGGCTATGAAAGGAGATAAGCAGTTACCCATAGTTGTGCCTTGTTTCTGTTCATAAAATTTTTCTCCTACTTGGAAACAATTCTGCGCCATGCACAGAGTTGTCAGTCTCATGTATTCTCTTATTTTTGAAGGTTCAATGTTGTTCTTGTGGAGCAAGCTTTCTAAATATTTCATAGTCTCTGGAATAGGTACCGAGGGAAATATCGACGTCACGTCGAATGAAACTAAAATTTCCCCGGTTTCCAGTTCACAGTCTTTAATTAATTTAACAAATTCTAAAGAATTGCTAACTGACAAATTTTCTGGTTTAACGGGTAGATTTTTAAATTCATTCACTAGCCATTTGGAAATCAAGTAAGTCGGTGAGTTAATACCTGAAACTATAGGTCTCATCGAGTTACCTGGTTTATGTATCTTCGGTAAACAATACATTCTTGGTACTACAGGATTACTAACATTCAATTTATACTTTTGGGTAGAAGTTATTAAAATTGGACATTTCTTAATCGCGTCTTTTGTGTCATTAATCATTTTAGGTAACGGATTTTTCTTCATTTCTACATACGGACCTTCGGCAATTAAATTTTTTACTCTTTGAAAATAGTCGGTTTTGTCCATAATTACTAACTTGTTCCCTTTATCTGCTTTTAGATAAAAGCAGTCCTTCGATCTAAGAGTTTTAATGATATTCCATTCTTTATTGACCGACTTCTGTTTGTGCTGCTGCAAATTCTTATCGATTTGGGTTTTACAAGCTTCTCGAATAAAGTTTTTTGGCCCTTGTTCAAAATACTTAATCGAAGTTTCGATGCTTGCAATCACCTGTTCCATAGGAATCTGACGGCTTGGCAAACAGTATTTTAACCCTTTATTTAACAAATTTATTTCTAAATCACTAAAATTCTCAGATGATTGATTGATCACTAATGTTTCTTTTATAGGAATTTTATTAGTATCCTTTTTAGGTGGACATAACTTTTTAAATTTCTTATTAAGTTTTAAACATTTCTTTTTCAATTTATAGTCTTTAATTTCCGTAATTTTCCTATAAAAGTTACACCAATCTTCGAATTCATTGTTGTCCATGCTTTTAGTTAATTTTAAATGTAAATTATATAGTTCTAATTCTAATTTACTACGTTTACTGTACAGATATTTCATTTCTAGGTTCAACCATTTCATTTTTGCATATGAAATGACCTTATCGTTATTTCTGTTTCCAAGTAGGAGAAAAAGAACATAAGACTGCTTCCTTTAACTTTTTAGTCAATCGGTTACTAAATTTTCCATTAACAAAGGAGAGATATGAAACAGAACTAGATTTCATTAAAAATATTGCGACATACAATGGCTTTGACATAGAAATAATCAATAAATTAATTAGAAAAACTAAAATAAAAAATACGATCCGCGAATCCACGAGTTTGATACCCCAAAATAACCAAGAGAAAAAGTACATATGTCTACCATACCACCCTGTCACGAAAAACATTAATAGAATTGTGAAAGAAAGAGGTCTCCAGGTAGCATTTCGGTCTGAAAACACCATCAAAAGTCTGCTAGGGAATACTAAAGATAAAATCAATTCCAATTCGAAATCAGGGATCTATGAAATTAGTTGCGCGGATTGTAATTTGAAATATATAGGCCAAACTAAACGACCTATAATAACACGTTTTAAAGAACACATAGCACATATCAAATACAATAGACCGGATAAATCAAATGTCGCAAATCACGCTTTGAGCACACTACACAATGTACCGATTACAGGTTTGAAATTGATAAAAGGAATTAATAAACCCCATGAACTTGATGCTTACGAAAGTATATTTATCGCGAAAAATAAACATACCTCCTTGAATAGCGATAAATCTCCAATACCGTTCAGCTGTCTATTCACATTTTTATAAGTGGGTGGGGGATGTAACATCAGAAATAGAGACATGTGGGAATCCATACACGTGAAATAATGCAATTACCTCCTAAACAATGGTTGTTGAATGAAGCATTCGGTGTGTTTGTTTCACGAAATGTAAAATGTTTCACGTTTTGTGGAACAGATGTACCGGGTGTTTTGTTTATTAAATTATTTATCATGTTTCACCCAGAGCCTACCGTGAATTCTATACATTATTTTATATTGCTTAACTACTTAACTAGGACAGGCCACCTGTTTATAATTAACTTTTAAATTAAATACCCACAATATCCAATTATTCATAGACCCCCTTTTCACGTGAAGTGAGTCTCATTTAATATGCAAAATTACCTCCTTATCACACCCAGAGACTACCGTGAATTCTATACATTATATTAAATAGCGCAACTCCTTAGCTAGGACATGTCACCTTTTTATAATTAACTTTTAAATTATATACCTACAATATCCAATTATTCAAGACCCTTTTCACGTGAATTGAATTCTCATTTAATATGCAAAAAAATTACCTCCTACACACCCAGAGCCTACCGTGAATTCTATACATTATATTAAATTGCTCAACTCCTTAACTAGGACATTGTCACCTATTTATAATTAACTCTTAAATTTATATACCTACAATATCTAATTATTCATAGAACCCCTTTTCACGTGAATGGTTTCTCATTTGATATAACACATTGTCAACTATTTATAATTAACTTTTAATTTATACACCTACAATATCTAATTATTTATTGACCCTTTTCACGAGGATTGATTCTCATTTAATATAATACAACAAGCCGGATGTCTGGTTTTTCACATATAACGCCTCTTCTTAATTTTGTCTTTCTCAGAATTTGCTATGAGAGTTCGGCCTTTATTATATACGACTTTTTAACCATTTGTTAATGGAAAATTTTTTTACACTCCTACCCAATACAGATTTTGTCACTACCTGCGTACTCGAAATAACACGTTTAAATAATAACTATTAATTTGTACATTGCACATGAAATGCTCATACAGTTAAATATACTAGTGTTTTGTGGAAATATAAGGTGTTTCATTTAGTTTATTAGTAGGTCACCGTAGCTTTAAAATCGTTTTTAGTAGGCGCCTTCTTTAGAGAAGAATTTTTGCCGTCCCTTTGTTCGATATTTTTACACATGTTTAAGAACCTTTTCTAAGAGACAAGTGTTTTGTCTCGTAGTTTGAGATGTGCATGGTAAATTTAGTCTTTACAGGGTTGCAGTGTATAGTAGTTGTGCGGAAGCGTTTATCTTACTTTATTGTGCCCCGTGTGACTTTAATTAGTAGTTTTTACCTACTGATGATGACAACTTAGTTGTCGAAATACGTATTTAGGATACGACTAATAATTGTGGTAAGGGGTTATATACCTTTTTTAAATTAATTATTATAGATTATTGTACAAGTACAAATCAAGTAAATTTTTAATTTCTAATAAGGCTTTGAAAAACAAATAATTGATAATGAGCGTGGGTGCAGAATTTTTACACACAAGTTGCCTAAAAAGTGATACTCCGTTTATTAAATTAATTAAATACTAAAATACTAGTGCTAAAAGAATAAAATTATATACAAAAGGTGTAATTAATACTGGCGCAACATTCGAAACACTTTTGGCGAGAAAATATCAGAGGCCGGCAAGAAATCGCCCAAAGCATCTTTTGGCCGCCGAGCGTCGATCGATTTCTACATACAAAAACAAGCTTCCACAAA
Source organism: Melolontha melolontha (assembly GCA_935421215.2). Classification (NCBI taxonomy): domain Eukaryota; kingdom Metazoa; phylum Arthropoda; class Insecta; order Coleoptera; family Scarabaeidae; genus Melolontha; species Melolontha melolontha. The sequence continues at coordinate 83,095,983 of OW285242.1, read as the reverse complement.
CCTGCACCGTAGAACCAAAGAATACCTCTCTTGATCCCGTACAGCTGAACATCCTGAATAGCTGAAACCTTCCTTAATACCTTCACGCTCCCTGCAAGACACAGGTTAATTTAATTCAATTCTGTTTATAAAAGTATAATTAATAATTATTTCTCAACCAATCAAATTCAATAATTCATTACATCTTGATTTTACTTTTAAATACATTACTATTTTGCTAAAAGTTAAGAAAAGAACATTATCCATTAAGAATTTGTAGTACATACCATTACTGTAAATATAGGTGTAGGTTTCCGCGGTCCTTCTCTAGATGTAGATCTAGGTTTCCGGGTTGGAACCGCGTCGAGTTAGGTGTAATTGCCAACGTTTCGTCCACTGTTTCAAGGGACATCTTCAGGGCTGTACGTAGATGTTCGTCGTTTCGCAGTAGCTTTAAGAATGCTATGTCAGAGACCGGCACAACTTATATAGGGGGGACCGGGTCAGATGGTGGCCTGCTATTGGCTGGGGACACTGAGCCAATGACATGCGTCGTATGGGCGTGGTAATTCTTAGTAGAGTTCAGTAGAGTTTGCCACGTTGTATGGAACGTATTGAGATTACGGGGATGTTTGTAAATTTCAAAAGATTCACGGATTTTCCTCAGGAAATAATGCGATTCACGGGACAGAAGCTTGACATCTTTGAATAGAATTTGAAGACCGTAGTTAAGTTTGTTCTGCCAGCGCTGAACCGGCTATATGTAACAGTCTAGTACAATGTTCATGTTCGGACACTCGCACACCGACTGGCCGCTTAGTTTCGCCAATGTACACACTGCCACACGAACACGGAATGCGATGCACTCCTTGTGCTCGGAGCGGAGATATTTTGTCTTTAACCGAGGGTAAGAGGCCCGAAACTTTAGAATGGGGTCTGAAGACAGTTTTGATTTTATTTCTATGTAGAACCTTTCCTATATCATCGGTGATACCTTGAATATACGGTAAGAAGGCGGTTTTGATGTTAGGATCGGATTCACTTCGAGGTTTGGGGCTACGATGTCTCACTATAGTACGGTGTATGTTGTGGGCGTTATAATTATTCTGAAGTATGGTGTTAGAGACATGCTTAAGTTCGGAGGATAGTGCCCTAGGTTCTGAGATAGAAAACGCACGATGTACAAGAGTTTTGATGACCGCTTGTTTGTGTGCCGGGTGATGATGGGAAAACCCGTTCAGATATCGGTCTGTATGAGTCGGTTTCCTGTAAACCGTGTGGCCCAGTTTGCCATTGATATTGCAGGTCACTAAGACGTCTAAAAACGGGAGTCTTCCGTCTGATTCCACCTCCATGGTAAAGCGAATGTCACAGTGCTGGGAGTTGAGAAAAAGTAAGATAGAAAAAGATGAATTCTTACTTTTCGTGCAACTAAAACTGCGTTTTCTTTTGGCTGACACACTGCCAGCAAGGAATAAGCGCGTAATTACAAAATACATTAACAATGAGTTTATAGTTTATAAATTGCTTATTTCATTGTGATAGACTTAATAACTATGATAGATAGTTGCTCATGAAGAACAATAAAGAAACTTGAACAGATTTTATAAACATTATACCAATGCTTACGTAAGCATAGGATGGGGGTAAGAGCTTTGCTTAACTTTGCTGACAAGGGGGGGATTAAAAATTACTAAAATTCTGCTTACGTAATACTAAAACGGCCCCAAAGCTATCTTATTGCAAACAAATATTTCGAAAAACCAAATCTATAAATAACAATGAATTTCATATATTATACTCACTTGCAACTCGGCAAAATGTTACTTCTAATAAATGCACTCATATTAGCTCCTTGGTCTCCCAAGATACCCAAAGCAATAGTGGTTATCGATCTGTTTACAGCATATGCTTGGGCCAAAGATGCGCATTCCATAAATTCTAACTTTTCCTTTTTCATCATGATTCATGACAGGTTCACAGGTTCTTCTTGGGGTATATTTTTTAAAGCTTTAATTAACATTTCCGATTGATATTCATCAGCGCTTATAGGACAAGCTCTTGAAAACAACGGGACCAGGCTGTCTATATCAGGACCACCTACTATTGGAACGTGAAAACCACTTGGATCGAGATTATTGTGAAAGGCGAATATAGTATTTAATCTAACCTAAAATCATAAATGTTTAGTTTCTGAAAACCGTATGTCGATACCTTTAACAAAGAAGAATAACAAAGAAGGTTCTTAAAACAGAAACAGATTTACAGTGCATCATCTGTAAAAACAGTCGCTATAACAAATCTGACCAAAATTATATACATTGAAATAGCTCAATTTTACAATATCTTCTTAGGAAATGCTAAAAAACTTATGTTATGCTTATTTCGTACTTTTTTAATTGTCTAATTTTATTTGAATTAACAATTATTTTTGTATTTTAATTTAATTAATGTAATATCTAAATTGCTACTTGCAAAACCATTAGATAAAATAAATGTAGGTGTAGGTTTCGGCGGTCGTTGTCTAGATGTAGATGTCGGTTTCCGGGTTGGAACCGCGTCGAGTTAGGCGTAATTGCCAACGTTTCGTCCACTGTTTCAAGGGACATCTTCAGGGCTGTACGTAGATGTTCGTCGTTTCGCAGTAGCTTGAAGAATGCTATGTCAGAGACCGGAACAACCTATATAGAGGGACCGGGTCAGATGGTGGCCTGCTATTGGCTGGGGACAATGAGCCAATGGCATGCGTCGTATGGGCGTGGTAATTCGTAGTAGAGTTCAGTAGAGTTTGCCACGTTGAATGTAACGTATAGCCATCGTTTCTATTGAGATTGCGGGGATGTTTGTAAATTTCAATAGATTCGCGGATTTTCCTCAGGAAATAATGCGATTCACGGGACAGAAGCTTGACATCTTTGAATAGAATTTGATGACCGGAGTTGAGTTTGTGTTCTGCCAGCGCTGAACCGGCTATATGTAACAGTCTAGTACAACGTTCATGTTCGGACACACGCACACCAACTGGCCGCTTAGTTTCGCCAATGTACACACTGCCACACGACCACGGAATGCGATACACTCCTTGTGCTTGGAGCGGAGATATTTTGTCTTTAACCGAGGGTAAGAGGTCCGAAACTTTGGAATGGCGTCTGAAGACAGTTTTGATTTTATTTCTATGTAGAACCTTTTCTATATGATCGGTGATACCTTGAATATACGGTAAAAAGGCGGCGCTGATGTTAGGATCGGGTTTACTCCGAGATTTGGGGTTACGATGTCTCACTATAGTACGGTGTATGTCGTGGGCGTTATAATTATTATGGAGTAGAATTTTATGGAAGCGTTCGAACAACAAGTCTTAAGCTCCTTTCACTTAAAACCTAAATGTTGGTTTAGATATGTAGACGATACGTTCGTCTTCTGGTCGCATGGGCGGCAGACTTTATATGAATTCTTACTTTTTCTAAACTCCCAGCATCGTGATATTCGCTTTACCATGGAGGTTGAATCAGACGGAAGTCTCCTGTTTTTAGGCGTCTTGGTGACCCGCAATATCAGTGGCAAACTAGGCCACACGGTTTACAAGAAACCGACTCATACGGACCGATATCTTAACGGGTTTTCCCATCATCACCCGGCACAGAAACAAGCGGTCATCAATACTTTTGTATATCGTGCGTTTTCTATCTCAGAACCTAGGGCACTATCCTCCGAACTTAAGAATGTTTCTAACACCCTACTTCAGAATAATTATAACGCCCACAACTTACACCCTACTATAGTGAGACCCCAAACCTCGAAGTGAACCCGATCCTAACATCAGCACCGCCTTCTTACCGTATATTCAAGGTATCACCGATCATATAGGAAAGGTTCTACATAGAAATAAAATCAAAACTGTCTTCAGACCCCATTCTAAAGTTTCGGACCTCTTACCCTCGGTTAAAGACAAAATATCTCCGCTCCAAGCACAAGGAGTGTATCGCATTCCGTGGTCGTGTGGCAGTGTGTACATTGGCGAAACTAAGCGGCCAGTTGGTGTGCGTGTGTCCGAACATGAACGTTGTACTAGACTGTTACATATAGCCGGTTCAGCGCTGGCAGAACACAAACTCAACTCCTGTCATCAAATTCTATTCAAAGATGTCAAGCTTCTGTCCCGTGAATCGCATTATTTCCCAAGGAAAATCCGTGAATCAATTGAAATTTACAAACATCCCCGCAATCTCAATAGAGACGATGGCTATACGTTACATCCAACGTGGCAAACTCTACTGAACTCTACTAAGAATTACCACGCCCATACGACGCATGCCATTGGCTCATTGTCCCCAGCTAATAGCAGGCCACCATCTGACCCGGTCCCCCCTATATAAGTTATGCCGGTCTCTGTCATAGCATTCTTCAAGCTACTGCGAAACGACGAACATCTACGTACAGCCCTTAAGATGTCCCTTGAAACAGTGGACGAAACGTTGGCAATTACTGTGTTTATTTATTTATATTAAAACAAACTTTACCATATCAGTTCACTAGTTACATAACCATAATTTTTCACGTGCATATTATTCTTATTCCTTGTTTCGCCGTTAGTCAAGTTACTTATTTATTGTATACAGATACCTTGCGTTAATAAATATTTTTAACTTATTATTTTAAAGAAGCTCTTTTATTTATCATTGCGTAGCTAGAAATAACTTTTTGATACTATTAATTTTCCGTTAGATTTATATAAATCCACCGACGAGGATCCTGAGTAAGAATCAAATTTGTTTAGTATCTTAGCCATGCTCTGCCGACCTCTAGTCGTAATCAGAGATACTACGTACGATTGGCTGATAATCTAACTTTACCTGTTTATTTTATATAAGGCGCCCAACACATCTTACAGCCAAAGTACGATTAAACTACTTAATATTATCTTATTATTATTATTCAGCTCATTCGTCTTATTCCATTTAGACGCCCGAACGTGGAGGCATTCGTCATATTTTTAATACACATATATATTGTTGTGAGGCAAATTACCTCAAACAATATACTTGAATTTAGTTAATTTAAAACTAAATCAAATTTTGAAAAAATTTAAAAAAAAAATTAAATATGTAATTAGTTGTATGTAATTAATTCTAAAGGAAATTGTAATTGATATAAATTTGAATATTAATTCAAGTTATCAATTTAAGCATCATTTCCGTTGATTCTAAACAAACCAATGAGATGTTGTGGAGCAAATTTCAAGGGGACATTTTTTGTTTTGTTATCGGCGTCTATTTGGAGAGTAGTGGTATAAAGCCCATAAGATACGGACTCCATATTCCGTAAAATTATAGCATATTTCTTAATCCGCATTTTCTAAGAATAAAGATTAAAAATATTAGAACAACTAAAAGGACCTATAAATATATCCAAAAGATAGTGGAAAGTTTAATTTATCAATAGAAAATCATTTGAACAGCGTAAATCAAGTCTTTAATTAATTATCATCAAAAGCATAATTTTCAAACTTAAAATATTAATGGCGTATCTAAGTGAATAGTGAAGAAAAATCACTTCAACTGAGGAAATAATTACATTTTGTACCTGAATTATCATATCCTTGAATACCTGACCTACCACAGTCATTCCTGGACCTAATTTTAAAAAGATACGAGATTTTTCCAGTTTCCAGAAATTTCTGAAGAGATACACCAAGATCCTTCCCTTTTATCCTGATTTAACTTCGTATTCTGATTTAGAAGGTACCTTAAATTACATTCATCAAAGAAAGTTCATTTGTTAATTATTCTAAAATAGATCGATATAACTATACATATAATCGTAACTGTATGATTCAAGTAAACTATTCAGAAAACGTCATCCCATATGTCAATTGGGTTGTTCTTAATACTAATTAAAAGTTTACAGTTCATTCAAGAACTTACTTTAATTTATTTGGTTCAATTTAGATTTTAATTACCTCGTCAAGGTTATTCTTTCTCCGAACACTTCGGTTATCACTGCTATCAGTACACCGTAGCATTATAAAGTTTTTGATTCATGCATTTAGTATTTCTAAAATTTATATTTCCTTTGAAGCAAACAATCTAACGTTTTTTTCTTTTTACATTTCCTGAAAGAATAAATTAACTTAGGTTATTGTAGTATAATTATTATTTTTAGTAAAAGTTTTAAAAATAAATACCGACCTGTTAAGGTATTCCATATTCAACTCCTGTATTTGTTACCTTTTTAATATTCTTGGATTTAAAATAAATGTTTTATATTGTTTTGTGTGAAAAAGAAGTGTTATTATTTTACTTACCTCAGATATATGTTAAAAGGTTTTTTTTGTCTACCTGTCTTAAAGTAGATAAAGATCGTGCTGATTTCATACAGTGAGTTCTTTCTACCCTCAGATAGATGTCAGCATGTATGACAAACGGCTTAAGTGGTCGATATATATCCCTTTAAATTGATAAAATCAATAAAAGTTTTTTTTAAATATATGTTTATTTCCGCAGCTTTTAAACGGACTAGTTCACACGCTTGAGATAAATAATGAATTTATAAGAGTCTCATCAATATTATCAATATAATTCCTGAATGTAGCAAATTTCCACATTCTACAGAATACAAAAATTTTATTAGTCGCACATCTTTAGAACTGTATTTTTTAATAAGGTACAGTTTACTACATCTTATGGCCGCCTAAACGTGGGACATTATCCTGTTGTGGAATCATTTCTTCCACTTGCCTTTCGCGGTTTACTACAATATATATATATATATATATATATATATATATATAACAATTGATAAATTATTGGAGTTTTTCGGCTTTTATATGAAATATTTACAAATATCAAATTAGAATGTAAGTAATTGCAGAGTAAGTGTGGATGTAAACATTGCTGTCCACAAATTACAAAGCAAATCATACGAAATTTTTTTTTTGAAAAATATGGTCTACGGCTAAGAAATTATCTAAACAGTTATATATATATATATATATATATATATATATATATATATATATATATAGATAATTATTTCTTAACCTTTGTATGTTATAATAGCTTTAGATAGTCGGCGATTTAAGGTCTGTTTTACTTTAATATGCATATATTTAAAATAATTCAAATCTTACATTTTTCGGCAATTACCGCCTTTTTCAAAGAATTTTTGATTATAAATGACAGTACATTAATGTCATATTCATATATGTGAAGTTGTCCATGACAACTTCACATATATAAATATGAGGCGATTAATTTCAACAACATGGAAACTATAGCACCACAGGCACAAACAATATACTCGTACAAAATACAGAAATTTCATTTATATACTGTAACTTATCTTTAAAGTAATTTTACCTACCAATATTTCGTATTTTGTACTGTAAATTGAGTATTCTGTTGGCGAAATAAAAGAAAAACTACTATTATTATTATAAAAAATGAGCAAAAAACAAATTGCATGTCGATGCGACAATTCACATCAAGCTTTGATACAAAATAATACAAATCTGCAAATAGCTGAAAATAGTAGCTTTAAGTAATATATAATGAAAACCTCTTCATGTATTGGCGTTTTATTTTAAATAACCAAACGGAACATACTTTACGAATCGCCCTCGTATATATATTTAATATCAAATTGGCGATATTGAAAAACATTAATGAATTTTTTTAAGTAAAACTTTGTTAAATTTAATTAATTTAATAAAATTTATGTTTTAAAGTAGAATATTTATTATCTACCTTTAGCATCTAATATTCTTATATTACATTTTTATGTACTGGAAACTGTAATTGAGAAGAAGTGATTAAATACAAGTATAATACAAGAGATCATTATTTTCATATCACAAACTTTATGTTAAAATTACAAGTCACTCTAAATAAAAATTCAATTGAAGACAAGACACACAATAAGGCATGAATACAATATAATATACCGTGAGTCTTTCTTGCCTCTATAATCTCTATATCTCTTCAATGCATGGGAATGTTATACAACCAACATCCCTCGATTATGTGTTTCGACAAATGTCAAAATTTATGTCAGTAACGTGCATAAACGAAATAACATTTTAAATATTTTAGCATTTTACATTTTTATTCGCCTAATTAATATATATACATATATATATATATATATATATACCGACAGGACCAGCTCTGAACGGGCCATAACCAGCAATAAGTGGCAACAGCGAATCCCCTCTACGCGCAGTAGCTTAAATTGCCGCACATTGCAGTTATGAATTTAGTAAGACTTAAACCGCGCAAGGATATAGTCGTTTGCATATTCGTTCTGTATAGGTAATTTGCCCATTTGCTTCAGACATAACAAGGTCCAATTTATTATTATTATTGTATTCTTAGCTGCTACGGAAAAATAATTTTAAGTAATAAAAAAAACAATAACGTTTTCTAAAAGATAAAAGTAAAAAAATCAATAATTCTGCAAAATAAAATAATAAAATCCTGCAATTTGCCGTATACACTTAAGGTCGCCCATTTCAACTAACGAACAAACCCTCACGTCTCTCTCCTCCCGATCGGCAGGTATTAGAGGGATATGAGGCTGTTCGTCAATTTGTTGGCATTTGTGGCAATTTCCGACTACACAGCCATATTTCCTAAACGCATTTACGATCCTTTCAATCGTCGAATGCGAAGGAATAGGCCGATTTACGTACTCTACAGCAAATAAATCAGCGGTTGTTCGACAGGAATTGCCGGCAAGATACCACGAAACTATTTGTACCTTCTCTGCGGTTGTATACACTGACATGATAACTACCTTTACGTTTGCACAGCTAAATACGAATGACGGGCAATCTGTTGCTCTCGATCATCGGACTTATGTATGCGCACGCGGAGTGGCATCGTACACACGTTGCCACATCGCATTACGTTCCATACGTATATTGTTGCGTATGGCCCGTAGCTGGCTGAACCTATCGGTATATATATATATATATATATATATATATATATATATATAATATGAAAAAATAGAAATTTCGAACGAGTATAAAGCTGGAAACAGTTAAGAAAAGTGGGGGATCTGTTTTCTATCAAATATCTTTACATCTATCGGAAAAATTCAGGCGATTACTAGGAAATTTGATTCCGATGGCTGCATAATAAATACACACAGAAAGAAAATTAAAACCCCCCACATTCTTTCGGGACACCTAAAATTAAATGTCTTATGTTACATTGAAGAATGCCTCATTCTCATTACACCATTAAGTAAAATAGCACAACAATTTAATATTTCGATGGATAGGGAGGTTTGGTCTGATAGTTTGGCCGGCCCGTTCGCCACATTTATCACCAAATGACTTTTATTTGGGGATACCTTAAATCTAAAATGTATGATAATGTAATTTTCACTAACATTGAAGATTTAAAAGCACGCATAAATACAGCCTGCGACGAATTCCGAACCAAACCAAATTTTTAACACACTTTTTGCAGGAATTTCATAATCGACTCGCATATTGTATGGAATGTGAAGGTGGATATTTCGAATATTTATGAAAAAGTTAAAGAATTATAAATAAAAACAACCTTTTTTCAATTTACCATAAAATTCATTTTAATATTGTTTGCGTAGGTGAAATGTTAAATAAATTATTTTCACACTTTGTTGATACTGACAACTAAAATGTCATATTACGACAAGTGATGACACACGCATTGTTGGTTGCAAACATTCCCATGCATTGAAGTATTTATTTTAAAACTGAACATAGGTGTATTCATGTGTTATATTCAGTGATATAAATAACTCACGGTATATAATATATTATATTATATTCTCCGCAAAAAAATACAATAAGAAATGCTAAAGTAGTAATTTACCAAGTCTTCTAAAATATAGAAAAGCAGTTCAACAAACTTTCTTTGTATGAGTATGTATCGAAGCAAAAACTATGTGAGAACTAACGATATGCAATACCAAGAATTGTGTTTAAAGTGAAGGTGTTCAATAGAGAAACGTGTTAACACATTTAAATCGGATGTGGAACACAAAAATATCGAAGTAGCTTGCCTTTGCTAATGATTTAATCATTTCTCAAAAAAAGAAACAAAGAGACAACCTAAGATCTGGAACAAAAGACCGTCCAAGAAAAAGCTTAAAATTAACGAGGGTAAAAAAAGTGGTTAATGGTAAACAATTTCTTTAAAACACGTTAAATATTTTGAATTCATTTAGATAATAAAAGATATCACGAAACAAAATAAATGCCAAAATAGAAGTTGCTACTACAACAATTTAAAAAAACAACCTCTTCAGAAAGAAAGAAATATCCATTGAGGCGAAAATGAGTGATTTCAATTTCAGCCGATTTTCGATTTCCACAAAAAGTTTCAAGAGTAAGATCCAAAATATGAGAATGAATATGAGAAGTCATAATAAAGAATACGATACGGAACGACAATAATAGACAGCAATTATAAGCACAACCTGATTTTAAAAGGCCTGAGAATGGCGAGCAGAACTACTACCGAGACCATTTTTTGAAACACTAATCAAACTACCTCTAAAAAATTAAAAACAATACTAACAGAAGAAAAATGTAGGTGGGTTGTGCATATAGAACGAGTAGAATATAATTAGAGCCTTACATCGGTAATCCAGAATAGAAAAAGAAACGTTAATAGACCACATAAGCAATGACATATGATATACGATTATAATGACATAAAGAATGTATGTAATAGGAAAAACATTAAGAAGATTAAAAATAACCGAATAAAAGTGGAAATATTATATTCATACAACAGGTTGATGAAAGAAGAAGAAAAAGAAATTATGCATAACTGATTGTCAAATTGCGAGACACAAATATAAAATATTTCATTGCAATATTATCATTCATATCTTTTGTGCTATAATTTGTCGGATATTCTCTGTGTTCTCCTGCGTGATGTGTAAAGCTGCAACTATATGTTTATAAGTCATCTATCTCTTTTACAACTTCGAGTTAGGTCGTTTTATGGTAATCTCACCATTTTGCATTTCATGTTTTAAGATCTTCTAGTATATGAACTTGTAAGAATGGTGTATAAGTCAGTTACTACTGATATGTGCACTGAATGCTAAATAATGATCTAAAATAATAACTATCTTTTGTGAAAATTATGGTACTCACAAGTGCTCAACTACAATAATATTAAAGTATAAAAAAGCAAGCGCCAACTAAGCGCGAGGAGGGGGTGCGCAGAAGTCGTTTTTAAAAACGTCCAGCTTCACTACTCAAGTAATTGTCAGGATACATTTGTCATTGACGTTTGACGCAAAATAATGCCTTTGCTGGGGGATCATAAAGTGATACACCCTCAAACGCGAGAAGTAGTTTTCAATGTTTACAATTATTTTTATAAACATAAAAGTACAAAGAGGAGTACAATTTACGAATCCTACAGCTGCAGCATTTACACCATTTTATTTATTTGCACCTTCTAGTTAAAGATTTTACCCGAAAACACTCAGTGGGCAGCAACTGCGAAAATGTTATTTTCTTAACTCTGGAAAAATTTGTTCAAGTAGGTTAATATCTTATAACAATAATAATGATGATATTTTAATTACATGTAAATAATAATAATAATTTTATTGTAAGGCAATTTTAGCAAAGATGTGAAGGAAACAAAAAAGATCCAAATATCTCCATCACTCTACAACAAAATTAGAAGAAAATATTGCTGCTTACGTCGCTGGTTTTTTCCCAAAAAGAATAAATAAAATGATCAAGCAATGTGATGTCTGCATAGAAAACATATACATGAGAATACACATGACAGTCATTTAAAATGTTCGACAATGAAAGAGTGCAGTTCAACAAAACGATTGAAATATGATAATGTTAATTTATTCACCTCGTTAATACAAATATATAGTCAGACAAAATCTTTATTGCCAGAAATAATATATAAACAAGGTTTTTATAATTGTTTGGTTGAACATTTTAAAAATATATTAATTTTAAATTTAAATATTGTATTCATATGGCGGACACTATACAATACCTATACATATCAGAAAATTTGTGGAACTATTAATTTTTAATTATATCAGACATATAAACAGAATTTTATTAGGCAAGGATAAGCGAAATATAAATGAGACAATCGAATATTTCATAATTACAAATAAATTTAATGTTAGAATTTAAAAAAGAATATATTTTCTAATTACATGCATATTGCTATGAATAGTGGTTTTGAATTTGATAATACCACTATTCACAACCAATCAGTCCAGCTTGGATATTCTGTCGGTTAAGTTTCAAGATGAGACTGCTTTTCCCTCAGGGTTCCAATCGGAAAACACAATTGAATTAGTACAATAGTTTTTTATTGGACGCCACTCAAAACTTGTTTGAGAAAAGTTATGATAATGTTATAAAGTTACTTATGAACACAAACAAAAAAAAAAGGTCAAATGTAAAAAATACACACAGTAAACTTTAAATGAATCTTTAATATAAAAATAAAAAAAATTAAAAAAAAATCTTTATAAAGTATAAAGATTAATATTGCCTCATTAAACAATTTTATTAAGGTAAAAATATCGTATGGAAATGACCGCAGCATACGATAAAAAACTTCCTTTATGACAGCCGATCAAAATTAAAACTAATAAATTACAAAGATGCTTTTTAATTTCTCCCACAAGAAACAAAATCAAAATCAACAAAATTGACAGCTCGAAGAAATCTCTAAAACATGTGCAACCACATGAAAAAAATATGCCCTTGATATCCCAAGCGTACAAAATTCTCAGATACAGAAATTTTTTTATATTAGAAATTTTAAAAAACGTTCTTTGTCATTTAAATCAAATAACTAAGAATAAAATATATATATATAAAAATTAATACAATGGAAAAATACAAAATTCAAAATGAAAATAATATTAATAATAATAAGATATCTTTTAATATAATTTACTTACGTAAAAATAAAAAATATATTCATATATTTTCTCGAGACACATGACTTAGAAAGCGTACAAAATTATCAAAAACGAGATCAACCAACTCGTAAAAAAAACGGTAATGAATACAAACACCAACCACTAATTAATCAAAAATCACGAAGTTACTAAACAAAGATAAAGATTTTATCTTATAATAAACACGTCTTTCTAAACCCAGAGTACACTTGTGTCTGGCTACAGCAAAGCAGGCAGGCCCCGTATAAAAAATACAGTTATAAATATCGTACACAGCAATGCAAACGGCTTGCGCAAACTGCGAGGAGGATCATCCTCCTCGATGTGCAGCAGTGGAGCGAACGGTTGCAGAGCACTAACATGGTATCGCCCCTTCTTACGACGACCATCCATAGTATATAACCCATACGTAACATCATTGAATCGTCTGGTAATTCGGAAGGTTTCATTCATAAGGAAGGTCGATCTTCTGACATTTTCCTTGGTCACGTCTACCAAGACGATAGCTTCTCACAATAACAACATCACCAACTTCAAACCTGGTCCTGCTATTAATTTTGTCATTTTGTTTTCTGACATATTTTCTTCCTTGCTCTGTCAGTCTTCTTCCCACTTGGGCCGTTACTTGTTCCAAGTCATCTACCCTTACCATTTGTTGATTCCAGGGTCTGGCAGGCCTTATCCCATACATCACAGTCGAAGGACACTCCAGAGTAACAGTATTCGGAGTATGGTTGATATTATCCTCAACCTCCTGGACATGTGTGACCGATGGGTCACACATGTCCAGGAGGTTGCATGATTATCGTGAGTTTTGATCCTCAGGAACTTGATAATCTCCTGGATATATCTCTCACATGGATTTCCACATGGATGGCGTATGGAAGAGAAAGAAATATTAATGTCACGATCTCTTAAAGCATTTATAAACCTAACATTATTAAAGGATGTTGCATTATCTGCAAGTATTCTATTCATTTTCCCTTGACGGGTTATCCAACAATCAATACATTGTAATGTGGTTTCAGTATTATATTGCGAAGTAGGAAATAGTTTCACATATTTCGAAAATATATCCACCATAACTAAAATGTTTCTATACTCAAATTCCTCTGCAATAAGATTTCCCAAATAATCAATTGCGAGTAATCCTAACTTCTCTTGTGCTACAATACTCTTAATTTCATATTGGCATGTGCGATTTTTTTGTTTCCCTAATCTACATGTAATACAATTTCTTACTATTTCTTTTGCAATCGTTCTACCTTTCTTGGCGCAAAATGCCTCTCTAAATGTATTCTTTGTATCCACCAATATGACCCAAACTCTTATGTATTTGCAACATTGCTTGTCGAGTATATTGATCATTAACAACTACACAATTTTGACCCCTTATAACTTTCATAATTAAACCATCATTCATAATAAAATTTTTATAATTATCTTGATTTCTCAATTGCTCTATCAAAACATTAAAACTTTCATCCCTTTGGACCTGAAGGATCACCTCATATTCAAAATCCCCTTCAGCATAGTCTCTATTATATTCATTTAATTCAACATAATGAAAATTACTTTTACTCTTATACATACGAGATAACGCATCGGCAGTAACATTTAGTACTGCTTTTATATGCCTAATTTCAAAGTTATACTCTGACAATAACAACGACCAGCGATATACTCTATTATTCTTAAACCTTGTACTCAAAAGTGATGTCAACGCAGCATGGTCGGTTTCTACAATGAAGTTTTTGCCCAACAAATAAAATCTAAGCTTTTGAACCGCGTGTACTACAGCTAACATTTCTTTTTCACTATTTAATTTCATAGCTTTTTAAGATTCGAGATATGAAACATATCGGTTGTTCCATACCTTCATTATTAATCTGGATTAAAACTCCACTAATAGATAGCAACATCACTTGCATCTACTCTTAATATAAACTGTTTATTAAAATCGGCTAAAATTAAAATTAAATGGTTATAAAAATCTTTCTTTAAATCCTCAAACGCTTTCATTCTTATATCATTCCATTTAAACTTCTCATTCTTTTTAAGCATTTCATACAATGGTGCACTTGTTCGTGCCAGGTATGGTACAAAACGTTTATAATAATTAACTATGCCTAAGAACCCTCTTAACATTCTTACATTCTTAGGTAAAGGATACTGTTTAATAAGTTCCAACCTACTTTGATCTACACTGACATAACTAGGACTTATATTATATCCTAGAAACTTTATTTCTGTTAAAAAATTCACACTTCTTTAAATTTAACTTCAAACCTTCGCTTACCAATACTTCCATAATTTTCCTCACATGTTCCAAATGTTCCCTATAATTCCTGCTATAAATGAATATATCATCAATATAATGAACCACGTATTCTTCGTAAGGTTCTAAAATATGTTGCATAGCCCTTATTAACGCTGCTGCAGAACTACTTAATCCATATGGTACAGTCCTGAATTGATATACTCTACCATTCACCACAAAGCCACAATATTTTCTGGATTCTTTTTCCAAAGGCACCAACCAAAAAGCACTCCTCAAATCCAACTTGCTATACACTTTTGCATTGCCACACTTCGCCAATAATGCTTCTATTGTAATCGGAGTTTCAAATTGAGCTTTTGTCCGCTCATTAAGTCTGCGCGCATCCAGACATAATCTAATGTTTCCTGATTTCTTTACTTCCTCTTCTACCTGTTGCTGAATGTTTTTCGGGATTGGATAATTTTTAATTTTAAAAGGTGTTGTTTCATCTACTTCTAACGAATGTCGATAATTTCTAGAAATACTGGGAAATTTATTTACTAATTCTATATTATTCTTTATTATTGTTTTAACTTCTTTTTCATGTTCTTCATTGCAATCTATTTTCAATAAATCAATATCTTCGGGAAATTCCACTTCTCCCTCCTTTTCTTTCTCCATATCTTCCAATACCATCAATTTCCTTTCTTCTAATACGTCAACTTCTTCATCCACTTCCATATTATTTAATTTTTCCATACAGTTTATTTTCTGCATATTATTAATAATCTTCTCTTCATCTCCAGCCTCCTGGATCCATTGCACATTATTCTTATTAATTATTATTTTCTTCTTATTAATATCAATTATAGTATTAATTTTATTCAACAAATCAATTCCCACTATTCCATCTCTACCTAAACCTTTTACCACTATAAATTCTCCGATAAATTTATTATTTTCTATATAAAATTCGACGACATAAATCTTATTAACTACACCTATAATATTTTCTGTAGCTGATACTATAGTAATTTTACTAGTGGGTACATATTTCCCTTCTTTATTCTTAACTAAACATTCAACAACCTTTTCATCCAAAAACGATGTTTCACTACCAGAATCAATTAAACAATTACATTCCCTTTGTCCTATATTAATTTTAATATGTGGTAAAACCGTATTAATTGCGCAATCCGACTTATCATACAACAATGCAAAACTTTCACTCTTTTTGTTTGGCCTTACTAAAAATCCTTACTACAAGCAAGTTCTGATTTATTTTTATCGTCTACATTAACTTCTAAATTAAAATTTGGCCTGGTATCTTTATACCTAGTACTTGTATATTTCTTAGGATCTATACTATTTTCTTTAACAACATCTTTACTTGAATTATATCTCATTCTGTTTGGGGAAACCATTCTACTACTATTTCTTTGAATATTCTCATTATTAATAGGCCTTTGAGGACTCGGAGGGGTATTATTTATATTAACTCTAGAATATTCATTTCTATTAATGTTTCTATCTAAATAATTATTATTATATCTTTTACCACGCTCCACATCATCTAACCTCTTTAATAATTCGAGAAACTGTTGCATATCATTAATATTGTGTGTGGCTATTGCCTGACTGACTTGAGAATCAAAATGTCGTCTTAGTTGTGAAATCATATCAACTTCACTAATTCTAGGGGTTAAATATTTTAAAACCGAGTATCTTTTCAAAATATAAGTTTCTCTCGATTCATTAGTTCCGATATTATATCTACCAAACAATAATTCTTGTCTTACCCTCGTCTGCTTATTTCTTCCTCAGAATTGATTCGTGAACCTGGCTTCAAATTCTTCCATCGTGTGTACCTCGTCCGACACCATCTCCTACCATACCATTGCGTCATCCTTCAGGCAGTTTCCTATCTTTTGCAACTTTTTTTCATACCCTGGCACATCCTCCAAAATGGCTTTGATTTTCTTAAGGAAACACATGGGATTTGTATTTAACATCCCATAAAATTTGGGTAGCACTTCGCTTTGTACAGGAACAGGAATATATGCGGGTGCATTTACTTCATTCTTCTCTTTTCTCACTTGCTCTATTTCCTTTCTTAACTGTTTCTCCATATATTTCATTTGTTGTTCCGCAAACTCTCTTCTTTCGACTTCTTCAGACAGTTAACCATTTAATACCATAATGTTTTCTTCCAAATGTCGTTCATTTGATAATTGTAACGAGTTCATTATTATATCTTCTTCTTGATTGGTTTTACTCAATGCCATAATTTTTTCCATCATCATATCCATTATCTCTTCCATTTTCTTTTGTCTTATTTGCATTTCCATTAACATATCCAGTATAATCTTATCCCTGTTTACTCCTTCGTGTCCCTCTTCATGTATGGTACTTAGTGGACCTATTCTTTTCCTCGCTGCCTCCACTAGTTGCTCGCTTCTTTACTGTACTCCGGAGATACCTTCCATCTTTTATGTGCTCTGTTTTTATTTAAACGTTGGCCTTGCCAAAATTATATCTGCTTTTCTGTTCGCCCCACGCTTGGTTTAGCCAAAAATATGCTATGAATAGTGGTTTTGAATTTGATAATACCACTATTCACAACAAATCAGTCCAGCTTGGATATTCTGTCGGTTAATTTTCGAGATGAGACTGCTTTTCCCTCAGGGTTCCAATCGGAAAAGTGGAAAACACAATTGAATTAGTACAATAGTTTTTTATTGGACGCCACTCAAAACTTGTTTGAGAAAAGTTATGATAATGTTATAAAGTTACTTATGAGCACAACCAAAAAAAAAGGTCAAATGTAAAAAATACAAATAGTAAACTTTAATATACAAAAAAGGTTTTAAATATATCTATACGTTAATGCACGTATAACGCTTTCGTTTCATTATGAAACAGACATGTAAATAATTTACATATCTGTAACTGTATACTTGGACAATACCTCGTATTTTCAGCATTTACTTCTGCTTAAGACATATGTTTCTGCCATCTATAGGCGTCATCAGTTAAGCTAGTGAAGCAATGTATACAAATGATACAAATCTTTATAAATATATCTGTATCTGTATATGTATATGACATTAAGCCGAAATCACTTACTAGATAAAGCAAATTTCATCCTATAAGGTGGCACTTATTTAATAAGTGACATCTGACGGACGAAAGAGACTTTGCCGAAAAAAGCGATCTTTCGTTTGACCAGCTATGCTGATACGAAAAACGAAACAATACGGTAGTCCATCAAAAACGAGCCAGATGGCGGTAAATATACAAAAAAGGTTTTAAATATATCTATACGTTAATGCACGTATAACGCTTTCGTTTCATTATGAAACAGACATGTAAATAATTTACATATCTGTAACTGTATACTTGGACAATACCTCGTATTTTCAGCATTTACTTCTGCTTAAGACATATGTTTCTGCCATCTATAGGCGTCGTCAGTTAAGCTAGTGAAGCAATGTATACAAATGATACAAATCTTTATAAATAGATCTTGCTTCACTAGCTTAACTGACGACGCCTATAGATGGCAGAAACATATGTCTTAAGCAGAAGTAAATGCTGAAAATACGAGGTATTGTCCAAGTATACAGTTACAGATATGTAAATTATTTACATGTATGTTTCATAATGAAACGAAAGCGTTATAGGTGCATTAACGTATAAATATATTTAAAACCTTTTTGGTATATTTACCGCCAACTGGCTCGTTTTTGATGGACTACCCGTATTGTTTCGTTTTTCGTATCAGCATAGCTGGTCAAACGAAAGATCGCTTTTTTCGGCAAAGTCTCTTTCGTCCGTCAGATGTCACTTATTAAATAAGTGCCACCTTATAGGATGAAATTTGCTTTATCTAGTAAGTGATTTCGGCTTAATGTCATATACAGATACAGATCTATTTATAAAGATTTGTATCATTTGTATACATTGCTTCACTAGCTTAACTGACGACGCCTATAGATGGCAGAAACATATGTCTTAAGCAGAAGTAAATGCTGAAAATACGAGGTATTGTCCAAGTATACAGTTACAGATATGCAAATTATTTACATGTCTGTTTCATAATGAAGTAAACTTTAAATTAATCTTTAATATAAAAATAAAAAAAATTTTAAAAAATCTTTATAAAGTATAAAGATTAATATTGCCTCATTAAACAATATTATTAAGGTAAAAATATCGTATGGAAATGACCGCAGCATACGATAAAAAACTTCCTTTATGACAGCCGATCAAAATTAAAACTAATAAATTTCAAAGATGCTTTTTAATTTCTCCCACAAGAAACAAAATCAAAATCAACAAAATTGACAGCTCGAAGCAATCTCTAAAACATGTGCAACCACATGAAAAAAATATGCTCTTGATATCCCAAGCGTACAAAATTCTCAGATACAGAAATTTTTTTATATTAGAAATTTTAAAAAACGTTCTTTGTCATTTAAATCAAATAACTAAGAATAAAATATATATACATCAAAATTAACACAATGGAAAAATACAAAATTCAAAATAAAAATAATATTAATAATAATAAGATATCTTTTAATATAATTTACTTACGTAAAAATAAAAAATATATTCATATATTTTCTCGAACACATGAGAGCGTACAAAATTATCAAAAACGAGATCAACCAACTCGTAGAAAAAACGGTAATGAATACAAACACCAACCACTAATTAATCAAAAATCACGAAGTTACTAAACAAAGATAAAGATTTTATCTTATAATAAACACGTCTTTCTAAACCCAGAGTACACTTGTGTCTGGCTACAGCAAAGCAGGCAGGCCCCGTATAACAAATACAGTTATAAATATCGTACACAGCAATGCAAACGGCTTGCTCAAACTGCGCAAGTCAAATATGTTTAAAATTCAAAATAATAATACACGCATAAATAATTAAATAACTTTTCAAAATATTTGTGGAGAAAAGTTCATAGCAATATGTGATATTTGAAACATATTTCAAAGAAGTTGAAAAAACATTACAAATATTTTTAAGTTGACTTGTAATTCTTTCACTATAGCATTAAATATAAATTAAATTAGAGTGATTGTGCAGTTTAAGTTGTATTTCAAGTTAAAGTGGTAAAAGTCTAATACATCATTTAAAAATTTAAATAAATCCCCTATATATGCCTTTTAAATATAGTTATCCCCAACTGCTCAGATGGCTCTAATCTATTCTCGAAATTTAATACTATATGTCCTTTCTGTTAAGGTTATCTATGGCACTAGCAATAGAAAAAACCTTTGACTGCATTAGCCGAAGAATTGCTAAATCTGAGCAATAAAGCTGACGTAAATTATGAGAATATACAATCTATACTCAAAGAAGTAGGAGTGAAAGCAATCACCAAAACAAATCGAATCAAATTATTAAAATTTTAAATAGCTAAGCATTCGTTCCAAAATCCTACTTTTGAATTCCAAGAAAAACTATAATGTTGTAATTGTTAATATTTACATTGTGCTATAAATGAGAGATAAAATAAAATTACCATGTATATAAGATTAATGAGTATATATTTGTCTGTACATTTAAATGAGTGCCTATACATAATCAAAGTAAATTATTTTCAATATATGCATTTCGTGCAGTTTGTTCTACTAGTAACACGTTATTAATAGCAGCAGCATCTGCAAAGAAGTAAAGCATTAGTTACATTCATTGTTACTGCATACAGAGATGATTTTTTTTCTTTATCTACAATGGACTTACCATTAATTATTAACATCATTTTCTCTGTATTCAATTTCGTGACCATGTATTGCTATTCCAGCATTTATTGCAATATTATAAAGTACACAACATGTATGCATAATTTTTGCTGCTTGCTGCTCTAGTTGGATGGTATAACAAAACCCTATGCCTAGAAAGACACCTAAATCTGCCCTATAGCACACCATTTGTTCTCTCTATAACGTTTCTGGTTTTGTTTAAGTGTTTATGGAAATTTGCTTCGATTGTGCCTTCTTGTACATTAGCAAATGGTGTGAAAAGCCACGGCTCAAGAGGATAACCACTATCCCCTGTTTGGAATTGAAAATAAATACACGGTTCAGTATATGTACATATAATACAAAGGTATTTTTAATAATATAAAATATTATTAAAAATCTGGTGTGAAGAACACAAATGCAGGTTCACTATTAATATTTTCTTTGAACGTGTCCGAATATATCCTATCCCCAGAGACGTAGATACGTATTTCACCTTTCTACAGGCTCATCGGTACGCCCCTGCTGGAGAAAGGATATTCCCAGACACATTCACAGAAAAGAACCACATCGATTATCGCCCTATCACCGTAATTATCCAGACCGAGCGCAGAAGTAAATTCGGCGCTGCCTGTTGTCAGACAGCCGAAGTACCTCGCATACTGTCCACATAATTAATGTGAAGTAACGATGCCCTTCCAAAGGTTGGCACAGCCAATCTCTCTAGAAAACTGCATTTTGTTTGTGCCTTCACTCATACTACGGCTTAACCGCATGTGTAATGTATCAGAATAATTGAAACATACATGAGTAGGTAAACCCCACCAGTTTTGTATAATACAAAGGTATTTTTAATAATATAAAATATTATTCAAAATCTGGTGTGAGAACACAAATGCAGGTTCACTATTAATATTTTCTGTGAACCAGATTTTTAATAATATTTTATATTATTAAAAATACCTTTGTATTATACAAAACTGGTGGGGTTTACCTACTCATGTATGTTTCAATTATTCTGATACATTACACATGCGGTTAAGCCGTAGTATGAGTGAAGGCACAAACAAAATGCAGTTTTCTAGAGAGATTGGCTGTGCCAACCTTTGGAAGGGCATCGTTACTTCACATTAATTATGTGGACAGTATGCGAGGTACTTCGGCTGTCTGACAACAGGCAGCGCCGAATTTACTTCTGCGCTCGGTCTGGATAATTACGGTGATAGGGCGATAATCGATGTGGTTCTTTTCTGTGAATGTGTCTGGGAATATCCTTTCTCCAGCAGGGTCGTACCGATGAGCCTGTAGAAAGGTGAAATACGTATCTACGTCTCTGGGGATAGGATATATTCGGACACGTTCACAGAAAATATTAATAGTGAACCTGCATTTGTGTTCTTCACACCAGATTTTTAATAATATTTTATATTACATATTAAAAATACCTTTGTATTATACAAAACTGGTGGGGTTTACCTACTCATGTATGTTTCAATTATTCTGATATATGTACATATATGTAACTGTTCACCTATTAAATGTGTTAAGGTATCCCCATGTTCGTATTGCTCTCTTAAGTAATTTCTAATATTACTTGTTTGCCATATAGCAGCATCATGCACTGATCCTGGATTTCATGCACTACATTCAATTATCTTGATATTGGAATCTGCAATCTAAATATGAAATATATTTAGAATTAGCCCTTAGTGTGATAATTTACCCTTCACTATATCAATATATGTTTATACACATAATGTTTACTTACAAACATTATATTTATAGAATATCATCTTTTTCTGTTAATATATACATACAGTGGGTGATACACATCATTTACTGGGGGAGCAAGTATCTCAACACACAACTCCTCGAGCACCCCATTTTTCATGGAAACTACAATAGAGATATATTTCATAAAACATTTTATGGTCAACTAATTTTTTAACCTCTTTTTATTTTATTTTTCTTATCTGCTGTTGTTGGAAACTGCACATAATTAGGAAACAAATGTACAGCTATCACCGAACAAATTTCATTTAATATTCGACGTACTGATGTTCGGCTTAGTGCTTTTCAAAAATTACAACCTACTGGATTTTGAAAGAATCCTGTGGGTGTAAAATGTAATGTTAAAACCTACAATTCAAGACAGATATATACAACAAATTTCTAAAATTATAAATACATTAATAATCACCTTCAGATGCAGTGGAATATGTCCACGCAAGTCCATAACTGCTTCCAAAGTATTAATTAAATTGGTAGCAGACCTTTTGTCTAAACGAAATAACTGCTGGAAGTGTATTTCAGATAATTCAAAAGGATTCATTACGATACATCCTTAGAGTTTATAGGAAATCGGAATCTACGCGCGACTTCAGAATTGCATTTTGTACTTTCGCGACTTACGAGGCTTACAGATTTTGTTA
The DNA here is from genome assembly GCA_935421215.2 of Melolontha melolontha. Lineage (NCBI taxonomy): Eukaryota > Metazoa > Arthropoda > Insecta > Coleoptera > Scarabaeidae > Melolontha > Melolontha melolontha. The sequence goes on along the minus strand of OW285242.1, from coordinate 83,072,584 downwards.
CGATGTTTATAAAAATATTCTTAAAAACCTGTTTATACACTACAATCTCATTATTTATATCAAATTTTGTGTTTTATGTTTTTTTAATCTGTTTAATTATGGTTTTCTTCGAAGAGGTTAGAATATCTGACATTACCGCCTATGGTATCTTGCAATTTGATGTAAAACCAAATACAAATCTCCCCACTTCTTCTAATCCTGCTCGAACTTACCCCTCGTCGCGCCACGTTAATTGGCGTTTGCCATTCTGCAAATAATATTTTAGTGATATTATTTTTAATGTGGCTATTATATCGCTCCGTAACTTTTCTCTGCTGTTATTGGTCAATCGGCCACAGCAACTACTATTCGTTCCATTGGTCCTTTTAAGATGCGATATTTTGAAAATTATGACAGTCAGTAGATACAGTGTGTCGGTTGACAATTGCTAGTCCTAGTCGGTATTGCCAGAAATTTTAAACCAAATGTCTCACTCAAGACTTAAAAAATCCCTACCCCACAAAATGTCTATATTTTTTTTTAATTTAGGGGAAGAAAGTGATGAGTAATAATAAGTTAAGATTCCATAGATTCATTTAAGTTCATTATAAATGTGATATTTAAATAAAAGTATGTTCAATATGAAACAAACATGTAAATAATTTACATATCTGTAACTATGCACATGGACAATACACCTCGTATTTTCAGCAATTACTTCTGCTTAATACATATGTTTCTGCCAATATAGGCGTCCTCAGCTAAGCTAGTGAAGCAATTTATACAAATTAATACAAACCTGTTATAAACAACTGGTTTGTATCTGTATTTAAATTTACTGAAATAGCCCGCAAAGATCAAGCAAGTTCCGTCCTATAAGAAGACAACTATTTAATAATTGACATCTTACGGGCGAAAGATACATTGTCCGGAGGGCTACCTATCGTTCGAACAGCTATGCTGCTACGGGAAACGATAAAATACGTATGTAGATGTAGTCCATTAACAACCTGCCAGATGGCGGTATATACGAAAAGGTTTTGTTTAAGTATAACAATACGTTAAGCACGTATAAAGCGTTTGTACAATATGAAACAAACATGTAAATAATTTACATATCTGTAACTATGCACATGGACAATACACCTCGTATTTTCAGCAATTACTTCTGCTTAATACATATGTTTCTGCCAATATAGGCGTCCTCAGCTAAGCTAGTGAAGCAATTTATACAAATTAATACAAACCTGTTATAAACAACTGGTTTGTATCTGTATTTAAATTTACTGAAATAGCCCGCAAAGATCAAGCAAGTTCCGTCCTATAAGAAGACAACTATTTAATAATTGACATCTTACGGGCGAAAGATACATTGTCCGGAGGGCTACCTATCGTTCGAACAGCTATGCTGCTACGGGAAACGATAAAATACGTATGTAGATGTAGTCCATTAACAACCTGCCAGATGGCGGTATATACGAAAAGGTTTTGTTTAAGTATAACAATACGTTAAGCACGTATAAAGCGTTTGTACAATATGAAACAAACATGTAAATAATTTACATATCTGTAACTATGCACATGGACAATACACCTCGTATTTTCAGCAATTACTTCTGCTTAATACATATGTTTCTGCCAATATAGGCGTCCTCAGCTAAGCTAGTGAAGCAATTTATACAAATTAATACAAACCTGTTATAAACAACTGGTTTGTATCTGTATTTAAATTTACTGAAATAGCCCGCAAAGATCAAGCAAGTTCCGTCCTATAAGAAGACAACTATTTAATAATTGACATCTTACGGGCGAAAGATACATTGTCCGGAGGGCTACCTATCGTTCGAACAGCTATGCTGCTACGGGAAACGATAAAATACGTATGTAGATGTAGTCCATTAACAACCTGCCAGATGTCAATTATTAAATAGTTGTCTTCTTATAGGACGGAACTTGCTTGATCTTTGCGGGCTATTTCAGTAAATTTAAATACAGATACAAACCAGTTGTTTATAACAGGTTTGTATTAATTTGTATAAATTGCTTCACTAGCTTAGCTGAGGACGCCTATATTGGCAGAAACATATGTATTAAGCAGAAGTAATTGCTGAAAATACGAGGTGTATTGTCCATGTGCATAGTTACAGATATGTAAATTATTTACATGTTTGTTTCATATTGTACAAACGCTTTATACGTGCTTAACGTATTGTTATACTTAAACAAAACCTTTTCGTATATACCGCCATCTGGCAGGTTGTTAATGGACTACATCTACATACGTATTTTATCGTTTCCCGTAGCAGCATAGCTGTTCGAACGATAGGTAGCCCTCCGGACAATGTATCTTTCGCCCGTAAGATGTCAATTATTAAATAGTTGTCTTCTTATAGGACGGAACTTGCTTGATCTTTGCGGGCTATTTCAGTAAATTTAAATACAGATACAAACCAGTTGTTTATAACAGGTTTGTATTAATTTGTATAAAGTGCTTCACTAGCTTAGCTGAGGACGCCTACATTGGCAGAAACATATGTATTAAGCAGAAGTAATTGCTGAAAATACGAGGTGTATTGTCCATGTGCATAGTTACAGATATGTAAATTATTTACATGTTTGTTTCATATTGTACAAACGCTTTATACGTGCTTAACGTATTGTTATACTTAAACAAAACCTTTTCGTATATACCGCCATCTGGCAGGTTGTTAATGGACTACATCTACATACGTATTTTATCGTTTCCCGTAGCAGCATAGCTGTTCGAACGATAGGTAGCCCTCCGGACAATGTATCTTTCGCCCGTAAGATGTCAATTATTAAATAGTTGTCTTCTTATAGGACGGAACTTGCTTGATCTTTGCGGGCTATTTCAGTAAATTTAAATACAGATACAAACCAGTTGTTTATAACAGGTTTGTATTAATTTGTATAAATTGCTTCACTAGCTTAGCTGAGGACGCCTATATTGGCAGAAACATATGTATTAAGCAGAAGTAATTGCTGAAAATACGAGGTGTATTGTCCATGTGCATAGTTACAGATATGTAAATTATTTACATGTTTGTTTCATATTGTACAAACGCTTTATACGTGCTTAACGTATTGTTATACTTAAACAAAACCTTTTCGTATATACCGCCATCTGGCAGGTTGTTAATGGACTACATCTACATACGTATTTTATCGTTTCCCGTAGCAGCATAGCTGTTCGAACGATAGGTAGCCCTCCGGACAATGTATCTTTCGCCCGTAAGATGTCAATTATTAAATAGTTGTCTTCTTATAGGATGGAACTTGCTTGATCTTTGCGGGCTATTTCAGTAAATTTAAATACAGATACAAACCAGTTGTTTATAACAGGTTTGTATTAATTTGTATAAATTGCTTCACTAGCTTAGCTGAGGACGCCTATATTGGCAGAAACATATGTATTAAGCAGAAGTAATTGCTGAAAATACGAGGTGTATTGTCCATGTGCATAGTTACAGATATGTAAATTATTTACATGTTTGTTTCATATTGTACAAACGCTTTATACGTGCTTAACGTATTGTTATACTTAAACAAAACCTTTTCGTATATACCGCCATCTGGCAGGTTGTTAATGGACTACATCTACATACGTATTTTATCGTTTCCCGTAGCAGCATAGCTGTTCGAACGATAGGTAGCCCTCCGGACAATGTATCTTTCGCCCGTAAGATGTCAATTATTAAATAGTTGTCTTCTTATAGGACGGAACTTGCTTGATCTTTGCGGGCTATTTCAGTAAATTTAAATACAGATACAAACCAGTTGTTTATAACAGGTTTGTATTAATTTGTATAAAGTGCTTCACTAGCTTAGCTGAGGACGCCTACATTGGCAGAAACATATGTATTAAGCAGAAGTAATTGCTGAAAATACGAGGTGTATTGTCCATGTGCATAGTTACAGATATGTAAATTATTTACATGTTTGTTTCATATTGTACAAACGCTTTATACGTGCTTAACGTATTGTTATACTTAAACAAAACCTTTTCGTATATACCGCCATCTGGCAGGTTGTTAATGGACTACATCTACATACGTATTTTATCGTTTCCCGTAGCAGCATAGCTGTTCGAACGATAGGTAGCCCTCCGGACAATGTATCTTTCGCCCGTAAGATGTCAATTATTAAATAGTTGTCTTCTTATAGGACGGAACTTGCTTGATCTTTGCGGGCTATTTCAGTAAATTTAAATACAGATACAAACCAGTTGTTTATAACAGGTTTGTATTAATTTGTATAAATTGCTTCACTAGCTTAGCTGAGGACGCCTATATTGGCAGAAACATATGTATTAAGCAGAAGTAATTGCTGAAAATACGAGGTGTATTGTCCATGTGCATAGTTACAGATATGTAAATTATTTACATGTTTGTTTCATATTGTACAAACGCTTTATACGTGCTTAACGTATTGTTATACTTAAACAAAACCTTTTCGTATATACCGCCATCTGGCAGGTTGTTAATGGACTACATCTACATACGTATTTTATCGTTTCCCGTAGCAGCATAGCTGTTCGAACGATAGGTAGCCCTCCGGACAATGTATCTTTCGCCCGTAAGATGTCAATTATTAAATAGTTGTCTTCTTATAGGACGGAACTTGCTTGATCTTTGCGGGCTATTTCAGTAAATTTAAATACAGATACAAACCAGTTGTTTATAACAGGTTTGTATTAATTTGTATAAAGTGCTTCACTAGCTTAGCTGAGGACGCCTACATTGGCAGAAACATATGTATTAAGCAGAAGTAATTGCTGAAAATACGAGGTGTATTGTCCATGTGCATAGTTACAGATATGTAAATTATTTACATGTTTGTTTCATATTGTACAAACGCTTTATACGTGCTTAACGTATTGTTATACTTAAACAAAACCTTTTCGTATATACCGCCATCTGGCAGGTTGTTAATGGACTACATCTACATACGTATTTTATCGTTTCCCGTAGCAGCATAGCTGTTCGAACGATAGGTAGCCCTCCGGACAATGTATCTTTCGCCCGTAAGATGTCAATTATTAAATAGTTGTCTTCTTATAGGACGGAACTTGCTTGATCTTTGCGGGCTATTTCAGTAAATTTAAATACAGATACAAACCAGTTGTTTATAACAGGTTTGTATTAATTTGTATAAATTGCTTCACTAGCTTAGCTGAGGACGCCTATATTGGCAGAAACATATGTATTAAGCAGAAGTAATTGCTGAAAATACGAGGTGTATTGTCCATGTGCATAGTTACAGATATGTAAATTATTTACATGTTTGTTTCATATTGTACAAACGCTTTATACGTGCTTAACGTATTGTTATACTTAAACAAAACCTTTTCGTAAAAGTATGTTATTAAATTTTTATGTCTCAATGTACTTTAGAGATTTTAGTATGTTACACTTATATTAACGCATATATAAACAATTTTCTAATCCAATTTTTAAATGATATTATTTACACCAAATTCAAAATATTAAAAAATCCGCTAAACATTTTGTGCCATATGTAATTCATATTTTCAAGAGAAAAATCTTTCTTTTGTGTCTTTTGTAACGACAGAATTCCCAGAATATCTACCGAAGGGTAAATCCAGGCATTTCATATTCTCGAATGTTCTTTTCGACTTTCTATTATATCATTTTAATTTAGTTATTAATTAACTACCTACTTTAAAAATGTAAACTAAATTTTAAGTTTAAATTAATTTTTTTTCAGTCCTAGCTCGACTCAGACTGACAAGAATGAGTCCCTGGAGGTAAAACTGTGGGGTAATAATAGGCGGTCAGTGCATAGCGCTAACCACATTACCATCCTAGTGTACCAAACGGCTCAAGTTGTAACAAGTTTACTATGTTACTACCCCAAGGACTGCAAGGCTAGTTACGGGGACTATTATTAATAATATTATTAATTACTTACTTCAATTACCAACTTTCATTCTAATTATTTCTTAATTAGTAATTTTATTTATTATTGAGCTATTTTTTCTACACGTTGAAATTATATCCCCGTATTAATGTTGACATTATTTTATAGCCACATTTAAATCACTATTGTAAATTTTATCTAAACCATATCACGTGGGTTCTTATGATAACGTATTTTTCGCAAGGAATATTTTAATGATATTAACTTCATTGACATCACAACTCTTTAGCTCCCATCTTTAATTAATTCTTAATCCTTGAACATCGCTATTTGCAATACGATTGGTTATCCTTAAACTAGATCATAAAATGATCCTTTTCAACCACGGATTTTTTTAGACAAACTTTGTCTTAGTCTCTAACATTTCAACAAGAAAGCACCTCTCTCTACAAGTCCTTGTTCAAGCATACACACTGAAGAGCTCTCTGCCGTTTCTTTCGTATTTTTCTACCATATGTCCGATCGCGACATCATTCAAAGATAACCTTAATTACATTCACCAACTATTCATTTATGAAAAAGCTAGCTTACTTGAAAATATTTATTTGTCAACCGTATATGTAACTTCCATTTAATTTATTTTAATATATTTAAAAGCGTAATTTATTCTTGAAAATATATAAACATCAAAAACATTTAAGTCATTATTTATACACTCACAAGCTACATAATCTATTTTGAAAAAATTTCGTATGTGTGGAAGGTTGTGATCACATTTTTTTTCCAAATTTTATCATACATACCAGCCAGAAGAGATTCAGACGTGGTGAGTTTCAGTTTATGTGAAATAATTTATCTGGATCATATTTAAACAACCTATTGAAAAAGAAATGAACGCTGAAGAGCCGTATAAAACTCTGAGCCGTTTTGTTATTACTAAATTTTCACATGAATTATTGATATATAAATGATAGAAATATTTTACATTCGTTCATTTGCATTTTGACATTGACGCTGTTCAGGCGTTTATTTATTTTCAAGTAAATGTAATTTTTGGCTGGCTCACATGATCAATTGTATGTAGCATGTTCGCGAATTGGTAAGCCATCTGCCCCGTTTTTTTATGCACCAGATTGAATAACGAAGAATATTGTGTATCCGAAGCCATTGGAGTGATAGATTAGATTGATTATAATAAAATATCATTGATTCCTTGTTGGCTAGAGAATAAACGAAACTTTATATCGGTCAATGGCAATTAACACAAAGCAAGTTTTAATTTTTCTATAGAATGTGTCCGAGCAGCTAGTATTAAATAAAACTTTAAGAACAACATTGTTGTTTTTTTTTTAATATAATAAGTTGCATTTATTACACATTTATTTCAGCATACTACACACGCCCTGGGCCTTTGATGCTCATCATCACATATTATACTTTATATTATACTTTAAATCATTTTCATTATTGTTAGGACGCTGCAGCCCGGAACAAACCTACACAAGCCACAAGCGTCCATACTTTAGCAATTTCGCACTCCTGCGTGGTAAAATACGCAACCAAACTAGCGTCCAGAAATGGTAACAAAAATTGATTTACAGGAACCATTGCGCCAATATATATGTGTTTTATTACTCAATTAAAAATAAATTTCTTAATAGACCCCGACAATAAGTTATGTGCATAAAAACAGAACTAAACAATAAATATACAACAAGTGATTTCCAAATTCCAGGGTTTACAAAGTGTTTATTCATACATTACGTTATATGAAATTTAAGAAGCGCTAATACTAATAGTATAAAGTAATAGTTGACACCACGATTACTAATATAGCAATAGTGAATAAATTATTATTATTATTATTATTGGCATTAAATATATTCGTGGTCACATAAAAATAATCCGAAAACTAATTATTTTATTACAGAATCGTAATTTCCCTAACAAAATAACGATTTTAAAGTATCCTCCCCTACGTTCCTACGTTGCTCAAAAGGAAAAAAATTCCTGCATTTGGAATCACTAGTGCTAGTGCATGTTTCGAATCACTCTGTTCAGCATGCTCCACTTATCGCGTTCACTGTACCAATCGCCTTGTCCAGGGAAAGTATGCAAGTATACCATATAGTTCGATACTTATATTTTTTAATCACTCCTTGTGTAACTTGCGCCTACAACTTTATTATTTTCTTACATTTATTAACTTTTAATTTATTCAAAGCTTTAAATTTGTTTTATTTAATATAATAAATAAAAAACGTAACTAAAATCTTAAGGACAATCTCCTTGGTTGTTCTTTTATTAATATTTTTTAAACTACATACATCCTGGTTCTTTGACGTTCATCATGAATAACTATCATTTTCTTTGTATTGCTGACGCTATAGATAGCTAGGATCTCCACTAAACAAATTTATTTTATTTATCATAACTAGAGACCGGACAGATAGGGCTGAAATGGACGTCATTACGACGGACGATATAAATAGTCTACAACATATGTAAGTACATCACGCAGTTGTTGAATAGCACTATTCATTCGGTTAACTGCACATCTATTTTTTGTGTGCGATTAACCGAATGAATAGTGCTATTCAATAACTGCGTGATGTACTTACAGATGTTGTAGACTATACACATAAGACCAGCTCTCAACGGGCCATACCCGGCAATAAGTGGCAACAGCGAATATCCCCTCTACGCGCGGTATCTTACATTACCATACATTGCAGAGTTATGAATTTAGTAAGACTTAAACCGCGCAAGGATATAGTCGTTTGCATATTCGTTCTGTATACGTAATTTGCCCATTTGTTTCAGATATAATAAGGTCGTTATATCTCCAAGTTATTATTATTGTATTCTTAGCTGCTACGGAAAAGTAATTTTAAGTAATAAAAAAACAATAACGTTTTCTAAAAGATAAAAGTAAAAAAATCAATAATTCTGCAAAATAAATTTTAATTCTAAGAAAGTCACTAAATATAGAATTCGAAAATACCGCCCTCTCTCCCCAAACAATAGCCGAGCCTATTGTAAAACTCCCGCCTCACTCCCTCGAGATTTCTAGGGGTTATTGTCTCGAAAATTCTAAACAGTTGAACTTGCAACTGTTGCAACCTTAACGTTTGCACAGCTAGATACGAATGACGGGCAATCTATTGCTCTCGATCATCGGACTTATGTATGCGCACGCGGAGTGGCATCGTACATACGTTGCCACATCGCATTACGTTCCACACGTATATTGTTGCGTATGTCCCGTAGCGGGTTGGACCTATCGGTATATATATATACATATATATATATATATATACATATATATATATACATATATATATATACATATATATATATATACATATATATATATACATATATATATATATACATATATATATATACATATATATATATATACATATATATATATATATATAGAGTCCGTCGTAATGACGTCATTTCAGCCCGATTTGCCCGGTCTCTAATCATAACCTTCGCTCATAGTATCCTGTAACAGTCAGTTCCATGCTATAACTTGAAGCCATTTAAATATATACATAAAACATACTTATGAAATTATCTCTCTGTTGCCACAAATATTCTTATTTTATATATTAACGTATTAAATTAATCTTATTATTATTATATTATATTATAAGAAGGGTATAACATCCCTTACCACATTAATATCCGTATTCGAGGCAATTAATTTGGCATCTTCAGTAGGAAGTAATAACAGTGTTGAATGTGGAGTAAAGCTAACACATGAAGATTACGAAACACTGTATAACACGTCCACTTAACATTAGGTCACATACCTCTCTTAAAAAAATAACATTGATATGCTCTTACTCATCTATTCTACGAAGTTATATATGCAGATATATGAAATTGTACCATTATCTGCGTTGTAAGCGTTATTTTTTGTTTTTACAATAAAAATACTTTCGTAACTGTCTAGCTCTCTTGGGTTGTTTATATTTAGTATTTAAATGATCATTTATTTAACGTTTCTACAGGGATAATAAATTTATAAACTCATATTTTATATAACATTCTATTCTACTTTAATATATTTAAGTAGATTGGTTATTTAAAAAAGTCGAAATATGTATGACGATAAATAGAAAACTTTAAATTAGATTGGGCCTTCTAAAACCCACTTATATGAGGCGTGTTTTTAAAGTAAGTACCGTTTCAAAATATAAAAAAGACTAGGGAACTTTTTATAACAATTTTATTTTTACATGAAAGCCTGTATTTTAACCTACTTTTTCACATAATTGCCGCCATTATTGAGGCATTTATCATATCGAACAACAAGCTTTTGTATCCCGTTGTCATAAAAGTCTGCCGCCTGATTTGACAGCCACTGATTCATGGTCGTTTTGAGGTTATTTGTCGTCATCAAGGTGCTTACCTCCGAGATGCTTCTTCAAATTCTGAAACAGATGGTAGTCACTGGGCGCTAGGTCTAGGCTGTATGGCGGGTGATCAAGTTGTTCCCAGCCAAACGATGCGATGAGACCTTGAGTTCGATTGGCTGCGTGCGGCCGGGCATTGTCGTAAAGCAAAAGGATTCCTCTACTCAGCATGCCGCGCCTTTTGTTTTGGATTGTTAGACGCAGTTTCCTTAATGTCTCACAGTAAGTTTTAGAATTTATTGTTTCACCACGTGGCAAAAAGTCGACAAGCAACACACCCTTCCTGTCCCAAAACACGGTACACATGATTTTTCTGGCTCACCTTCGGCAGCATAACGCTCAAGGAATGTCAAAGCGCTGTCTAAACGCGTGGTTTTGTGCTCCTCCGTCAACATTTTTGGTACCCATCTGGAGCACAGTTTCCGATAATGCAAGCGTTCGGTCACAATTTCATACAGAACACTTCTTGAAACTTGAGAAAATTTCTGAGATAACGAAGAGATCGTGAAGCGCCTTTTCTCTTTCACCTTTTCGTCAACTTTTTGCATCAAATCGTCAGTAATGACAGAAGGTCGCCCAGTCCGTTCCTCGTCATGAACATTGTTGCGGCCATCTTTAAAAGCTCTAACCCACTTTCTTACCATTCCATCACTCTTAATGTCTTCTCCATACACTTCACTAATCTGACGATGAATTTCAGCTGCTTTCACGCCTTTTTGCACTAAGAAAGCGGATAACAGCGCGTACTTGTACTTCACAGTAGGCGTGATTCTCAATCGGCAAGGAATTTTAAATATGTACAAAATAGTGTAAACACGGTCAATTGTTGCCGTAATGGCGTCTGTGGCGTGTCAATAGATGAAACTTCACAATGCGTATGCGCGAATTGCCGATCGCAGCGCTACCGCGGCGAAATTTCAAAACAGTACTTAGTTTAAAAACACGCCTCGTACTTCTAAATGCAAAAAATTTTTCATATTTAAATTCTATGTTTCAGTATTTAAACTCTCTATGAAAATATTTGAATTATTAACTTAAGTGTAACTATAATTCAATTTAACTAATTAAGATTACCTAATATTAACTATTCGAGTTCGTAATATTACGTTTGTATATCATTGCAGATGTGCCCAGAAGATTGTCACTCAGTTAGAAACCGTACCGCTCCTAGGCAAACACTCGAAAGGTTACAAATATGAAAAACTACCGCAAGTGGACGATGACGAAGAATGTAAAACTTCGAGTAAGAAGGAGAGCAAAAAATGGTGGTCGGATAAAAGTTGGCGCGAAAAGAACAAAAACGAAGAACGGGATGACAACAAGAAGAACGAAATCACGGAAAAAGAGATGGAACTGAAAGAGAAACAAAAGGTGATGCTCATGAAAAAAGATAAGGAATTAGAATTCGCGAAGGATTCCAACAAAATATCAGACGAAAAGAAGAAAGTCAGGATTAGCAATACGTCGCCTATGCAAAACATAAAAGAACATAAATTTTAATAACGTAGAGAATATTAATTTGTTTTTTACCATTAACGCATTAAATAATAAAAGAAGGAATTTAACAAGTTAAAGCAAATACTTTTAATAATCAAAATGTACAGCATTAATCATTAATCGATTTAAACAATATAATTCATGCAGTTCATAAAAGTTATAATAATAGAAATTAGAAATCAAGGTCAATTAAAAACTAAAAAAACATCTCGTTAATCTCAATGTTCCCTATACATTAATTGAGTCAATAATGCGCACAAGAATATAAAAAAAAAGCTAGATAAGATGTACAATACGGAGCTCAGATTTGAATAAACCTTCGCCCACAAAAACATCAAACGCTCATATTCAATTCACTGTACTTTCAACACCTAAAAATTTTAATATCGTATATTTGCACTTGCATTATCAGACGCAGATCTCGCTATATTAGTCCCTCGAATAACGTTAACGGGAAAAAAAAATTTGAATTTATGTCAGTTTATTAAATTTAAAAACAGCGTGACAATTCCTTGGTTTTATAAATAACCTATAGATGTAGGTTTTTAGCAATGTTTTATAATAAAAATGCAGATTTTATTTATTTTTCAGTCCAAAATATGATACATATTACCAAAAATAATAAATTGAACTAATTTATTATATAAAGTATGTTCCATAAATTATCTGTCTGAGCAAGAAGGAGATGAAAGCAAAGTAGTACATGTTTTCGTTATTCTTCAATATAATACGGTTGACTAAAATATTTATTACAACGATTAACAATATTTTCAATGCCAGCATCATAGTATTTAGAAATAACTTTCAAAACGGGTATACCTAATTGCTTGTAGATCTTTTTTCAAATCTCTAAATAGAAAATAATTGCCTGGTGTTGGATTATTTACTGGAAGATTAAATTCTTCGAAACTACACTTTTAACTGGTACAACAATTCATTTTTTACGATCGCGTCCTCTCACTCCTTTAGTCGCTTCCTCTTCTTTTCTATTTGATATTTTCTTGTAATTTATATAAAATTTCTGTTCGCCACAATATTACATTACTTGTATACAAAGTAAAAGTACTCATTAGACTCAATTTAAAATTTGTAACTATGTCTAGAGTCGGTCAAGGAAGTATCCTAAGCTAGCTGTTATTTGTATGTGCGATAGATGATACTATTTAAAAAGAGCTATGTAAAAATACATAAAATAAATAAATACACTGTGCAGATTTTAGTTTAGTATTTATTGTATACCACTACGATATTGTTTCACAGTATTACGGCTTCATCAGATAGATGAATAATTTCTTAACAATAGAATATAGGGTCTATATACTTTAGTAAATACAAGTCATTATAATTTCAGTTGGCGGACTGGGGAATTAAATAGATCAGTTTGGTCGTTTAAAGCTAGGCTTAATTTTTATAAATTTCTAATGTTTAAAATTGCAATGGAATTTATGATTATGTTCTATGCAATGATCGGCAAAGGTAGAGTCCGACTTTTTATCTCTATAGTTTCTTTGATATACCGATATCCAGTTGGCGAAGGACCTTCTTGTTTGGCGGATATAAACCAAATTCCATTCACAAGTCAGCTTATAAACCCCCGAGTTTACCTTCTCGTCGATTCTATCCATCCTTATTGTTTTTTAAACAACTTCCTAGTGTGTTATCCGTTTTGTAAACTACTATCCCATAATTCGCTTTCTTAATTAAATTACTAATTATGTCTGAAGATTTTCCTATATATGTCACGGATGAATAATGAACCAGTTCTTTAGATAATGTTTTAGGATATATTAGATCGCGGGTATGTGCTTTTTGTTTTTTAATAAGGATATTCTTAATAATATTATAGGAATAGTTGTTATTTGCTACTATATTATGTATTCTATGTAATTCTTTCTCAAAATTAGCTTTACTTAAGGGACACTCATTAATCTGTGTATCATAGATTTATACGTGGCCATTTTATGTTTCATAGGATGAAATGAGAAAGCATTTACAGTTGTATCCGTATGTGTGGATTTGTGAAAAATTGTGTCTATTAATATTGCGTATTATCGTGAGACCTAGAAAATTAATGGAACTTTAATCTCAGTTTCTAATGTAAATTTTATATTTTTATGAATAGTATTTATGTAGTCATAAAATATTTTTTTATTATCTGTCTGTTCCGTCAAAGCAAATAATTACATCGTCTACGTACCTATTCCAATAAATGCAGTTCTTGAACAATGGGGCTCTACTAATTTATTTTTCGACCTGATCCATAACATCCAAATACAGATACAACTATGGATTTAGTATACAGTAAAAATCTCTTCCCTATAGTCACCTACAAACGTGTATTACGTATGTGTGCGTTCGAGAGCGAGGAGTGGGGACTGCACGGAGCAGCAGCCTGCGATGCATACATATGAATGTAAGCACATACATAGTATAAACGTCGATGAATGTGGAACTAGCGGCAATAATAGGGACTTTATGTAATAATTAACACAAATAAGTGTGGACTTTTTGGAAGATTTTAATATTTTTAACGTTTAAAACAATGTCAGATATACCAATAACAATAAATAAAGCGGTAAATCATAATAACTTCTATTTTCTATACATAATAAATAAAACCTTCGTATATTTTAACGGATTTAAACAGCCATATTTTTCAAAATTTTTAATTATGTGTCTTATTGTTTCAAACGCAATGGTACGTTGAAAGTTAATTTGAAATACCCGTGCAATTTCTCTTATGCTGCGACCAGGATGATACTGTTTTACAATTTTTTTTTGTTCAAGGGTAAAAATATCCATCGTGAATACCGCACAAGTTAGCTTATACGTAATCAATAGCCTTAAATTTAATAAAACCAAGAAAACAAATACTGGAACTTTGATAGAATAAATAAACGTAAATGAAATCTATTCGCAACACTTAACCAAACCATCCACCTTTGCAAGTAAACTGTAACTAATGGGTATCTTTTCGAGAAAGGCATGCATCGCTGCTCGTCTCCACGGTCCCCATCCCTACTTCTCACTTCACGAACACACACATACGTAATACACGTATGTATGCATATTCTACTGACTATAGGGAAGAGATTTGTACTGTATATGTATTGCCTATGCGTATTAAGAATTGACTCCAACATTACAGAGAGAAAATTGCAAGCAAGATAGAGCTAGTACTGGCAAAACATTCCGAATTCGTATTCCAATAGCGAATGTTATGTGTGATTTTGTAGAGATAATTAGTTTTATTTTAAACACGTGGTGAAATTGCATTAACTAAAGTTACAACTGTTTGTATCTATCGTTAATATAAACAGTAGTAGTTTTATTTTGCGTTATAGTTCGAGTAAAAGATGGTGATTTGGTGTTGCGCTTACAGTTGCACAAACCGTTTTCTTAAAAATAGTAACATAAAATACCATAGGTAAATGTACTTATTTTTACATTTTTCTATTATATTAGCATATATTTTAAATTCGTAGATTCCCTTGTGATCCACATTTATGGAAAAAAAAAACGGATAATAGCATTAAAAAGAAAAGATTTCGAACCTTAAAAACAGCAGTAATTTGTAGTTGTAGTACCCATTTTAGTGCAAATGATTACAAAATAAATGCCCATGGCAATAGAATTTTGAAAAAAGGTTCTATACCAACGAATTTTAAATCTAGACGAAAATCTAGACTAGTCATTGTACGCACTTCAAATACAGAAAGTGGAAACAAAATTGAAGAGGTACATAGTAGAGAAATTGAAGAAACACAAAATTCCAAGCAACTGTGGAAGAATTTGTTGTTAAGGCTTCAAGCTCCAAATGTATTCAAAAGGAAAATTTTATCAATTATACAAAATATAAACCTTTAAATTGTAGGAAAAGGACAGAACCATATTACTTCGGAGATTTTGAGGCACAACATTTAGAAGATCTCTTAAAAAGAAAAAAATATTGGTTAACATATCAGAAAGTAGTTAAAACACTGAAACACAAAGTTAAATACTTTGAAACAAAAACAAGATGAATGAACAAAAAATAAATAAAAACGTTATTAAATCTAGTTATGTTTTACTACCCATATGTTTTCTATTACCATCGATTACTAAGTAACTACCTAATTAATTTCATCCTATAAATACATATGCATTTAATTCATTCTCATTCGGATTTTTTAAAGCTATACTTTGTATATTCCATATGCCGTATATTTAAATTAAATTAAAATTGTAATTCAGTAACAAAATATTTATTTTATAAAGATACAAACAAATCCATGAATATTTTTTATAGTAACTTGATAAATGTATTACAGTTAAACAACCAGGTAAGTATATGCCGCAGGTACATTTATCTGTCCGATCGATCGCATGGTATTTTAAATTGGGAATGTTGGAGTCAATTGAATGGCACTGCTTTGGTTAGATGTGCGCTATCCATATATACTACATCCATGGATACAACTATACATGCTTTCTCATTTTATCCTATAAAACAAAAACTGCCCGAATATAAATCTAAGATACACAGACTAATGAGTGTTCCCTTAAGTAAAACTAATTTTGAGAAATAATTACATAGAATACATAATATAACAACGATATCCTTATTAACAAACAAAAAACACATACCCGCGATCTAATATATCCTAAGACATTAACTAAAATACTGGTTCAGTATTCATCCATGACATATATTGGAAAAATTTCAGACAAAATTAGTAATTTATTAAGAAAGCGAATAATAAGATAGTAACTGACAAAACAGATAACACACTAGAAAATTGTTTGAGAAATAATAAAAATAGGATTGATAGTAAGATAAACTTGGGGGATTATAAGCTCACTTGTGAATGTAATTTGGTTTATATCGGCCAAACAAGAATGACCTTCCTGTTTGGCCAACCGCTTATCAGAAAATCGAAGCTATAGAAATAAAAAATCGGACTCTGCCTTTGCTAATCACAGCATAGAACATAATCATAAAATCAATTGCAATTTTAAAGTCCTACATATTAAAGATAAAAGTAAGAAATTAGACCTCACCTCCTTGAAACATTGGAAATTTATAAATATCAAAAATTAGGCAATGACTTGTACTTATTATAAACTATGTAAACCCTATATTCTATCGTTAAGACATCATTCATCCACCTGATGAAGCCATAGTAATGTGAAACAATATTGTAGTGGTATACAAATACAACAAATACTTTGAAACTAAAATGTATATATAAAGTGTATATATTTATTTAATGATATTGTAACAGTCCTCTTCTTTTTGTTCCACACGATGCTATATTGTAACAGCCCGTGCGTCGAGGGATCCGAGGTTGCTGCTGACAAATGATAACTTTGGCGATAAAAAGAGTTACATACCGCAGTTATCAAATATTGAGAATAGATTAATTTGAATATTAAGTAATTAACTTGTTTAATTACTCTTGCTGGGCGCCAAGAGGTAGAACCCCCTCTAAGGTATAAATGACTTTAAAGATTGCCGGTTTGCTAAACTAAAGCGGAGAGAACAATAAACAGACTCTAGGTAAAGCACGTAAGTGAAGATGTGACTTACGCCTTTCTCTCTCAGGGCGTGAAAGTAAACTAAGGTGTAAATAACTGAATCCCTCTAAAATACTTAATAAATATCTCAATCAATTCCTTTTGATTGTTATGCTCTTGTGATGGATTTTATATTACAAGAATTGAAATAAAAAACAGATTGTTACAAAATATACCTATATTAATAAATAAAGCTTGCTACTTTTATAAATTATTAGTTACAAATTTACTTAGGTTTAATCGGACATGTTTAATAAATCTAAACTACGCAGGGGGCGAGATACCGTAATGTTGGCGCCGGTTTAGACTGTTTATTCTGATCAGATTATTACAGTTCTTATAAAAAAAACTAACCTTTAACACGCCGCACTACTAGCTATTCCCTTTGTCGCTGACTTGGCGCTTCTGGGGTGACGCACTAACTACTTCACTATTTTAGCACTTTTTCCCTACGTTTCTGGGTGCCTGATATCCAGACGAGAGCCCTGATTGCTTTTAACGTGGGATTTCACTTTTATATGAAAGACTATGCTTGTAGGCAAGTGAGGCTTCTTGCTATACAATATGTACTTATTTTGCGTCCGGGAGTAACACGTCGGATTCGCAATACTGACTTGAATCAAGTGAGTCCCTTTCGGACTCTTGGATGCGTCCTAACTTTTGTTTTCTATCGGTGAATTCCCCAGTTCCTTCTAAAGTTCTCGAGCGCACGGGTTTGGTAGATGATGTAATATAGCGGTCCTTTTGATTCATCTATGTAGCACTATGTTCTTTTATAGAGTTCTTTGATATGGCTAACTATACATACTTATTCTAACAAAATAATGATGTAGCATTAAAAGGAACTGATTGAAATAACTACGTAATATAATTGTGAAATGTTTTGCAATATTATTTTATATGGCGGGAAACGTATTAGAATTTATACAGTATGTCTGGTTTGGTTTAAATAAATTACCTTTTAATATTTTCTTTCAATTTGATATAAATGCTTGGAGATAAGATAGCTGTAATTTGTCCCATTACAATATGGAATTGCAAGAAGTGTCTCCCTCAACAATCAACTTATCAAAAACATATAGCATATAACGAAATAAAACAAAACACTTTTTTCACAAAAATTGTTTTAATAAACTAAATGTACAGTTCGTGTGCTCTGCGCACATCATCAGTAGTACTGTTTAAACATAATATCTGCGAGGCAATATATAATATGAAAATACATCATATACAAAAAAGTTAGAGGTAGGGTCAAAACAAATTAATGAAAAATTACAATGAGTCTTAAAACTAATACAATTTCTGAGAATGAGTTCATGGGGAAATACCAAATATCTATGAAACAAAGGGGGCATCGGGTTGGACTAACGGCAAAAGGATTAGGGATTAACAATATAAAATAATAATTGGAATGAAGAATTTAGTACCTGTTTACAAGATGTCTTAAGTATTTAATGATGTCGGTATACATGCTAACGTCCGCACATCACTTGCGCGCGGCGGTCAGTTTAGTCCTAATCCCTTGTGTCAGTTGCGCGCGAGGGATTAAAATGCAATTTAAGCTGGCATGTCACTTGCGCGCGACTGTCAGATTTATTTGGGTACCTAATTAGCAAGGTTAGCTATTAAAAAAAAAAATATGTTAAGCATTGAAGGTGGAGTAAGAATAATAAGATATTGTATTTAAACGTATTTATTTCTTATAATAATTATAACTAACACTTTTAACAAATTGAAACCGAGAAATTTGTCCATTTTTATACATTTTAATTAAGTTGGAAATGTATTCCATACGCTTTGTCGATTCACAATTTGTAAATTTGCGCGGAATATTTACACTTCTAATTTTTATGTAAGTATGCAATTGTAAATCTTTTAATACAGACATAAAAGTAAATATGTCCGGATGGGGACTATAAAAATAAGAATTAAAATGGCTGTGGAAAGCTTCACAACAGTTTGTAGTTTTTTCTAGAGAAGCGGTGCATGATGCCCACAAATGAGGCGGAAACAAAGCACTTTGGTCTATATAATTGCTAACTAAATAATCTGCATATTGAGTTATTCTTCTGTCATTAGAAATCACAGAATAAAAATCTTCTACAAAGCAGTCGCCAACTTCGTCATGATTCAAAAATATTAGACCGAAAGTCCAACGTAACCATAAACCAATTTCAGAATTTGAATTTTTATATTCTAATGTCAAACCCAAATTTTGCAATTTTCTGAACCATGCTTGAGTTAAGTGAAATCTACAACCACTAATTACACTTGATGGCCATACGTGCTTTATACTTAAATGAATAGAAAGTTCAAAGTCACAAATTACTTCAAAAGGGCTAAAATCTAAGTTTATATCTTTACAACATTCAATTAATAATTTAAAAGCTGACGAATAAGTTGAACTAGACTTATTTGGTAACAACATAAATGCCACTGGTATATAATGGCCATTTTTAAATGCATGAATAGTAAATAATTGACAAAAAAAATTTGCACAATAATCAAAGGTACCGTCTATATATATCTTATCAGATGTGCATAAAATTTTTAAGTTTGTCGCACAAGAGAAAATGATTATATGAAGCTGTCGATTATTAACAAGCAAAAAGTTTTCGCCCTTGTTGGTCTGACACTGAATCGATTCCAAAGTTTCGTGGACGTCTTCTAGTGACTGGGGCAATGGTGGTAGAACACTTCTTTTGGCTCGGTATATACTTTGTCTTATGTTTCCCACGTCTTGCGTTGTGATATTTTCATGTAACAAGCGATTTATTAATTTCGTAGGACGTTCCGATGGATCATCCATGACTTTCCGTTTAATTCCGTTTTGTAGTTTCTGTCAAGAGAATTAATTACATATAGTTGTAAATAGATGTACACATAACACATAACATATAATAATGTAAATAAGTGCAAAAAATTTAAGTTACCATCAAGAAATAAAACAGAACGAAAAATATACTTCAAACAATCTTACTTTTACAGATAATTTTTGGGGAGCGGGATGATTGTGTTCTTTTTTCGATTTTAATAAAACTGTTTCAGATTTATCCACTAACAGAGATGCGATACAGCCTCTTCTCGAACACCTGTAAGACACACCTTGAAGAGCTTCCTTATCCCTTCGGAAAGTATATTCTTCCACTATTAACATTTTCTTTCCTTTACTACTCAACATTGACTCCATATTGATATTAGCAAAGAAACAAAATAGACGCAAAATTGATGAAAACCGTATAAAATTTTATAAACTACTAAACAATTTTTCATAAAGTGCGGTTTTAAATACTTGCTTAAAGCACTAGCCCCACCACAGCAATAATCACATAAAGTAAACAATATCATTCATATCCAAAGAAAAGCTTTCTCTAGTAAAATATTAAGAAGCAGAGGTACCTGGAATTCCCTAACTCATTAGATAAGCGGATTAGTTTATGCCGGCGCACAAATGTCACAACAGATTAAAGCAACCCTTAATTGCTAGATAAGAAAACTTGACCAGGCGCGCAAGTGATGGATCACCATGCTAACAGTTTATTATTGAGAGTTTATCATTATATAGAAAATAATTTTTGCGTTTTTTCATGTATATGGCTTCCCACATGTCTAAATTTCAATTACTGCTTTTTTTAACTAAACTAACATTTTCTAAATTGAAGTTTTGACCTGTATCTGTATGATGTTGAGCTAATGCTGACTTTTCTATGTTGTGTAATTTAACATGAGCCATGTGTTTTTTGTATCGTGTTTGAACATTTCTTCTGGTTTGCCCGATGTATAATTTTGGACAAGAATTACAACCTATTTTGTAAGTGCCCGACTCTTTCAACGGATCTGTATTAACAATTTTTGTTTTTAGACACTGTTGTAACTTATTATTGTCGGAGAAAGCTGCAGTTAAATTGTATTTTTAAACAGTTTTATCACGCTGTTATGGCAATTTTTATGAAACGATTTCTTACAGTATTTTTTATTGTTGTTCAAAGTGTCTGATGTTAGAGTGATTTTTCTTCTTTGTTTTCTCTTCTAGTTTGTTTTTAATTTTCAATACTAATTATTTGTCATAACCAATCGATTCTGCAACTTTAACTTTGTAGTCTAATTCTTTCTTAAAATTCATAGGAGATAGAGGGATTGACAGTAATCTGTTGATTAAAAAATAAAAACTGCTCTCTTTATATTTGTGAAAAGTGTACGAGTGTTTATGAATGTAATTGTCTGTATGGGTTTCTTTTCTGTGGATGTTAAATTGAAAGGTATTGTCTGATAATGAAATTTTTAAATCCAAAAAGGGTAAAGTTTTATCTATTTCTAATTCGTGCTTGAAACGTATTGAGGAATATTGTTTATTTAAAATATTTAACACCCTACTTATTACATAGAAGAATGAACTTGATACTGTAACAGGGACAGAATGTTTGAATACAAGATACGAAAATGAAATATCTAAAAAGAACAGATAGAGGAAGGAATTACGCCATAAGAGATCATATGGGCTAAACCATCAGAAAAAGTATTGGAAGAACTTGGTGTTTTTTGGACATAGGTGCATAGTAAAAATGAAAGACCAAATGCAAGTTTAGAGTATATGTAAATAGTAGAGAAGCTCGAAGAAATAGAAGAGGATGGCCTGGGAAAATGTGGAACAACGCAGTACAGTTAAATAACAATTATAAGAAGTACATATATTTTTCGAAAATATTCTCTTCCTTCATTTATATATAAATTTTAAGGTGATGACAGCATTTGTATTTCGAAGAAACTTTCAAATTTTCAAATAAATTAATCGATTTTGCACAAAATGTTTGATCTTCACGCTTGTCTAAAGTTGTTCCTCTCCTAATATATCTGTTGTGATAGGTCTGAATTATAAGAAACACCTTGTGCTTGTTGTTTTAATGTAATTCCACAAGAGTCAATTTTGTAGCTGCAAATATACGAGGCTGGCTTATTCCTCCTTTTAAATCTCCATGATTACTTAAGCTTCTGTAACAGTTGACTGCAGAGAAATCCACGTGTACAATTTCCTTATCATCCTAACATATAACAATCTTCACCAGAAAATACTTTAATGCGTGATGTTGTTGTTCTCTCGTGCTTCTCTCTCATTTCTTTGTATCATTCCATGTTTAAATATTCAAATGCATTTACATACTACACTATATATGACCTTTTGTTCTGCTCATAATAATTACAAAGTCTCTGTTATGTATATTTTTTGAAAGTACGAGAAGGATGGATCCGCGGCGACTTACCGACAAATACCTACCGTCATATAGCAACCAATCATTTAGGATTGTCAGAACGATGCATAATACATTCTCTACTAATAATAATACAAATCTGGTTTAAATTTGAATGCGTCTCGTAGAACCAATCAAATAACTAAATCCGAATTACTTATTTAATAAACTGACATAACAAGTGTTCATATTACTTTAGTTTGAGAGAAAATTAACTTTTTTGTAGGTACCATCACAAAGAATGGAGTGACTTAATTTTTTTTTCGGAGACGTTATTCCTTTTTTTCTGTACTTCTTCTCTAATTCTATCAAGCCATCTGGTTCTTGATCTTCTTTTCCTATTTTTCTCGGCACTCGCGCATCGCACACTTTTTTTGGAAATCTATCATTCGTCATTCGACACATATGTTAAACCATCTCAGTTGTACTTCTAAAATTTTTTTCATTAATAGATATTATTTATAGCTTTTGACTTAATGTTTCATTTGTTATTTTGTTCTTCTTGCTTTTGTTTTATATTCCTCTGAGAAACCTAATTTCCATTGCATTAATTAGTGCGTTCTTTTATATGTAATTGTCAGGGTAACCCCTGTTTTAATAATTTCAGAGTTTATCGTTTTCGGCATTTCTCTTTCTGCAAAAAAAATTCTCTTCATATGTTTTACATTTTTTTCCCATTCCATCATTTAATTATCTGTCCAGTTTCCTGTTTTCTTCTAGTATTGCACCTAAATATTTGATGTTTATTCTACATGGTTAATTTGTTAACTGTCCAAACTTATTTCGTGAGTTTTCTAAATACTGGAAATTATCATTGCTCTTCTTGTTTTCATATTGATTTTCATATTTATCTTTAGCTTTTCCTCTATTACTTTAAACTTATGTTATAAGTTCTCCTTTGTATCTGCTATCAAAGTCATGTCTGCAAACATCAAATATGACAATTGTGTTTATCATATTTTCCAGTATCCCAGTGTTAGTTTCCTCGTCTTTCCTTCGACTTTTTTTATTGCTTCATGCAATACTGTTGCAAATAGGAATGGTTTCACCCAACTATGTTCGCATTTCCTCTATAGTCCTTTATTACTTCTATAATGTTTTCATTCACTGCCCTTGTCTATAACACATTATATATAGCCTCTCTTCTATCGAACGCATTTTCTAACTCGATAAAGCATATGCATTTCTTTGGTTTTGTTAATTAATTTTTCACTTGCTCGTCGGATTACAAATATGTTCAGACAGATTAATATATTAAAAGTAGAATCTCGATGTTCTTTCGTTTACAATACATTATGTCGCTGAATTTGACCAATTGTTTATACAAAATGCAGAGATTCACCTCTTCACCTAGAATATAGTAAAACAAAAATGTTAACAAATATATCATTATATGTACACATGAATATACATAGCGCATACTTATTTCGAATTGGTGATACTTCAACGTAGAGACACATGTTTCGAACTCATCCTAGTTCTCGTCAGTGTACGAGGAGAAGTACAATCTTGTATGTCAGGTCATGAAAACACATCTCAGAACATCTAACGACGAAGAAAAGCACGCTAGCACTCCTCGTATACTGATGAGAACTAGGATGAGTTCGAAACACGTGTCTATACGTAGAAGTCCCACCAATGCGAAATAGTATGCGTTGTGTATATCCATGTATACATATACAGATAGATTTTGAACATTTTTGTATTACTGTATTTTGCACTTGATGTCAAATAAACATCGACATCCTATCTCTTACATGGTCTCCACCTAGAGTTTAAGACAGCGACGTTACAGTGAATATTTTTACTATATACAAAGTAAAACGGCTAAAACAATCGGACTTTTATTTTTAGATTGGCTACATCAACTACGCTTATCAATTTACACATTATTCATTTCTGAGCTCTAATAATAATAAAAAGATAACCTAATAAATGAAAGACTAGTAATTGATTACGCTATGTAATCGTGAAATGCGAATTATATTATTTAAAAACTAAAAAAGGTAGGGCCAATTCATATAATTATAATAATGTTGTTAATTAACTTGAGGCTAATGATATTTTAGACTGCTTTATACGATGTAGTTGAGACTGGTTTTAATATTGTAATTAAAAAGAAAATGTTAAATAAATAAATTGTACATTCTTTAGAAAATGTTAGTATACTAATTTGAATTATTTATAAGGTGATATTGTTTTGTAAAAGTATTAATTGTTTTGGATTTTGGTCTCGAATTGTGTTAGTAATGATATTATTGTTTAGATAAACCTTTTTAATTAACAATACCTTTATGTTAAAGAAATAATTTAATAACAATTTTTAATCACTTTAGTTTTCAAATACATTTGCGGTCATATTCTTCGAGAACTTTAAACAGTTAGTTGAAAACGAGATATTTTGGGAATAACGGCGAGAAAATTAATTAATTAATTGAGAAATCTCTAGCGTTCATATATAGTATAAATCAAAAATATATCTAGGTATTTCCTGTTTTTAACATATACTGTATGACTAGCAATACTTTTACGGTAAAATTAAGATTGATTCTATAGATTTTGGGTAGATTTTTTGAATGAGCATGTATACCAATATATAATATATTTCTGTAGATACTTAATTTTATTTAAGTAATAAAAAAAATCATTAAATAGTTGATAAGCTTTATTCTAATTTTTACTGCAAACGGTTCGAAATTAATTAAAAACAAATATTTTGCAAGATTTACATCTTAGTTTCTTATAAATGAATCGTAGTAATTGTCAAAACACAACTTGTTTCACTTATATGCTAATCTTTGATTGTTATACAATCGCTTGAAATATAAAACAAACTCTGTAATGTAACGAAAATCCGAATTAGTCGTATTAATGTACAAAACAAAACCTGTGCTAACAAGTGTAATTGGAAGGAAACTATTAAGTTTCGACGATTTTTCTAACAATCCCGAGTGATGAAGAAATATCATTAAAGTTGGAATTTTCTTCTCCCTATTATTTATGTTAATATACTTAACAAATTAAAATACAATGACATCAGTCCATATATTTTCCAGCGTCATTCAGGCACTTATACAACTCCATAAATTTTTATAAACTCTGTTCAATCAAGTTTACTAAGAAATTACGATTTGTGCCTCCCACTTCTATTGTAATGATGGAATGTTTCCGTTCTCTAAAAATTGTAATCAGAAGTGACTTCATTAAGCACTCACTATGATAACACTTTATAGTACTGAAGGACGTCGTGAATAATTCCTGAACCGATACAGTGCCGAGACCGAGACCAACCACGCCAAACACCTGTTTCCTTAGGGCGGCCGCACATTTACTACAGTTGGATCCGATTGTCACGATTGTAGGATCAGGGCATCTGACGCTCAAATAACTATAAGTTGATACGTTCATATCGCACACCTACGATCAGATATCGGATCGGACGTCCGACTCGGATGCAAGAGCAGTGCGTCCTACCAATCGGACCTATTAAAAGTCTGATCTTTTTTTTCCGTTGTGAAAGTAGAAAAGCAATTGCCAATAACTCTTCATCGTCCATTTTCTATGCGGCGTGTGAGAACATACCTACTGTATTACTACAGTAACAATACAGTAGGTATGTTACTGTATTGTCAAATAAAATCGGAAATATTTTGTCGCCAGTGTGTGGTAGTGGTCCGATTTGAAATCGTTTCAGACAATCGGATCCAACTGTAGTAAATGTGCGGCCGCGCTTAATCGAATTTATCAACCGGTCAAAATGTCTCTGTGGTGGCTGTGGACATTTATCCGAATCTTACATCATCGGCAATATTTTTCTTGTTTATTTAATTCCATTTACTACTTTTGAATTTCTGCACCGGAAGCCCCACGTGTTCATTCATAGCGAATAATAAACACACACTGTTAACGTCTGCGCACACCTCACATGCAACAAAGCATTGTCTGGTATCACCCGCAAGATAAACGTAATGCATTATGCACATATCCAAAACATTTTATCCGAAATAAACATTTTTCAAAAATAGAAATCTTATTTTCTGAATATACCTCGTATGCATTATATTACTTACTATATTACTATATTAACTACTAAATCTATTACAACCTACGCGATTATATGATGTACGATTCAGAACTGGCGAAAGACAAAAATAATGATACTGTATGATGTACTAACAAAAAAATCGATACAACACTAACTTAATTTATAGGTATTTTATTAGAAATAGTAGGTTGTCGAGCAACGCCTATTTATTACATGTTATAAACTGAGTAAATTAATTTTCTCGTAGGACAAGAAAATTAATAGAAGAATATTCGCGATGGGGACTAAATATAAATAAACTAAATATATATATATATATATATATATATATATATATATATATAATATGAAATGCCTATAGTCCGTTTGTACCTTAGAAAACAATACAGCGCTATGAGAATACTGTACAGAGTTGACAAGTTTTATGGTGAAGATATTTGAATAAAATAACGCAAATTCAGTTTGCCAAAATTTTGTCACACTATGCGACCGACAATATTATAAAAAGTAATAAATAATAATGTTCATCAGCTTTAAGTTTCGTCTAGGATTTAGTACGATATGATTTACATTTACGTCTTCGGTTAAAGATAGAGTGTTACCAAATAGGAGATAGAGAACACATCTTATATGTTCTTTTAATATATCTACTTTAAAAATTCAATGGAAGTAGAAATTTTTAACAACTGACTTTTGTACCAGGTTATCTCTTATAGAGAACGGACATTCTTACCACATGACTCGGCGTAATTCAATGAAGTATTTGTTAGTCTTACCCGGCCATCTGGTCCGTTGCGATTACAATGGACAACAAAGCTATTGTATTCGGAGGATATATTCCATTAAACGCAATCCGCAATTGGAAATGTTTATAAACTTCGCTGAGTACATCCCGACGTAATACAATTAAGTATTTGTGTTTGACTTTCTCGGCCACCTGATTTTCGCAGCGTTAACAATGGACAACGGCTATTGTATTCGGAGAACTTAGTCATGTGGTAAGAATGTCCGTTCTCTAGTTATCTAACCCTTATCATAACAAAATTTAGACACAATGTTATCGTTTTTGTAAACATGAACATTGCCGCCTTCAAATACAATAGATGCATTCTGAATTCATATTTTATATTTCTTACTTCTGACAAAAAAAGCATTGTCGTAATATACATGAAATGATGCCAGTTCTGAAAGTCCGCAAATTATTTTTAGTATAATTTTTTTAATTGGGTTGTAATTAATGTAAAATTACGGTCGATGGGTCTTTTTAAGTTAGATAAAAACTAAAAGCACTAATGATGCATTTGAAACGCAAATTGAAAGTCATCTAAAATATCAGAAGAAAATTCAAGTGTTGTTGACAGTAGTATGGTGCCTTCTGGACTTTCAAATAAATATAAAAAACTTTACCCAAATATAAGTATGTAAAAGCACTTAAAATGTTTGCTACATAAATTATGAAACCAACATCTAAATTCCCAAAAATAAAACACAATTTTTTAACTAAAATTTAAATATTTGAAATTCATTTTCACATGTACCATTGGTTTGTAAATTTGAAAAATTCGTACTAATTTGATTTCTAAGGAGCCGACCCCCATTTATAAACAAATTTTACATGTCTTCTGCTCACAACATTCTAGGATTCGTCTTTTTTAACAGCTATTTTGTGGTAATATTTATATAAATAATATAATACATTTACTTACTACTATTTAATACTAAATACATTTCTAAGATATCTAGATTAAATTCTAATTTATAATTACAATTCGGATTTTCATTACATATATTGTGAAAATTCTTTCAATGGAGACTGTGGTTAAATAAAAATTTAAAAAAAGTATATAACCCCTTACCACAATTATTAGTCGTATCCTAAATACGTATTTCGACAACTAAGTTGTCATCATCAGTAGGTAAAAACTACTAATTAAAAGTCGCACATGGGGCACAGTAAAGTAAGAAAAACGCTTCAGCACAACTACTATACACTGCATCCCCGTGAAGTCTTCACGGTCTTCACAGTCTTCACGGGGATGCAGTGTATAGTAATTGTGCGGAAGCGTTTTTCTTACTTTACTGTGCCCCATGTGCGACTTTTAATTAGTAGTTTTTACCTACTGATGATGACAACTTAGTTGTCGAAATACGTATTTAGGATACGACAAATAATTGTGGTAAGGGGTTATATACCTTTTTTTAAATTTTTATATATATTGTGAATTTTAAAATATGTTTATATAAAGAATATATATGTAGCTTTTCTCTTTAATGAAGCAAAATAATTCTACTTTTATATACTTTTCTACTAATGGAGACTAGGAATTTTTATATAGTTCAAGTATAATGAAACACCAAGTATGATTATGTAATCTGAAATAAAAGCAATTTCAAGTATTTTCCTACTAAATCATTAAAAAACAATCAATCATAGTTACATCATTTGTGAATAAATATTTACTTTATTAGTATTAATCAGTTCAGCTACTTATCCAGAAAGTATACGAAAAGACAAAAACAATATATGTATTCGTATATATCAACTGGTTTAAAATATCTTGAAAAAAGTCAGATACAAAACGCAAAGATGTCTTATATCCTTGAATCATTATAAGTATATCGACAATTTCTTGACCAATACCGTGCAATAACAAGATTACGTCGTAAATATGTTGAAAATGTTGACTCATCAGTTATGTTTGTACGTTGATGAAGGCATGGTTGCATATATCGATGTGCCCTAGATATGCACTTATGTATTCAAGATATTTAAAATCGTGGTATGTATATGGCAGTAGATATATAATAGTATAATGCAAGTGTTTGGTAATATAAGTTTAGTATTATCTTTGATTTAAAAACAAATATATGTACAAGTTCCATTGAAAAACTAAATTTACCAGTTTATAGCATAATAAAGGACAACATAAACATCACATATTCATGGATTTGGAATTCTTAAAAGCATGGTAACTGAAAGAATAATAGATAAATAAAAGTCTATTACAACTACAATTATGATAAATTCTTCTAAATTTTCTCGTATTCCATCCAGATTCTATATTTTAAATTCAATGGTTTTGATATGATTAATTACCTTGATTCAATTCTGTTTAGTAACATTATGCCAGCATGAAGTTAATTTAAATGTCTTTCAATTTTAACGTGACATTATTCATAGCTGCTTCTCCTTTCACTTGCGCCCACAGTAATATACAGGAAGTCACAAAACTGTCTTGTTTTAAACTTAATAATGCTCATCTACTACGTACTTTCCATATTTTGGCTTATGTTGTTTTACTAAATCCAACAATTATTCTTTTAACATATTAGGTTTAATTCTAATATTATTTTTAGTAAACTGTTCCTGAACATCACATTTCTCTGTTGATGAATTTGGTATTTGTTCTAATTTTCTAGAATGGTAAAAAGCTTTATCAATCACATAATTCTTTTCAAAATGAGTTAACATTTCTTCAAACCAATTCTCAAAAAGTTCTAAATTCGTCTCTTCATGGTAATCACCTATTTTATTTGATGGAAATAAGAGGCCATTTTCAAGAAAAATGTTGACAGCCCCTCATTGAAAGTTTGTTGTGTACATTTAATGCTTTCATCGAAATGAAAATGAGCGCAGTGTATGCCTTATCAATGGTTTTGTTTTATATACACTGTCTAATATTGCTCTCTTTCTTTTATGTGCTCTTATAAAACATTATATGCAGTAGATTTTGCTATTCCTGAAAAATTAACCTTTTTTTTTAAATAAATGCGTATATTTAATTTAATTGTATCAACATCCTTACCAGCTGTTTCAGCAGTTGACTGAACAGCTTGTATTTTTGTATATCGATTTCTTATCAGTGGCATTAAAATGCGTTTTCTTAATGGTGATTCCGCCATCCTTGCGACCCTATTCAATATTTTTTTGGGAAATACAAATACAATATACAAAACGCTAATAATAATCAAATAAAGAAGTAAAGCCAAAAACTAAAATGTAACATCAAACTCTCAAAACAAACTCAGACAATGGCGCTCTATACACATGCGGTTCATATATTATATGAACAAGGCGTCGGCCGTCGACTTCGCAATGTTTGCATCCGTCTAACCAACCAAGAAACGATCACGTGCTGATCATGCATTTTTTATTACTATATTTTTTGGAGATGCAGGGTGTAGTTAAAAGCATTCAAACAAAATTTAATGTCGGGAAAATTTTAATATATTTTTCTAATAATAATCAAAACTTAACACTTTAGAAACACAATACTCCAAAATATACCTATATACCTAAGCCAATGTTTAAAAATTAAACAATTCTATAACTTTTTAACTTTATATTCAAAATATCTATCACACAAGAAATAAAATAAATGAATTCCAAATGTGCAATACTTGAAGAGATAAATTACTTCTAGTTGTTGCATTAATAATAGAAAACTAAGAAAACTTTCAAACCGAACTATCGATGTGCCAAATAGTTTCACTACAGTAAGGGAAATTTATACTTAATCATTTTAATTCAACTAACTTATAACTTCTTTAATCTTGAAATCGACGTCTTCAGTTGAATTTTATTATATGTAGGTACAGCTCGTTACATAAGTGATATGTCCCTCTAGGAACGAACAAATATTAAATATCACGATCAACAATATATTTCAGACATCTAGACCCTAAAGATTTTGTTTCATTCATTTCAGCGTGAAATGCTTCTTTTCTATAAATTATTATAGTTGAGTCATATGTTCTTACATATTTTTGATACGTTAATTATGATCACTTCGATGCTAAGAAAAGTATGATATAATCTTGTATTAATGTAAAATATAACTGCATACAGCTCGTTTTGTTAAACACCTTTAAATTGTTTAGGATATTAATAACAACAGTCGCATACGTACCATGCAAGAGAGCGAAAAATAATATTAAGCTTGTTTACTATTTGAGCGATTAATCTGCTTCTGTTAATTAAATTTTTATTCAAATATTATTAACTTATAACAGATTATTTAACAGCAAAAGTATTAATATTTAGTCCATTAAAGCCTATTAAAACTTTATAATGTCTTCTTAATAAATTAAAAGAGTTGCATATGCATTAATTATTTGCTATAAATTTACTTCTGCTCTTTAACATTGATAGGGTTTCTCCAGTCTCTGTTCTTGATAAATAATACGTAATAATAGGTCACCTAGCGCTAGATACTTTATTATATTAATGTTCCCTGGCACTCGGGTCATAACAGGCATACCTTGATACAACCCTGTAAATCTTCAAAATCTATTATGGGGAACTATTATATTATTCTATATTAATACCGACAATGTACTCTTCAGATTGCAACTTGTAAGTAGAGCACAATTCAAATAAGCTATAACTTAATTGCAGCTCTAATTAAATATCGTTGTCATAAATCTGTTTCAGAAGGATCATTGTATATTTTGAATAAATTTTTGACTAAGCCGAAAAGAAAATTCACCTGGTGTTGCTTTCAACAGATTAACTACAGAATTCAATTTTTTGTTTTATTTTGACTTTTGACTGAATTTTGATTTTTATTGTGCTACTTGAATTTGCAAAATATGAATTAATATCCGCAATTGTTGTCATAAATACAACAGTTAGATTATTTCATTTGCAAAATCTAATCATGTGCCCTACATAAAAATTACCAGTGCAGGAAATAATGAGAAATTGAGACGTTTTCCTTCTAATAAATTTAGCCAAAGT
This sequence comes from Melolontha melolontha, assembly GCA_935421215.2. Classification (NCBI taxonomy): domain Eukaryota; kingdom Metazoa; phylum Arthropoda; class Insecta; order Coleoptera; family Scarabaeidae; genus Melolontha; species Melolontha melolontha. The sequence goes on along the minus strand of OW285242.1, from coordinate 83,040,190 downwards.
GACGACTTAAAAACATATTAAGTTGCCTACATCGTTAAATTTCCTTCCAATGAATTCGAAAAATATGTGTAAGAATAAACGACACACGTAATTTGAAACATACAATGTGTGACGGAACTGTGACTTTTACATGAAACTCTATTGGTATAAAAAAGGATTTATTTTTCTACATAATCGTCCTTCAACTCAATACCCTTAGATCCATGATATTACAATTTTATCATACCTTTCATGAAGTAGGATTTATGAAACTCTTTGAAATAGACATCTGTGTTATTCTCGTTTTGTGCGAATCCCCATTTCTTCATATTCGGAAATAAAAGAAGTCACACTGAGTCAGATCGGGCGAATGTGGAGAATGAGACAACAATTAAAAATGTAATTCGACCAATTTAGCGGTTAGAATTGCAGACGGATGAGTTTCTGTATTATTATAGTCTAACAATATTTTTCTCGTTTTTTTAAGTCAACATTAAAATAGTCCAATAAATCAGCTTTTGATCATTCTTCCTTTTTCCAAATAAATGATTTAAATTATGCCTCGCACCATAGATGTAACTTCTCCGGCAGATGGAACCACTTTCGCCTTCTTTGGTGCTGGCAGTAAGCGCAGCGCTCATCTTGCCGATGACTTTTTCATACCAAAATATTCATGTAAAATATTAAATAGATGTTGGAAAAGTTACAATACCGCCAAACAGATCCCGTACAAGATAGACATTTTTGATCAATTTGCCAGCGACTATCATATATGCTCTAATATCACGCACAAATGCTATGTGAAGCGATACCTAATTTATGATTTCTTCAATTATACCTACTTTACTAAGGAAGTGTTCTTGTTAAAATCAGATAGAATTTGTGTATTAATGTTGAATGGAAAAATACGCGCGACAATAATTGAAAACTATTCGATTAATTGCGTATATTGTTTTATATAGACTTACCAAAACGTGTTTATATGATAACTGATTTTTTTCGAAGTAAATTGTTGTAGTTTAAGTTCTCTTGACTTAATATCTTCATTATGGTCATATAAGACACTGGAAATAATTGTGCAATGTTTAACATGTTTAGTAACGACTTATTCAAAAACCATTAACATAAACGGAGTGTTATGGAAGAAGAACTGTGATTAAAATGCTGAAACTGATTATCTTTGTATAAAATAGTTCCTAGGCAGACGTATGCTGTGCCGAATATAGATATGTATGGTTAATTTTCCACAATTTAGATTCATATTCTTTGCTCTGTCGATTGACCAGTAACTTTATATGTGACGCTCACTTTTAATGAAGTTTGCTGCACGCTTACGAAAGTTTCAATAAACTGGAACACGAAATACTTCGATACAATCTTCTACTGAATATGTTAAATGTAGACAATTTTCCTTCCATTGCGGAAATAATGGGCTTTTTGCTCAAATGATTGACTGTAAATAAATTTAAATTGCCAAACTAATATAACAGCTGTAAAGGAGCAGAACTCCTGAACTATACATAACCAAATGCAAAGCTTTGAATCTTCGAAGTTTATCCTAATTGAAATATCCAAATTATAAATAATAATACAATAACAAATTTGTAGCTTGATATTATTTATTGCGATTCTATCGTAAATGTAAAATTTACGATTTCTTGGATAGGTAAATGCAAACTCATCTCTATTTTCAATACAAAGGCACACAAGGTCGTCGGAGTAGGGAGACATTACTTTAGCAACAAATTGTTCAACTTAGCCATCGATTTTCTATATTTTTTTAGTATCATAAATGCACATTATATAAATATCTTCAAGTCGCATGAATATAAGTAACTAATATTATTTAACTAATATTCTAAACGTAAATTATTATTTAATAAGAAATAATATCCTATTGAGAATAGTATAAAATAAATAATTTTTAAACAAATTTTAAATAGTTATTTCATCCAAAATGGATAATTTATTGAGCACTACTACAATGAAAATATCGTTTTTATTTTTCATGAAATAATATGTAATTTGTACTAACATACACGACCGCTCATAAGTATTTGCCAACCTCCGAAATATACAAACACTATTTTTGGTATTAAATGTGGATTTAATTTGAATATTGTGAACAAATGCATAAATATTACGTGGGAACTTACGTTTATAATTTAACTTTTATAAATGTGCCTTTTATTATTATTTTATAATTGCGGAACATTGTCGAAATATTATTTTTATTAATTTGGAGAGCGTGCCTATTCGTTTTATTCCATTATAGTACACGTTGCTTCCGGAAATCTCAGTGGCGTGTTCCAAATGTTCCAAACGATATAGTTTGCAAAATAATAACCAAATCAGACTAAGAATTGGAGCTTGTAGAGAGCATTAAGTCAGTTATATTATACAGTAAATAATAAAAATAAATTAAAACACTTGGCTTGTTTCACTATGAGATTTATTTAAATTCTCTAACAATTGTTTCGGCTGTTATGCCATTCTCAAAGAGATCTATAAATCTAACTTAAAGACTATCGCACTTGTTCTTATATGTTGTCTGTTCTTGTGTGTAGTGGGGGTGGTACTATATTGTGTATTACGGTGTCTATAAAGGGTGTATTGGCATATTCTATCTGTGTGTTGGTGATTAATAGATTTTGTTTTTTCGCTATTTTTATTTCTAATATTTCTAGGAGGTCCAATCTCTTGCTTTTTGTGATATTGTGTATTAAGTCGCAGTTATCTATATCGGGGAAGTGGTTGAGTTCTATACAGTGTTCGGCAAAGCCTGTGTTTTTCTCACTATATAAAATTGACTTTTTGTGTTCTTTAACTCTGTTTTTAATGGCTCGTCCACTTTGGCCGATATAGATAGCTTCACAGTCTTTACATTTTAATTTATAAACACCTGATTGGTCCATTTTATCTCTTTTATCTTTGTTGTTGCTAACCATTGTTCCCAAATTTGTTTTATTTACCCAGCTTATTTTGATATCTAATCCTTTTACTATTCTGTTTATTTTATTAGTGAGTTGTGGTATGTATGTAATTTTGTGCCATCTTTGTATATTTTCTGTTATTTTCGGGTATAGGTATTTGTTCTTATTATTTTGTATTTCTTTACGTTTTAACAGTTTATCTACGATTTTAGGGTCATATCCATTATTTCTTGCGATTAATTTAATTGTGTTTATTTCTGTATTAAAATCTGTCTTGCTTAATGGTGTGTTTGTGGCTCTATGTATATAACTATTGAATGTTGACATTTTTATTTTCATCGATTGTTTCGCGTTTGCATGTAATATGTTGTCTGTAAAAGTGGGTTTTCTGTAGATTTCGAATGTAAGCTTATTATTATGTCTGTTTATTGTAATGTCTAGAAAGTTTATTTTCTTGTCTTTTTCTGTTTCTTTTGTAAATTGTATCTTGTGGTTTATAGAATTTATTACTTTTAGGAACTCCGTTAATTGCCTATCTGTACCCTTCCATATGCAAATTACGTCGTCTACATATCTGGCCCAGAAATGGACTTGTTGAATTAATACCGTGTTTTTCTTGAATAGTTCTTCTTCGAATTTATTAACGGAGTTCCTAAAAGTAATAAATTCTATAAACCACAAGATACAATTTACAAAAGAAACAGAAAAAGACAAGAAAATAAACTTTCTAGACATTACAATAAACAGACATAATAATAAGCTTACATTCGAAATCTACAGAAAACCCACTTTTACAGACAACATATTACATACAAACGCGAAACAATCGATGAAAATAAAAATGTCAACATTCAATAGTTATATACATAGAGCCACAAACACACCATTAAGCAAGACAGATTTTAATACAGAAATAAACACAATTAAATTAATCGCAAGAAATAATGGATATGACCCTAAAATCGTAGATAAACTGTTAAAACGTAAAGAAATACAAAATAATAAGAACAAATACCTATACCCGAAAATAACAGAAAATATACAAAGATGGCACAAAATTACATACATACCACAACTCACTAATAAAATAAACAGAATAGTAAAAGGATTAGATATCAAAATAAGCTGGGTAAATAAAACAAATTTGGGAACAATGGTTAGCAACAACAAAGATAAAAGAGATAAAATGGACCAATCAGGTGTTTATAAATTAAAATGTAAAGACTGTGAAGCTATCTATATCGGCCAAAGTGGACGAGCCATTAAAAACAGAGTTAAAGAACACAAAAAGTCAATTTTATATAGTGAGAAAAACACAGGCTTTGCCGAACACTGTATAGAACTCAACCACTTCCCCGATATAGATAACTGCGACTTAATACACAATATCACAAAAAGCAAGAGATTGGACCTCCTAGAAATATTAGAAATAAAAATAGCGAAAAAACAAAATCTATTAATCACCAACACACAGATAGAATATGCCAATACACCCTTTATAGACACCGTAATACACAATATAGTACCACCCCCACTACACACAAGAACAGACAACATATAAGAACAAGTGCGATAGTCTTTAAGTTAGATTTATAGATCTCTTTGAGAATGGCATAACAGCCGAAACAATTGTTAGAGAATTTAAATAAATCTCATAGTGAAACAAGCCAAGTGTTTTAATTTATTTTTATTATTTACTGTATGAAGTTAAAATGTTTCACCAAGAAGTATCTGCAACAACAGCCGAGAATATTCAGTTATATTATATCTTCAGTTGCTTTTTCGTCGGAAATTTTAGTACGTTTCGGATTATTTTCCTGTTGAAATATAAAATTTCAATATTACTTAATCCCTTCTTTTCGGACTATTGCTTGAATTTTTACTAATTTCCTTAGATACATCGATAAAACATCCCCTTGCTTGATCACAGATGAAACACACTCTTCTGATATTTAATCACCCAGAGATTTTCCCACAAAAATACAAAAACAAATTCTTGATACGTTTGAATTTATCTATCCATAAAAGATTCCATTCTTCTAATATCAATATTATCGAACCGATTGTCGATGCTAGATTTTACTTTGTCACACTGGCGAGCTGGTTATATGGAAATTCGAATCTTTTACTATTATTTTAACAAATTATTTATGATTTATTTTAATTTTGTATGTGGAACTACTAAAGTTTATCGTCGACATTGTTTATTACAATAAGCTGACGATCTTGCAGTTACTCACGGACGTCCATTTCTTTTTCTTTGAAAATATATCTTTAACTAATAATACTTTATTTCTGGTTATGTCGTATGATCGTTCTAACAATCAGCGTTTCGGTGCCATATTTTCAATTTGCTTCAGGATCGGTTATTAAACTATCTGACTATATGCTGCATATTCCGAAAAAAAACTGGCGATGTAAATAGTAAAACGCTCGTTATCACTACCACTACACGGCAAACCCGGAAGTAGTTTGTATTATTATTCATATAATTCAATTATATCATTATGGAGGATGTTATGTCAAGAATTATAAAGACAGGAGCACCAAAAGCATAACACAAGTCCCTAATTAAGGTTTCCTTGAACAGGTTGATTTATTCCTATTTGTTTTTTTGTAGCAGCATATTGTGCAAAGTGTGACTTTTTATAACATGGCACATTTACATCGCAAATTTTGGCAATTCCGTAATTTTCATACAGGAACAATACACCTTGAGAGACTATTAGAGCAAAGGTAGCAATAACTACTAAATATGAATACCTACTTGTCACAATCATATTTATACCAATAATTTTAGATCAAATAAACTCTTGGGACTTAGCCCTGAAAGTTTTCTTACTGTACAATAACTGTTAATTAGCAATTAAATAACCCTAACCATTATGTCACTATAATACTGGGTATGTATTTCGACAACTAAGCTGTCACCATCACATGTAAAATGTAATAGTTTTTCTACTGCTGTTGAATTTGGTTGTCGAAATACGTATCCAGAATTAAAGCTACATTATGGTAAGGATTATTTTAAATTAACTGCTATAGAATCAGCTACACTCTCCAATTTAATCATATCCACTATACAATGATGATCTCCTTAATTACTCTAAGAATCATCGCAATAAAGCGATTATACTTCGAATTTAGAATTCTATATATATATATATATATATATATATATATATATATATATATATATATATATATATATATGTATTACAAAGCCATAAATGTATATAAAAAAAGTTTTTTTAGTAACTGCTGTAGTATGTGTATGGGGAAGTACTGATGAGTGGTAGGCTGCATAAATTGTTATTAAATCAAGAAAGTAAAAAAAATGGTTATGTTCAAAATCAGTAACGTACCCAAATCTGCGCATATTCGAATCTACGGCCCAAGCGAAATGCTATGATCTTCTGCTGTGCCTCCTCTAAGGCTGGACATAATTATCCTTAAACCTTTAAATCATCTATATGTATATTATATTTTCTCATTTCCACTGTCTGTATTATTTTTATATTTAGTTGGTTTTTGCGTTGATCTCTTCTTCGTCCCTCACTTAAGTGTCACCTTGTAAAATTGTCATTTAGTAGTCCCTGTCAGTTTTTATTACATCATCAAACCTGCTCGACCAAATCATCGTGATAGTTGCGCGGTAGCAAAACGTATAGAGCTGCTCGCATCGTATTGGCGCGCTGCTAATTGCCGGTCTGATATTGGTTGCTCACTAATGTATATAAGTACGTATATAAGTACGTGTACTCCACCCACTCTAATACAATATGCGCAGACCGGCCCATCGCTATCACGAGGTTTTGGTCGAACTGTATTTCCCTAGATGTTAGTCTATCTTAGAATTCGGTTTAACTACCTAATGTTCAAAGGCCACTACTCTCGTCCAGATATCCGTGGTTAGTGTCCATTAAATAAGTGCACCCTAAGTCAGTACAGGTCTCACAAAAGATTTGTATACGAGCAATTTTTGTTTTTCATGTCTTATGAACTATTGCGATAGAGCTAGGGGTAGATAGCGGTCCTCACTGACAGGAACTTGCTTCTTCTTTCCTTAATATGTTTTTTAAAGATCATCCTTGAGTCAAACACAATGCCTAAGTATTCGACTTCGGGCCGTTAGAAGATCGATTTATCGCACAATTATGTCACTATATGGGTCGCGAACCTTCCTAGAGATTCTAAGGCCATGACAGGCGCCCTGAAGGCGCCTATGTACCAGATCCTAGTTCCGAGAAGAGGCATATATTGTCTTGTCATCTATGTATGTGTACGGTAAGTTATATACCTTGAGCGCTGGGAGTATTTAATGTTCACATAACGAAAAGGACAAAAAATCTATATTCCACAAATTCATATTGCTCTCTATAACTAACATTAACAAATTTATACATCGCTTTATGGATTTGGATATAATCGGCATTGTGTATAATATATTTATAAAAGTTATCATAGTAAACTGACTCGACCCCATTTTTCAAAGCATACTACGCTTTGAAAAATGGGATAGATGTTTCCATTGAGAAAATGTCATCCCATATTAAACAAGAACCTGGTTTACTGGAATGTATTAAATTTAAATCAATAGTTAAGTGAAGACCCCCACTTTTAAATTGTGAAGGAATTTAATTATTTAATATTACATTGTTATGTGTTTATTTATGTCAAAACGCATTTTCCATTTCACAGAAATTTAAATAAATCAACAATGGGAGGAGTACTTATCTTAAAGATATAATTTACCTTGTATTAATGCATCAATAATAAAAAAAATAAGGACTGACTAGTGTACGGTACTGGTTCCGTTCGTTAAGGGCAAGCTTTAATTAGATGAACATAATAGGTCTGCATGATAGGTGCATATGCTAACTTTTTAAACTCTTTATTAGTGTTATGATACATATATACTTGAACGTATTTAACCCATTTATTCCCATAGTTGCGTTAACGCAACACAAAAAAAAAATTTTACAACTGAAAATAATTTTAAAAAGTTTTAACTATCGATTTTAAAGAACCTAAGGGTATCCTTCGATCTAAAACAGTGGTTTTAAAAGTATTCACGGCGAAAATGATAAACAAAATAATATGTAAAAATATATCTTACATTTTTGCCCAATTTATTTCTACACCGTAACAATTTTTCGAACCACTGCTTTAATGCAATTTGCCAAATCCATAGATTTTTATCGACGAATTTTAAGAAATTAATTAGATAATTATAGAAATACCCGCCGAGCCATAAGAAGTATGTAATTTAAAAATATATCAACATAGCAATATAGGGAAAATATTTTCTTTGTAAATAGCAAAATGATAATAATCTAACAATACATATCTTATTGTTGTAATAGTATGTTATGCAATTCTCAATCAAATAATGAAGCATACAATAATTAGAGTGGTGTTAATTAAAAATATGCATTTAAATTGGATAAATTTTAAGTAAACTGTAATATTTCGTTTTATTTTCTATATTGGTATATGGACTGGAAGATCGCACTTTATCAAAATATGGCAATAATATTATTATATAATGTTAATGATAAATTAATAATGTTACTAAATATATATACATATAATATGTATTTGCTGATTATATAAATAAATATAAATATGATAATAATATAGTTATTGAATTGTGTAAATTTGGAAATAGAATTTTAGTTTTGTAACGATAAACAAATAGGTTATAATTATTGTATGTCATGTGAACGTATTGTAGTTATATACAAATGTATATTAATATATAACTTATGCAAAAAACGTGAGAAAATAAAATTTTATGTACGTGAAATGTTTATGTTCCTCATTGCCCAAAATATACGAAAATGTTAACACAACTGTTTAAGAATTTTTGGACAGATTTTATACAATACTGATAATAGTGACTATGAATATATTGAGGTTATGGATAACAATTTGTCCCGTATTGCCAACTAAATGTGTGATTTTTCTCGAAGCGTTGATATTAAAACACCGTTTCTTTCAAATATTGACTATAATCACATTTTTGATTGACGATCAAATAATCTCCTCTGATAAATTAAGCTGTATAGCTTTTCATGGTGCAAGAAACTTCAAGAACAAACTTCAACTCTTTCGTATCTTTCTCTACCAAAATCTCAAACCAAAGCGCTTCGGAGACCATCAGTGAATCATATGCGCCGCTATGCAGATGTCATTTACGGTAAGAAAAAAATTACAGTTGTTATTTAGTTAAATTTTGTTTTATTATTAAATATAAACTTGTATTTCATAATACATCATAATTATATTTTATATCTTGTTAATATTAGGCATAAACTTCCTCTCTTTCTGTCTTTTTGTGTTCTTTTTGTCATAAAAATTAATTTATTTGTAATAAAGTGATGGTAGGATTTGGCAGTTAGATATCTATCCATTACACTATCACCCTACGCAATTAAATTGAACAGTAAAAAGTCTAACATATAGACCCAAAGAAATCTTCGATAAAGAACACCTACAAGAAGAATTTATTTATACATCACATGTAACACTGAAGTAAAATTGATTCAATTAATTCAAAAAGTGCAAACAACAAACAAAAAAAGTGAGGAAAGAAAGAACTCCAAAGTTCGGCTATCATATTTTAAAAAAACTACGGGTAAGAGAGAACGAAAGCTGAAGAACTACGATATAGACACAGTATACACAACGAATACAAAGATTTCCGAGTTCTTAAGAAACCCGAAAGACAAGATCGAGCTAGAAGAACGAGATGTATTTAAAATACCGTACGACTCCTGCGATCGTACGTACGTAGGGCAATCAAACCGCCGAATAATTAACTGCAAAGAAGAACACCAAAACGTGTTAATCCGAAAAGACATATCTTCGTCGCTATTCAACCACACATTAAAAACAAGCCATAAAATAAACTTCGAGGCATCAAAAGCAATTGCGAACATCGTATGTGTTCGATGTTCGCAATATCTTTTGTGAAATGGATTAGTAGAGAGGCAATAAAGATAGTCATATGATCGAACAGCTTGAATAAATTAATTATGGTTATAATTATATGGTAATTAAAAGTGCCATAAACAAATACAGAATTTTTTACTTTCTGGCCATAGGTTATATAATCTGCGGTCCCTATGCCTCAATATTTTTAGGAATGTGTCGCACGTGTAGGTAGGACATAACAGGAAATCAGCATGCCTTTTTATGTATGGATACATCTGTAAAATTATGAGCTTGAAACATAGTCAAGTACCTTCAAATTATTTCTATTATTTCTTTCGAAAACCTCTGCACGAGTCCTTAGGATTTATATTTAGGTGAATGATCCTTCTTAATGGGGACTGGTTTATTGGACCAGTATTCCCATCAGTGATCAAATCCGCTGCTTGCTGTCCAATAAGTCCGATCTGTAATTGGTGTTGGATGATGTTACGGCATGAATTACTATAATAATAATAATAAACCCGCACAGGGTAGCCTAGAGATAGGTTACTGGGGACTAGCGACCCCATGGGTTCCTGAGCTAAACGTTGGGTTGGGTTAGCAGCCCCAATGAGGTACATTTGCTCCAAACACTGGATGAAAAGGATACTGTGGTGTGTCGGAGGAGTAGAATCCAGGTAGAATTAACCAGCAAAGACTGAAACAGCGAATTGGAAATGAAACACAAACATGGCATGCTTCAGTAGAAACAAAGAACGCAGGCGAGGATGTTGTTGAGATACCTTCATCTCAACCCACTTCGTCAACATAACAACTAAAGCGCCGGACCCTATGAGCCGTGAAAATGACCCCCCCCCTACATGGTGGGAGGTGTTATTATCTGCTTACTAAGAATGAAGCATGTCATATGGAGGAGAGCTGCATAGTTAGGTTACCTTGTCCTTCTTCAGTGTCAGTATTATATCTGGAATATTGTTGGGAATTGTTTTATCTGTGATTATTTGGCGATTCCAATATAATCGAGAATTTTCGTCCTCGCAAACTGAAGGTGCTTCATATTCATAATACGGGATATTTTCAGAATACGACAAGTGCTTCTGTCTGAGCAGCTGGTGTAATATTTTTGCAACCCTGTTGTGCCTCTCGAGATATTGTTTGGGGGCAAGTACAGAGCATCCTGCCATCAAATGATCAATTGTTTCTTCCTTATCTGCGCATACACGACATTTAATGTCAGATAAATTCTCCTTAAGAATTTTTTTCCTTTAGGAACGCGTTGGAATTACTTGATCTTGGATGGCGGCTATGAATCCCTCTATTTCTGCAAACAGGTTACCTGTATACAGCCATGCCTGCGACGCTGAGGTGTCAAAATTTTCAGATCCAATTGTTAACGGATACTTGCCGTGCAAAGATTTATTTTTCCATCTCTCTTTGTGTTGGGGTATACCTAAGATTCTCGTGGATGGATTGAATTCATCGTTAGCCAGTTTGAGTGGCGTAAAATTGTCCATTTGAGCAATCGCATTATGCAATCTACTTTCTTTCGACTTTTGCAGAAAGTACTCTCGTAAATTATTTACCTGTGTATAATGCCTGCAATAAGCACTCGGTATTCCTCTACCTCCTTCTCTTCTTGGTAGGTGGAACCTTTCGATCGCACTATTATTATTATTATTATTATTATTATTATTTCCTCCATTCACAAGAACATTCAATTTGTCCTTGATTGCCAGTGTGTTAACCCATCGGTTCGTGAGAACAAGATGGCTGGCATAACTATCATAATATTATTATTATTGTTGTTTATTATTTCTTATTTCCAGGTATTTTTCCGTAACCTAACTATACAGCTCTCTTCCATATGGCATGCTTCATTCTTAGTAAGCAGATAATAACACCTCCCACCATGTAGGGGGGTGGGGTCATTTTCACGGCCCATGGGGTCCGGCGCTTTAGTTGTTATGTCGACGAAGTGGGTTGAGATGAAGGTATCTCAACAACGTCCTCGCCTGCGTTCTTTGTTTCTACTGAAGCATGCCATGTTTGTGTTTCATTTCCAAATTTGCTGTTTCGGTCTTTGCTGGTTAATCCTACCTGGATCCTGCTCCTCCGACCCACCACAGTATCTTTTCATCCAGTACTTGGAGCAAGTGTACCTCATTGGGGCTGCTAACCCAACCCAACGGTTAGCTCAGGAACCCGGGGGTCGCTAGTCCCCAATAACCTACCTCTAGGCTACCCTGTGCGGGTTTTATTATTATTATTGTTATTATTATTATTATTATTATTTCCTCCATTCACAAGAACATTCAATTTGTCCTTGATTGTCAGTGTGTTAACCCATCGGTTCGCGAGAACAAGATGGTTGGCATAACTATCATAATATTATTATTGTTGTTTATTATTTCTTATTTCCAGGTATTTTTCCGTAACCTAACTATGCAGCTCTCCTCCATATGGCATGCATCATTCTTAGTAAGCAGATAATAACACCTCCCACCATGTAGGGGGGGGGGGGTCATTTTCACGGCTCATAGGATCCGGCGCTTTAGTTGTTATGTTGACGAAGTGGGTTGAGATGAAGGTATCTCAACAACATCCTCGCCTGCGTTCTTTGTTTCTACTGAAGCTTGCCATGTTTGTGTTTCATTTCCAATTCGCTGTTTCAGTCTTTGCTGGTTAATTCTACCTGGATTCTACTCCTCCGACACACCACAGTATCCTTTTCATCCAGTGTTTGGAGCAAATGTACCTCATTGGGGCTGCTAACCCAACCCAACGTTTAGCTCAGGAACCCATGGGGTCGCTAGCCCCCAGTAACCTATCTCTAGGCTACCCTGTGCGGGTTTATTATTATTATTATTATTATTATTATTATTATTATTATTATTATTATTATTATTATTATTATTATTATTATTATTATTATTATTATTATTATTATTATTATAGTAATTCATGCCGTAACATCATCCAACACCAATTACAGATCGGACTTATTGGACAGCAAGCAGCGGATTTGATCACTGATGGGAATACTGGTCCAATAAACCAGTCCCCATTAAGAAGGATCATTCACCTAAATATAAATCCTAAGGACTCGTGCAGAGGTTTTCGAAAGAAATAATATAAATAATTTGAAGGTACTTGACTATGTTTCAAGCTCATAATTTTACAGATGTATCCATACATAAAAAGGTATGCTGATTTCCTGTTATGTCCAACCTACACGTGCGACACATTCCTAAAAATATTGAGGCATAGGGACCGCAGATTATATAACCTATGGCCAGAAAGTAAAAAATTCTGTTAACCTGTTTGCAGAAACAGAGGGATTCATAGCCGCCATCCAAGATCAAGTAATTCCAACGTGTTCCTATAGGAAAAAAATTCTTAAGGAGAATTTATCTGACATTAAATGTCGTGTATGCGCAGATAAGGAAGAAACAATTGATCATTTGATGGCAGGATGCTCTGTACTTGCCCCCAAACAATATCTCGAGAGGCACAACAGGGTTGCAAAAATATTACACCAGCTGCTCAGACAGAAGCACTTGTCGTATTCTGAAAATGTCCCGTATTATGAATATGAAGCACCTTCAGTTTGCGAGGACGAAAATTCTCGATTATATTGGAATCGCCAAATAATCACAGATAAAACAATTCCCAACAATATTCCATATATAATACTGACACTGACACAAGGTAACGTATATCATTGACATTGCTGTTCCGTTTGCAAAAAACACTGCAAGGAACTATAGTGAGAAGGTAAATAAATATTTACCTCTCAGCGACGAAATCAAGAGTATGTGGAAGATGGACAAGGTCCTAATAGTCCCAATGGTGATTGGCGCAACTGGAGAAATTCCACAGAAATTACACAAGTCCATAAATACTTTGGATCTCTACTAAAAACTTTAATTAAAAATGCAAAAAAGTGTCTTGTTAGACACGGCTGAAATAATACGTCGCGTGCTAAACTGATGTTGCAGCGCGCGAACGCGGGCAACGTGGCCGGGAGGCGAAATGACGGAACGGGTGGGGTGCTGATGTGATCCTCTACTGGGTTGTAGCCTAGCATATGCGCTACCAAACTCTAGGGGGTCTGCCCGATGGGCGGACAGGTGCCATTCCGCCTTTCCAGCAGGGGAGAGAGGAACCAAGCTACGCGGCGCAAAACACGGCGCCGCGCAATGCACACACCACTAGGACCGGTCCTGGGCGGCAACCTAGCTAGGCTGCCGTTAACAGCACACACACGTTCGACGTGTGTGCAGTGCCCCCGCAATGGCGGAAAACGTTAAGATGGCACAAAGTGTGACAGTCGTCGACCGAAGTAGCCGCTTAGAGTGTTCCCTCGGTTGGCGATGAGCAACCCCGTGCAGGGTGCGCTTCGCTGGTCTGCGCCTTGCCTCGATGGGGCGGGGGTCGGGCCGTCGAAGTACTGCACGGAAAAGTAAAGAAGTTGCCCGGAAAGGGTTGGCGGCCCTGCTCAACGGCTGGTTCTCCGATCTCTCAAAATTAACGCGACCGGTCACTAAACACACGCACAAGCGCGCCAACATACAACACCCTACACTTGCGCGCTCGCACAAACACAAACCACACACCCAGAGTGAGACGCAAGCTGCCAGCAGCAACCAACACACAAGCTCATACCCAGAAAGAGACACAAGCTGCTAGCAGCGGACAACACATATGTTCACACCTTGAAAGTACTGGTAAGTATCTACTATAACCATTATTCATATAAAATAAATGAATGATAGATAACTATACCATCCATCTTGTTCGAATGAACCGATGGGGTAAGATAATGGCAACCAAGAACGAATCGTTCTTGTGAGTGGAAGAGATAATAATAATAATAATAATATTTGTACCCAACGGAATAATCCATTTACAGAGCAACTAAAATTAGAAAGTGATACATATTGGATATACCATTGACTGCCGCTTGTTTTCGAGGTAATAATGGTGAACCTAAGATTCGTCTCCGGTGATGGTGTTTATGAGAAAGTTATCTCCTTGACGTCGGTACTGATTAAGAAGTTATTGACGAATGTTTTTTCTTTGTACTTTCATGACTTCATGAATCATGAATTTGACAATTTGTTTTTGCGTAAGCCGGTGATTTGCTTGAGTCAATGTATCCACTTGTCTTTAATACTTCTCATGCGCCACTGATACTAGTCGACCTGATTATGTTTCGTCAAACACCTTCATTTCGCCTCATAGTTTTGCACGCTGAACCCGTTGGCGAAATTTGTTCATATATATATATGCAATCGTAGCTATAAACAGCTTCCAAACGCCTGTAAATTGCTATGGGTGCACAATCTTCCAGTACTAAAAATTTTATCACGGATCCTTACTTAGTACGCATCTCAGAAAACGAACTCATAATAAATGACACTGTTACTCAACGGGGTATACAGGAAAATTTAACTTTGCATGCTAAGACGAGATACTCGAAATTACCGTTTGCAGGTTAGAACTTGTTCCCATACCTACTACTCACACACTCATAATTCTCTAAATTTAACAAGAATATGCATAACAAAATCTAACTGAATGATGTCCAAAACAGATTTTTAAATTGGGGGTACATTTGGTGCCCTGATATATAATGGGCAAAAAAAAAAACAAATACAATGACATAGTTCTTTCGTTTATTTCATAATACTTTTGGGCACGAACACATAACGATTTCAAAATATTATATGTTTTATCCAGACGATTACACTAAATTCATATATTGTAATAACAACTGTTGTATCTTTTCGTAAAATTCTTTCCGGCCTCATTTCTGGCTAATGGCGGACTGCATTGATAGCCGCCGTTAAAGATCATCATTAAATAATCAGTGCAATTGACTATGCCATCCCCGTTACAATCCTATAAATATTTGTTTAAAATGTTAATAATGTTTTATTGGATTTTAACAATTCAGTATATACCTTAGCGTATTTTTCCACATAATTTGTAATTACCCTCTGAGCGCAATTTAGTTGCAACGCACAATCTTCAAAAGCTAAAAACATGAATATTAATAAGCAACATATTATGTTATGTCGCTGCAAATAAAATATTGGATTTCCCTTTCGTCCAAAAATAATATGCAATATTGTGGCGATGTTTGTAACAAAATTTGAATTTGTATTTTAAATAAATTGGACAATTGTATCGAACCCATCCATTCATTACACTGTAAAAATGAACCGAATAATGTTACATTCTGAAGATTTTTTTGTTTGCACTAACAATTTCTGTGAAAAAGGGTATTCCTTATTTATTTATTGCTTATTCGTATTTATCCTAAAACAATACAACATTTTCTTATACCTACCTCCAGCTCTTTCTACATCATCTTCCGGCAATATTTCTCTACCCCCATCAATCCAAAATATTTTACTTATTTTATATGGTCCACAATAACCTACCTCGCATCCAAGACTCATATCGCAACCTGTTGCTGCTGAACACAAACAATCCAAACATTTGGGGGATAAATTGGATAAGTATTTCGGTCCTACAATTATTATAATTGAAATCACATATAGTGACTTTCATATTTTTTTCTCAACCTCCTCTGACCTATTTCTTAAAACTAATTCCTTTGCCAGCCACTGTAATTTATTAGCAAATAAATAAATTCACTAATAAAAAACCTCGCATTTGCAAAGAAAACTTAATTCTCGCAACTGCCATTAATATTATAGAAAGTATAATTTTATCAAATGCTGATAATTGTTAAATTATAACATAAGAGGATATTTTGTTTTTTTTCAATAAGACAATATAAATAGGTAGATATATAGATAATTTTATTATCCAATAAATAATTTATATAAAGGAGAAGGACGATATAAATATATACGAGGGATAGTAGGAAAATTTCGGGAAAAGCTATGAACAAAACATTTAATACCCAAATAAACAGCTTTATTGTTTTTCGAAATATTCACCATTCAATTCTATGCACCTTTTCATTAGAACCTTTGCGCTATTTTGAAATGGGCGTGCTCAAAATGTGTGACCTGTATGCAGTGATGGCCTCTTCTGGACATTAAAAACGGTGTTATGACTAGAAATATGAAATCTGACACTTTTAAAACAACTTTTAAGAACGACCGAAGGCTTGAGACAAGGAGGATTTATGAGTCCAGTTATATTAAGTGTTTATAGACGACATCACGAAACAATGCCAACCAAAGCCGAGAAAATTACATGTAGGGTACAGAAGGCTGCAAAAGGTACAAATAACAGAACGTGCTTTTACTAATGATACTGCTATTATGACTGAAACTTGTGAAGTAATATTAATTAATTAAACTAAGCTCAAGAAATTGAATAGGTAATTGACCACAAATATTTGGGAGTAGTATTCCAAAACAATGGAAAACAATACATGGACATAAATGATAATGAAAATATAGTGCAGTCAGAACTTTATAGGAAACAAAGAAATAAAGAGAAAAACTAAAATGAAAAAAATTTAGAGAATATGTTGATCGGCACACTTACGGTTGTGAAAGTTGGACGTTAATAAATTAATGAGGATCAAAATACAAGCGATCGAAATTAAGTATTTACGAGGAGTTAAAGCCATAACAAAACGAGATAAGGTAAGGAATAAAGGAAGGAATTGAAGATAAACTCGATTATAGACAGTATTGACTAGACACAGCTCGGTAGGGACATGTGCAAAGAATATAAGAAGTAAGACCACCTAGAGAAATATGGGAAACCAGGACGATAGTAAGCAGGGGAAAAAAGGTCAGCAAAAAATCGGATCAGTACAGTGGCGAAAGATTAAGCGAGGAAAAGATGTGCCAGAATCGAGATATAGAAGGCATTTATAAATACATAAGTGCAGAAAGCGAAAAAGTGAAACAACACTTAAAGATATTAACGGGGTACCGATTATACGTATATTATTACCTAAATGGGCATGGGATATATTTTTTTATATTAAACTTAAAAAGTTTTTTCATGCAACTCTTTCTAATCTAAACAAAAATATGTAATCTTTATTTGCTTAATTTATGAAATACTTAAATTTAATTATGTTATCTTTTATCCTATCTATTTTCAATACTGTTCTCTTCTTTTTCATATCCTTCTTTAATGCAATTATTCTTGAATGTTTTGTATAGCTCGGATACTCCAATTACCATAAACGTGTACAAAAACGATTTTTTAAGTACTCGTCTTGTAAATTGAATGGCATATATCTACCTATACGTGGCAATGACTTCGACAGATTATTAAATAGGTATCCTAAGCCAAAGAAGAGATAAAGCAAGCGACAAGTTTCTGATTAAACTCGTCAACTGATGTGGATTCATCTTCTTTGCTCACAAATTAATTTTCTTGTGCCAAAGTATAACATTAGGTCATCGGATACATTTGATGTACCTAGGGCACGTACGAATGTCTTCCACAAACCGCCATTGTTGCATATGTGATGTAATGCCCATCCGCTGTATCCTGATCCATTCTGGAAAGTACAGTTACTTTTTTCTATTTTTTATTACATTCACTAGTCTTCTCAATTTGCATAAATAATTTAAAATTTTCTTTATTTGCGTTTTTGGGAGACTTAAAAATTAATAATTAATACAATATAATTATTAATTTTTAATTTTTTCTATTATCTAATTTTTAACGAAATACAAATGAAATACAATTATTTAAAAGTTTTATAACGTTGCACCACCGCACTGGGGCTTCACCAGGTGGATGAATAATGGTAAATTTACAATAGTATAGTCTGTTTTAAGATATAGTGCAACGATAAGCTGATGTGTAAATACTTTACTTAGGCACCTTGCGGTGAGAATCTAGAGAAATGCAAACAGTGATTATAATATCGGCATAGAAGCCAGAGAAGTATTATGTATAAATTTGTATTATAGGAACTTAATTTTGTCTACACGTATTATAAATTGATTGACGAATAATATCGACTTGCCACATTGGAGTTTTTCTTGGATCCTCTATCGCTTTTCCTTTTTCTTGTTTGAATGCTATATTGGCAATTTTATATAACTTCAAGTTATAGTGCGATTACACAAATAAAACCATTAAGGATCTATTGTGCTGATGCCTTATCCAGCATGATTGTTTTTTTGATAATGCTCCCCACCAATGCTCGTTTACAAAAGAAAATATCCAATAGCA
The DNA here is from genome assembly GCA_935421215.2 of Melolontha melolontha. Taxonomy (NCBI): domain Eukaryota; kingdom Metazoa; phylum Arthropoda; class Insecta; order Coleoptera; family Scarabaeidae; genus Melolontha; species Melolontha melolontha. Next base: position 83,021,147 of record OW285242.1, on the reverse strand, counting down.
GCAGTAGCAAGGAAACTGTACAAGAGTTTCTATATTATAATAGCATTTTGTTTGAAGGTTCTTATATAAAAAAGAAACTTCTTGAATGCATAAAGTCATTTAGAATTCCCAAATTAATATGTAGTAGATACCATCGCAAGAAAGAAATCATGATGCGTTACATTTGCCGCTGTATCACTGCATTTTTAACCCTATTGAATTGATTTTGGCACAACTCAAAGAAAACATACGAAGAAAAAATAAATCGCCGAAATTCACTGAGAGTTTTATACAGAAGAAGAAGAAATAAAAAACATACTCGTGCGTTTAAAAAAAAACTGCCTCTAGTTCTAAATAACATCAAAAAGCATGTCGTAACTTTACTAATATGAATTTCTTAAATAACAGTTACAACTAAATAACAAACGGCTTTAGAAAATTGCAAGGTTAAAAAATTGTAAGGTTAATTGCTAGGTTATAATCTTCCTATTATGAATAAATAAAATTCCATGTTATCGATCACACTGATGACATTAATATTTGACAATTCACAACGGTGCGGTTTACTTACGACATACTTAAAGATTTTATGGCCAACTCTGAGGCTGTTTTTTTTTGAATGCACGATAATATCTACAAACACATGGCACAATGCAATTAATCATGTTACGAAAATTGAAACAAAGTACAATGATTTACCAAGAATGCATTCAGAGCTCATAATTAATTTAAATGGTGACGAAGATTCCACCGAGTCAGAGTTTGAGGATTATAAAGACATTTTTATATAGTAAGTTTTAAACGTTTTCACCTCCCTTTGTTTATATGTTTGCTATTTTGTAAATTAACTATGATAGAATTTACACAATAAATTAGCGTACAAAATATATACTTGTATTTTACATAGCGTAGCTGACATATTTTACATAGCGTAGCTGACATATTCATATTATAATACACGTATACTTTTATTATGTACAATCAAATATTGATAACGTGGGCCTGAAGCGTGTTTCTCAGACCGATTACTTTTATTGTATATCATCTGTGGTGGTGGAAGCCAGCAGTTCGCACTGTATCTTGAAACAGACCATACAAGTTATTATACAGGGTTAGGCAAATGTATGGATCTATTCGAATATCTTTGATACGGCTAATTTGATTTTAATAAAATTTTCCACATTTAAGTTAATGTAACTAGGGAATTCGAAGAGCATATTTATTTTCAAAGCAGGCTTCCGATTTAGCCAAAAATTATGTTTTTTATTTTAAATGAAACACCCTGTATATTTTTACCACTTTCAATAGAGCTCTGCTCTGGGAGTTCAGCAATAATAAAGTTTGGCAACCTTTTGTTAAACATCAACATAGATATTTAATTGTATCTAATAATGTAAATTTTATTGAGAACAAGAAAAATGAACACAAAAAATATAAACAAAATCAATATCAGTTAAGAAAGTTTTCGAAATTATGACCGTTCACAATATGCAAGTCTGTGAACAAATTTTTCAATAACATTTGCCAAAGCCTCCTCACAAATTAATTGCACTTCCTCAATTATTCTCTGCCGTAACTCGTCCAGTCGGTCGTGTAGTTTACACCACAGATTTTAAATGACCTCAAAGGAAAAAAACTAGGAGGTTTAAATCTGGATACCATGACCATTCAATGAATCCTCTACGACCAATCCACCGATTTGGAAATGTATCGTTTAAAAAACTTCTAACATTAAGGGCAGTGTGAAAGGGTGCTCCATCTTATTGGAAGCGAACACAACAGACAATTCTCCATTTTCCTAAATATTAGGAAAAGCCTGATCACGTAAAAGATCTAAATATCTCTATCCAGTTAGTGTACCATGAATTAAAAAAGGACCAATAATACGACTACTGAAAATACCAGCTCAAACGTTTAATTGCTGCGGATGTTGTGTATGCGCTTCTAGCATTCAATGAGGGTTATCTATTGACCAATATCGACAATTATGGCGATTAGCGGTACCATTCAAACAAAACGTAACCTCGTCGGCAAACAGCAAATTGTAAGTAAAATATTGGTCATTTTTGCAAATCTCCATCATTCTTTCGTAAAATTCAATTCTAATCATAATCCCTGTCCAATAATTCTTGTACTAAATGTGGTTTATTCAGATAATATTTTGCATGTTTCAATATTTTTGCTACTGATCGGCAACTTATATCATAGTTTAGTGCAAGGGATGTAGTAGATGTTTGTGGTAATTCTTCTAATGCTATAGCAATATCTTGAGCAATAACTTCATTATTTGCGGCTCTTGGTCGTCCGCTTTTCGATAAATTTCTAACATTTCCGGTCAAGTTATACCTTCTGAAAGTTTTACCAGCGATAGTTGGTGATATTGGATGCCGCTCTCGATGCAAATTGTTAAATAAATCGCATACTTCTTCATGACTTCTGACGCGGTCGCCAAAACCAATCATCTTCAGAATTTAAATACGTTTTTTTTCAGTTGATTGAACCATTACTAATATTTGGACGTCTACAAAGTGAATTCTGACAGTCAAGTACTGAATTTTAATTCCATACCTTACTAAACATAAACATGGTTTTAATTAATAAGTTTTTAATTAAACGTCTTTGTCGTGGTTGAACAAAAGTGTGCCAAAACTTATTATTACTGAACTCCCGGAGCAGAGCTATATTGAAATTTGTCAAAATATACAGTGTTTCATTTAAAATAAAAAGGTTTACATCATTTCCGACTAAACCGGAAGTCTGGTATGAATATAAATATACGAATCCTCATCGAAACCCCGATCTACATTTAATTAATTCTGGAAATTAAAATCTAGGTAATCATATCAAATATATTCGAATGGATTCATACATTCGCCTGACCCTGTATACTTAGAGTCAGTTTATTCACCTTCCAGTAAAGTATCTAGTAACGCTACTTGTAAGATAAAACCTTACTTGACAGATTAAATGTTTATTCGCCGTCAAGTAAAATTGAACCGCCCAGTAAAATTATTTCCTTGGCAGAAAATTTACTTGTTGCTCATCTACTCTATAAAGTGTCAAGTAAGACTAAAATCGCGTTTTTTGTGAATTGTCATGTAATGTCGTGTGTTCAAAAAAAAAACTGCCTCTAGTGAGCCATGATTTCTAAGTAATATCAAAAAGCGTGTCGTAACTTTACTAATATGAATTTCTTAAATGACAGTTACATCTAAATGACAGACGTCTTTATAAAGTTGTATGGTTAGAAAATTGCAAAGTTAATTGCTAGGTTATAATCTTCCTATAATCAATAAATAAAATTCCGTGTTATCGTTTTTATTAGATTACACTAATGACATTAACATTTGACAATTCAGAACGGTGCGATTAAGTTACGACATATAGTCCTTTTACGATAACAGACGAGGCACGTCATCAACATACGTCATGTTTGCGTCACGCACTCTTGCCAAATCTTTTGTTTACATCTATCACAGAGGTTATGTATTAAAAATAAGTTGACATGTAATCCGCGTTGACAGTTACGTAGGTCTTGTTCATACTTAGGAAATAACGATAATTTACATACTTTTAAAACAATTAGATAAACCTAACGCCTCTCATTCTAACTATAGTTTTATGTACGTTGTAAATTATAACTGACAATTAGCATAATTGAGACATGTTATTAACAGCAATTAAGCTATCGAAATAAAATAGAAATACGTTTATTTCAATAAATATTATTATCAGTATACACAATAAATTGACATTATAATAAAGAAAAGCAAATTTAATATAACATGATATAAATGACAAACATAATTTTTATTCAAAATCGCTGTCATCGGTTGAGCTTTCTTCTGCGCCTATATTAATAACTAAAGGCCTTACATCTTCTCGTTCAAAGCCAATTTCTCTATCCCACCATTTTTTAATTTCTGTTTCGGTGTGTTTGATGCTGTTTGCCCAACATGTTGGGGTTACTTCACTGAGCGCTTCCTTCCATAATTTTATGCAGCCTTCTTCTGTTCTGCCGTATTTGCCAATATGGTTATTATAATAGCGTTTGCTAATACCCCATATCAGTTCAATAGGATTAAAAATGCAATGATATGGAGGTAGACGGAGCACAACGTGACCATATTTATTAGCCAACTCATCAGCCTCATAAATGGGTGGTGGTTTAAAACTATAAATAATAATAGCCAGTAATTATTAAAAAAAAGAATAATTATACTAACTGCTCAACTAAATCTAGCAACTGTAGCTGTAACGCTGATGCATCATAATCAATAGAGTTTGCATTTAACCAGTTCGTAATTTCTAATTTTGTTGTGGAAGATGTTGGAGGCTTATTCTTAATTGTACTGTGATAACTTGCATTATCGATTACAATCACAGAAGGATTTTCTAAATTACGTAGTAGTTGATTTTCTAACCAAAACAGAAAATTGTCACGGTTCATATCACCATGATAATCAGAGTTTTTGTTATTGGATGTAAATATTAATTCAGCACCAGGAATAAAGCCATCTTCGTTTCCAGCATGTAATATTATATACCTATTAGAACAGAACATAATAAAATTTATGCAACAAAGAAAAAGAAAAACGATTACCTTTTGCCACCTATTTGTTTCGCTTTCACAGTTTTGACATGTTCATCTTGCCAGGTTCTTGAAGTGCTTCCATCTTGAAAGATCCAGGTTTCATCAAGAAATATAAACTGATATATATGTTCTTGTTTTATGCGTATATACTGCTGTAGAAAAGAGATCCGCTTTAAAGCAATATGAGGCAGTTCCATCAACGCTCGTTTAGGATCATCTTTCGTGATGTGAAAACCAATGTTTCGTAGCACTTTCCATAGGGAAGTAGTACAACCATTAAAAATATCGCTTCTTTTAAGTACGTTGTTTAAAGTACATAAGGTGATATGTTCTTCTAAAATGTGTTTAAGGGAAACTTAATGTTACAGTTCGAAATAAGATAATAAATACTTACTGTCTCTATACATGTTATAAACTTTGTTTCTAATGGCACACTGATTAAAATCATCAATGTTCACTACTGGTTTCTTTTTTACCCTTTTCTTCTTTGGACTAGATGGAATAATCCCTTGTTTAGTCATTGAAGAAATCTTATTAACCGTAGAAATGTGGATATTTAAAGCATCGGCTACTCTCTATAAAATACGCAAGGTTTAATACTCTAAAAATATATTAATTATTAGAATTACCTCTCTTACTGCTTTCAACGGCAATAGCGTGGCATTGTTATCGCGTTCTTTCTCGAAATACGAGATTAAAGACGCAATGAGCGCTTTTGATTGCCTGCTTAGTGGCTTAGGCATGTTTTATTGGTTATTAAAGGAACCGTTGTTTTAATACAATACGAATAATACGACGAAACTGGATAAAAGGGACACGAAAACTAAAGAACAAACTGCGAACTAATGAAATGCAAATAATACCACAAAACTGAATAAAAGGGACACGAAAAATACAGAACAACAAATGGCGCACAAGTGACAGATACGAATGACAGTAGCGAAAATAGAAGTTGGCAACGTTACGCAGGATAGGAACGTTTGCAAAGAAGAAATCTCTAGATATACGATAGTGAAAGACAGTTCTTTTTGGATTTAGTATTGTATAGGTAGGTAATTCTGAAGTTTCCGGTTATGACGTGCCTCGTCTGTTATCGTAAAAGGACCATACCTAAAAAGTTCATGGTAACTCTGAGACGCCTTTTTTGAACGCACGATAGAAAATTCAATTATTGACAAGTAAATGGATTTATTTGAAACCTTGCCGATATTTTAGACAATTATTTTGTCAATATTATTAATTTAGTGAATAGAGAGAGAACACCTTATCAAACACGTAATCGAAATCGAACGGAAGACAATTTCAGTAAATTTGATGATGATTCATCATCATCAAATATAGAATGTCTAAACAATCTGGTAAAAATATTGTAAAACATATTGAAACTCAACTTATTTATGACTCAAATAGGTATATGATGAAATATATTTGCATTGACAGATTGCTTATACATACTTTAAAATCAGATCAACCAAAATTCTTTATTCCTCGTTAGAGAAATTTACTGATCTATCACGTTTATTACTTTCAATTCTCTTTGAAATTCAATTAGTTTCGACGATAAAATACAAACGATAGTCTAGGATTAGGTGATAATTTAGGTAATAATATAAGATACCTTTTCTATATTAATTGATACTATTTATGTTAACACGTCCAACACGTCATAAAACGCAACAAATGCTTAATATTTAAGGTTATATTGGACACACGGACACATTTGTCATGTCGGCAACTACACCATTTCCAGCTGTAATTCAGAATCCTTCAAATGTAATTCAGATTAACGAGTTTTATTTCAGAAAGCGTCAAGTGTAGTAAATCATATTAGTAATATTAATTTTAGAATGTATCAATTGTAATTGAGATTAATAACTTTAATTTCAGAAAGTGTCAATTAAAATTAAGACATTATCAATTGTAATTCAGAGAAGGATTATTTTTGTTTATATACACACAAGGTATAAGAAAATTAAAATATAAATATAATTATTGTATACAAGTGTCCCGTATCGTTATGTTCAAATTTTAGGAGTGTAAAGTATACTTTCAAGTAACAAAAACGCAAAACTTGTATATCCATTTTTATTTGTTTCAAAGTTACAGATCCATGAATGTGATTGTCAGATCATGAAAAAAAATGTAATCCTAAAGTCAATACAAATTGATTTTATAAAAAAAAAAAATTTACGATTGAATAACAGGCCTGTGATTGTTAACGTCGCATAATAAAATGTTATATTAAAATAAATAAACACGTGTCGTAGTGCATACAGTAATTTCTTGAAGATCTACAAAAAAGAGTACTGGAAATTGATAAAGAAGGTTCTTACTTATTTCCTAAGTGCTGAACCATGAATATCATACAATAAACAAATGTTCAGATGACTGTTAACGTTGCATTTTTTAATAAAGGATTACGTTACCTTTCAGTTCATACAACAGCTTATTACCTTACCGATTTTCTTCTCAAGAGAATGTGGACATGCATTTTGTGTATGGCTACTGTAACGGGAGTGCACGTCAAGCAGTTATTGAATACCGACATCGGTTTCGCGATAGGCTCATTCCTTATTACAGAATGTTTCTGGAAGTACACAGACAATTTTGGGAATGCAGACTGCGTGATTATCTTTTCGACCGAAGAGTAAATTTGCCAGCAGACTTAGAGGAAGAAGCAGTAGCTATTGTTACAAGGGATCCAACTCTCAGTGTACGTCGAATCGCTAGACAACTAGGAGTGCCACAAACGACAGTTTGGCGAATTTTAAAACGTGAGGGCACTATCGCAGGGAACACGGTTTGCTTGAGACAGGCCACTACGCTCGTCTAGTTTATTCTACCTGGATATTTTAATTTATGAAGAACAGTCCTCTGGACAGATGAATCTACGTTCACGAGAAGTGGTGTTACATCTGAGAAACCTGCATAAGTGGTCATCAGAATATCCCAAAGCTAATCGCCCATCTAAATTTCAACATGAATTTTCTATTAACGTTTGGGCGGCCCTAATCGATGACTTGTTGATTGGTCCTGTCGTTTTCCTGGGAGGTTAAATGCGGACAATTACCTGCAATTTCTTATTGACGAACTGCCAGGCCTTTTAGAGGATGTGGACATGTGGTTTCACATGGATGGCGCACCATCACATTTCGGAATTGCTGTCCGAAGTTTGGTTAACGTCAATTATCCAAGATGGATTGGTCGAGGTGGTCCTGTTGCATGGCCACCCAGATCACCCGATCTTAATCCCCTTGACTTTTATTTATGGGGGTACATGAAAAATTTATTTTACGCGCAGGTTTCGAACAAAAGGGAAGAGTTGTTGGATCGTATTCACCTGGCTGCCGAGCAAATCCGACAAAACAAGTATGAAATTCGAATAAGTACTTCTTCTGTTGGCTTACGGGCACAAGCCTGCATTCAACAAGAAGTTGGACATTTCGAAAACATTATTATATTAATTGAACTTGAATAAAATCAGTTTTTATTGACTTTAGGATTACATATTTTTTCATGATCTGACAATCACATTCGTAGATCTGTCACTTTGAAACAAATTGAAACAAAGTTTTGCGTTTTTTGTTACTTTAAATGAAGTCTACTTTACAGTCCTAAAATTTGAACATAACGATACGGGACACCGTGTATATATGTACACAGTACATAGAAAGTTATTGACCAACAGCTAATCTTCCAATGTCAAAGCAGCAGCATGAAATGTGGTAGAGTGCTGAACGGCACGAGCACAATCTCCTCCAACAATCGTTGTTTTGGCTTGGTCAATAATTTGTTCCAGATATACAAATCTTTGTTCCCCAACATAAGGAGGAACATTTGAAATTCGAAGTGTTGATTTAACATTTATTTTTGACCATAAAGTTTCAATAGGATTCAGCATGGGTGAATAAGGAGGTAATCTTAGTAAATTTGCTCTTCCATTATTATAAATCTCATTTATAACTATGTTGAAAATTGAATGACATGGGGCATTATCACAAACAATTACTAAGTCTGTTAGTTGATTACCCATGTCTTGCTACTGTTGCAAAATTGTAGTTAACCAAAATTAGTCAATTCTGCTGTAAAAGAACCCCGGCGATACTCCATAGAAATGATTCCAACTGCAAAAATCGCTCCTATAAAATGTACGTTCGGACCTCTCGATGCGCGAAGGAGTTGTACTGCTCTCTATATATAGATTAGATAATAGATTAAAGTTTGTCTCATTTACCAAAACTATTTGTTTTCCTGCTTTTTCCTTATCCTCATTATTGTTCATATTCAATGACACATTATGTACACTTTTTAAAGTTAGCAACCTTTCTTCTAAGTAATTTCCCACAGTTGAAATAGACATATTATGAAATTCTCTTAATACTTTGTTTTGAAACTGTTTCAGCGTTAATGTACAATGTCTTTCTAACCATGAAATAATTTGATCAATTTGGTTTTCAGTTAACAACTTGGGTTTGTTACAACCTTTTTTATAACATCTCCTGTCGGCCCGAACAAACCCAGTGAAACGCTGTTTTATACTTTATTCCTAATGCTATAGCCAACGTAGTCTAATCTTCTCCTTTATTAGCACATACAACAATTCTTTGTCTATCCTGTTGTGTGTGATGCATGTAAGTTGTATCATTGTCATTGCTATCCGACAAACACCACAATTAACTTTAAAATTCATTATTTGCTCCAAACCTAAAAGTATACGCACTGAAATACAATGCAAACAGTTCGTAGTAACTGTGATAACTGGTACTAACTATATAAATAAAGAAATTCTGACGTCTATAAATTTCTAAGCCTACTTGAAAACATTAGCATACAGCTGAATTACAGTTATTATGTTCTGAATTACAATTGATACATTCTGAAATTAAAAGTAATAAATCTCAAATACATATATAATTGTTTCAGCCTTTACTTGATGAAATTCCATTATAACTATTATCAGGATAAAATAATACAAATTTTAATGAATTTCACTTTTTAATTGACACTGCAACGATCGTTTCGCTCCAACCTGAGCTTCATCAGACATATAAACGATCGTTGCAGTGTCAATTTAAAAAGTGAAATTCATTAAAATTTGTATTATTTTATCCTGATAATAATCTCAAATACAATTGATACATTCTGAAATTAAATTTAAAATCTGATTTACAATTGACGCTTTCTGAAACTAAACTATCTAATCTGAATTACATGTGACGGTTTCCGAATTTACAGCTGGAAATGGTGTGGAAATACAAATTGCGGGAAGCTATACATCCTTCTCTGTCCCGTATGTTTGTTGTATGTTACATATGTCTCTATTTTCTCCTAAACTTTCTACTGTAGTAAAAACATTATTTCTTTCCTGTATTTAACCGACTTTTAAAACTTTTATCAATAAAGTCAATAAACACCAAAATAGTAAATGTGCCAAATAAATTTAATTGACAAGTAGGTAACTAACAAATACTTTACTGGAAGGTGAATAAACTGGACCTTAACCTAATAAATTACAATTTTAATGAAGTGGGGAGGTACGGTCGCGGTTACATAAAAGCGACCACTAATTTGACATTTTTTTTTTCATAAATTTTGGCTTTGTAAGTAATGACACTAATGACAAATTAAATAATATTTGACTTTTTTCATTATTAAGTGACATGATGTTTACAATAGGAAAAAGTGCCGGTCGCTTTTATGTGACCGCGACCGTACATTTGCGGTTGCTACAAACTCAGACACCAACTTTTGACACATTCTGTCAAATTAAAAAAATTCGTGATTTGTAAATTTGACATTTATCCAGTATGGTTATGTTAGTATCAGTTTATTGTAAGTCAGAAGCGTACACAATTTTTAAAATGCCTCAATTAAACGAACTGCAAAGTTGATAATCTGAACTAGGCTAGAGGACGGCATGAGCATTAGGCACATCGCAAATGAAATAAATGTTGATAAAAACACGATAAAAGTCAATGATATATTCCCATCCCAATACTTTGTAAATAATTAATACCTTTTGCCACCTACTTGTTTTGCTTTTACAGATTTAATATTCTCATCTTGCCGTGGTTTTTGAAAGCTTCGATCTAGAAAAATTCATATTTCATCAAGAATATCAAACTGGAATGCATTTTCATTTTAAAAACGCATATATTGTTGCAAAAACGTTATTTGTCTTTAAATATTTCCATTTTTCAAATTTTTTATTTTATACACCTCTGACTTTCTTTTAGTTAGGTGTATAAACTTCAATATTAAAATTATGTTACAAAGCCAACATTTTTTATTTGTTAACTGTCTGGTTTGTAGGGGCCGCAACTGTACATAGGTCAGTTCAATCCCCTTATTAGCGGAACTTTCCAAGGATTTCGAAGAAACCATTAGCTCTCACCATCTTTTTAAATATTATATTTGCTGGTTTAGATACATAGATGACATATTAGTTTGTTTTAATGGCACTGACAGACAATTAAAAATGTTTTTTGATTTTAATGAAATTTACACAAGAAACAGAAGAACGGTTCATTTAATTTTCCAGACCATACTATTTCAGAGAATGCTAATAAAAAATATGAATTTTCTATTTATCATAACCCCGCACATACAGATTCAGCAATCATGCCTCTTCCTTTCATCCTTTAACACAGAAACCAGCCGCGTATGGATCTATGATACATAGACTAGTGAATACACCACTTAATAAAACTAATTTTGACCTAGAATTAAATAGAATACAAAATAACGGCTATTCATATAATATTATCAAAAATATCCTCCGACACAAACAAACCGCACATATTCGCTCTTTTGCTAGTTTCTGCTAGTTTGAACTAAATTAAACAAAGTGACAGGTAGCTCTAAATCGAATCATATTAAGACACAAGTGATTTTTTTTTCATGGCGTACACTGAAAAACTTTTTTTGGGTCACACATTATCTACACGCAATAATAAAGTAGGAGGAGATGTCTGTTTCCGATTATCGTGTACTGACGATTTCTAATGAGACTAAAATACTAGTGTTTACACGTTTTTCATAAGTATAATTAAGAGAAGTTATAGATCTACTTTTCATAAGTTAAGAAATTCAATTTCCGAAAGTAGAACACATCCTAAGGAGACAAGTAAATTTTTAATAAAATAATTTGTTATTTTTATAGAAAAAATGCGTGAGTCCACCCCGAAACGTGTAAATACTAGTATGCAAATACTCTAGAACAGACAAAACTGCTTTGTCTACACACAAACTACAACGCGATCACCATTTCGATTTTGAGAACACACAGATAATTGATAAAGAACAACACACAATGAAAAGACAAATTAAAGAAATGATTAGTTATATAATGAAACGGATATGCAAAATACATATCCGTAACTGTAAACAAGGACAAACACCTCGTATTTTTAGCATTTACTTCTGTTCAATACATATGTTTCAGCCATCTAGGCCTCATCGGTTGAACTAGTGAAGCAATGTATATACAAATTAATACAGATCTGTTAAGCAACGGATCTGTATCAGTATCTACATTTACGCTAAAATCGTCTCCAAGCCATAACCAGTTTCGTTCTATCAGGCGACACCAATTTAATCAGTGACATCTGACGGAAGAAAGCGACTAGGCCAGAAAAGGCGATCTTCCGCTCGAATAGCAAGGCTATTACAAATAAGCGGAACAATACGTATTATTGGTGCTGTCCATTAACACGCGCCAGATGGCGGTAAATATACAAAAAAGGGATATTTATCAATACGTTTTGCACGTATTACGCCGTTGTTATATAATGAAACGGATATGCAAAATACATATCCGTAACTGTAAACAAGGACAAACACCTCGTATTTTTAGCATTTACTTCTGTTCAATACATATGTTTCAGCCATCTAGGCCTCATCGGTTGAACTAGTGAAGCACTGTATATACAAATTAATACAGATCTGTTAAACAACGGATCTGTATTATTGGTACACCAATAATACGTATTGTTCCGCTTATTTGTAATAGCCTTGCTATTCGAGCGGAAGATCGCCTTTTCTGGCCTAGTCGCTTTCTTCCGTCAGATGTCACTGATTAAATTGGTGTCGCCTGATAGAACGAAACTGGTTATGGCTTGGAGACGATTTTAGCGTAAATGTAGATACAGATACAGATCCGTTGTTTAACAGATCTGTATTAATTTGTATATACATTGCTTCACTAGTTCAACCGATGAGGCCTAGATGGCTGAAACATATGTATTGAACAGAAGTAAATGCTAAAAATACGAGGTGTTTGTCCTTGTTTACAGTTACGGATATGTATTTTGCATATCCGTTTCATTATATATCAACGGCGTAATACGTGCAAAACGTATTGATAAATATCCCTTTTTTGTATAAATGATTAGTATTAAACAGGAAAAAAATTCAATTAACAACAGAAATGATATAAAAAATTTAAGCAGTATATACTATAACTTAATTTTGTAACGATCTACAATTTACCATCATAATATATTTTTTTTTTGTTATATACCTTATGTTATTTAAATATCAATTACATTTAAATATCATATACTTTTGCTTATCATGCTGACTGTTCCGTATTTTGATTCCTGTCTAGTTGTCCGAGCAGGTTTTCGTGGTTTTCCTTCTCGTTTTGAGCGAATGCCGACAACTTTGCATCTTAAGTCGCTCCACGGGCGCATACGTAATAATAACTCGTGTCTTGCTTTTCCCTGCTTTTCCCTGTTTTCTGTTTTGTGCTGATGTGGTCCTCTACTGGGTTGTAGCCTAGCATATGCGCTACCAAACTCTAGGGGGGGGGTCTGCAAGCTGCTGGCAGCGAACAACACATATGTTCACACCTTGCTATCTATTTTTTGGAATACTAAGGCATGACTTATTATTATTATTGGAATGTATCTTTGAATAATTTAAACCATAGCAACTCAGTTATTTTACATTTATATTCTGTCATTTATATTTTTTATTCCCTTGACAAAGGCATCATTGCCGAAACATGTAGAGTTGTTTTAAATATATATACTTTGAAGTAATGAACCAGACCTTTAATAGCCGACTTATTAAGTTTACCTTATATATATATATATATATATATATATATATATATATATATATATATATATATATATAACGTGTGTTCATTTGAAAAGTCAATCTAGGTTACTTTGAAATTTTGATAGAATAAGACCCATATACATATATTAGTATGTGTTTGTTATTCCGTCAACGTAAATTCAAATGACATTTGATAATGTCAATCACATTTGTTATTTATTTGTATGTATGAAACTGTCAAAATATTCGACTTTGTAGGTTAAGTAGTAAATTTTAATTTACGACATACTTCAAAATGTTCTCAGTAAATCACATGCTACTAGATTGACTTTTCAAATGAACACCCGTTATATACCTGTATGAGTGCGTGTGCGTGTGTGACTGTATTTAGATGAAAGCTTAATTTTCTCCCATACAAAACAATGAAAAAATAATGAACTAAGAAAGATTTAAAGTTTTGGGAACATTGCAAAGTTTTTATACCTCGACAAAACAAAAATAAAAGTAACGTTCTAAACAGTAAACAAAGGAAGAGATAACTGTTTAGCTAAAAAGGTTATAACATTCAAATCTTTCTTGGCGTTTTAAAACTTCATATATCTACTCTATATTGAAAATTTCGAAATATAAACAAAATTATTAGCATTTAAAACCACCTACTTCCTACTACTTACTTTCCTGCTGTGATTTCATGTATTATCTTACCTACGACATTTCCATCCTTCTGACAGTACGCCAAGAATATTAATAACAAGAATAAGAAAAGAAGCAAATGCGTGTTGTCTTTTATACTCATTTTGTTAAAATTCCCAGTTATAAATTAATTACGTTTTTCTCTCTAAAAATAAAATATCGTTATGAATAAATAAATTGTAAAAAATCAGGTTTTTCCAGGCGGAGCAATTAATAACTTTACTAACATACTAAAAATATCCGCATTACACACATCTACAGTAAAACTTAATAGAAATTGTTAAAAAAGTATTAATAAATATGTTATTGTAATACTTACGTATTAAGATTTTGAAATTTAAATCTAAAGATCACGTGTTTATTAGCACTTATCTACAATATCGACTAAATATACCTGAAGTTAACTGAACTGCAGCCTAAGAGAAACTAGAAGATAAGTGCATATTCTTCAAGGACTGAAACTACTTCGACCAAAGAACTCGTTTCGTGTCTAATTATTTTGATTATATATCTTTCCCAGTATTATTTCTACGCATTTATAAAAAAAGCAACAGCTATTTTAGTTAAATACAAAACAAGAATCATTTAAATTATATTTTTTGTTAAATGAATAATATAAAGTTTTGATAAAAATTATATTATAGTGGGAGTGGAGAATGCATGGGGCTCAAAAAACAAACAAAATCTGAAGAAAGAAAGGGTAGAAAAGAAATGGAAATAAGAATAGATGTACCTGAAAAAATGGAAGAACCAAAATTAAGATGTTAATAAATATAGATTTTACAAATTTATTTAAAAACTTTAAATAAAAACAGCAGAAATAAAAAGAAGAACAAGAATTACAGGAAGGAAAAATCAAAAACTACAAGAAAAAAAATTAAATATGAAAATACGAGCATATAAAAGGTGTCAAGAAGCAACAACTTTTTTTTAGAGCTCCATTTATTAGCAATTATCTATACTCTACAACGAGAACAAAGATCTGGTATGACGGTACTGAATGACATTTACAGAATTGTTTCAGTTAACATATTGGAAAAGAAACTTGGATTATGTATAACCAAGTTGTTTGAAACTATTAATCTAAAATATAAGATATGAAATGAAATGAGGACAATTAAATCTTATTAAAATTAAAAGTCTGAAGATTGGAACATCTTTAACCTGCGCCGAAGCGTCGTCTTGTAAAAATAAATGGCAGGTCAGTAAATTCTAGTGCCGTGGAACTTTCTCGCGATAACACCCACTATAGACACTAACCACCTCTCTCACAGTAGAAATTGAGATGTCTCAGCTGTATCACTGAATTTTGCATAGTATGGAGCTTGGATTATCAAGAGCAGTATCTTGTTTTGGAATCATTGCAATATCTCTGTTATTGAAATTGGTTGTTGTTGTTTCCTATTATTGGATGCCATACCTCAAAGTTGGTTTCATTATGGACTTGTATATTTGTTTACGTTTCGCAAATATGTGCTTCTATCGCGTTAGCCTTCTATCTATGAACATGCCAAGATATATTACCTCTTCAGCTTCAAGAAGGTTGCAGTTACTAATTTGCACAGATGAGTTAGATTTTGTCGGTAGTGGAAACGTGATATGGACGAACTTTGGTATGCTTGTCTGCATACACCATTTTCGCAGCTATTCTTAGGATGTTTTTCAAATTCCTGGATAATTTCGCAGGTCACTATGAGATCACAGGACTCTGGTATCATCCACAAACGTTGCAACAGTTGTAACTCGTGTTATAGACAGGTCACTAGTATAAACAAAATATAAAACAACTCCTACGTGAATAGGACATCGGATTATTATTTCTTTTGTTTGAAAACTAAATATCCATTATTAAGGTAAGAATGTAGAAGAGGCAGTGGGGATAAGATAGGTTTATTTTCAATTTGTGAATTTAAATAGTTCTTTATTTTTTAACAACCTTATGAATGTGTTCAACATTGCTGAATATCTAAATCTACTATATTATACAAATAAATACTTACTTTACTTATTAATATTTTAAAAATTTTTATTTATAAACAATATCATATTAACATTTTTCGGTTTTAGTCTTGCACACCTTTGTTCTATTATTAAACAAGCTGTACTATACACTCTCACTTTCTGCTGAAGTCGTTGGAATACAGAAATATTTCCTAGCACATTGTTTTAAGGGTTTCAGCTCCATTCGTGTTACCTAAAAGAAAATCCAAATAAAAAATTATTATTATTAATTACCCTTTTTTCTTAAAACTTACTTTCCAAAATGAAAGAGGATCTACGTCCTGATTTGAATTTGGCCTTTCGAGGTATTGCCTTATAGTTATTATTATATCGGCTGTAATTGATTTTACTTTCTCTTATTCTTTCTTGCTAAAATCCAAATATGAAAGTGACTTTTAATGTTGACTAATGTCTGTTTCGATTACAGGCATTTGTTCTTTATTTTCAGGATCTACTTTCTTCATAATATTAAACACTTCTTGATATAGAAAAGAAGTAGCGTTTTGTGTGGCACTTTATCGAGGTTCTCAAACAGTTGCTACTTTAGTAACTGATCCTCCTTCATATGAAAATAGCCTGGCTTTGACAGATTCCAAATGTTTGTTGGTTGCATAGGGTCTTCCCTTCCTCAATCTTTAATTCCAGTAGTGATGCTGTCAAATAATTATCAAGTCCAAATGTTATTGTGATTATTAAAGTAATAGTAACATATTTATTACATACAAGAATTTTCCAGTACTTCTTTTTAAAATAAGTTTCTCCATTTTATAAAACCACTTATTCGTAAGATACCAACGTGTTATTTGTTTTTATCGTGTTACTGAAGTGGCCCCAATGCGTGCGTTACGTTCGGTAATTCATTAGAAGCAATGTGAGGACGTTCCTCAATTTCATTATGTGGTAAAATCTATTTGTACTTTTTTGTTATATTTTCTACCTTTTTTGATACACTAATTTTACTATCTTAGATATAGGTATTTCAACCTTAAAGAAATACTATCCATCTTCTTTGAATTTGTTAAAAATTTTTGAAATTGTCTTCGCACAAGTTGTATGCCTGTTGGGATTATTAACTGTTTTAAATTATGTATTTTTCAATCAAATGTATTTAATTTAAGATTTAAGTATGAACGAAAAACTGAAATTTTTGACAGTTTGAAAATGTTACTGGTGTATAACTGGTTGCCTACGCCGTCATACATTTATGCCTATGTGTAAGTGGAAATTAAAATAAGTCAATCAATGTGTAATGACAAAAGAAAAACCCGGTATGTAAATCTAGATCGGCAATACTCGGCCAGCTATCGTCGCCCGAGTAAGCAGTCCCACGCGAGAGTCTCAGTAAGACGGTAAAGGGCGTACGACGTATTAAAACAATAAATATTAAGCGGTCATTTTTTCAGAACGATCGCCCCAGACAAGAGCCGAGATGAACATTAATTCACATATTCATTTTTCATATTGTTACACTACGTTAAAAAATAAAAACAGTTATTGAAAGTAGATGTCAGGTTTGAAATCAGAACTCAGTTTTGAAAGCAGATGTCGGTTTTGAATGCAGATGTCAGTTATTGTAAGCAAATGTCAGTTATTGAAAGCAGATGTCCGTTTTGAAAGCAAATGTCAGTTTTGAAAGAAGATGTCAGTTTTGAAAGCAGATATCAGTTATTAAAAGCAGATGTCAGTATTTGAAAACAGATGTCAGTTTTGAAAGCAGATGTCAGTTTTGAAGCTTTATAATTGCTAATTATTACTCCATAGCTATATGTGTGTTTAGATAGTTTCTTAGACGTTCAAACTTACTTCGCAACTACATACTAATTTGATAATATTTGTAAATATTTCATATGAAAGCCGAAAAACTCCAAGAATTTACCAATTGATATACCGATAGGTCCAACTCGCAACGGGCCATAGGCAACAATATACGTATGGAACGTAATGCGATGTGGCAACGTGTGTACGATGCCTATATTGAGTGACTTTCTTAAAATTTAAATTTATTTTGCAGAATTATTGATTTTTTAACATTTATCTTTTAGAAAACGTTATTGTTTTTTTATTACTTAAAATTACTTTATATGCAAAATAGTATACCATAAAAGTGTAAACAAAGACAGTATACATTGAAACGAATATTCATTCAATTGTATTGTCATGAAATTGAATTTGTCAATCGTTGTTAAATTTGTTAGAATGAATAGATATTTATATTTATCGGAAAATACTAATACTTAAAGCAAACAAATAAGGTGTACTGTTTTGTTATAGGAATGTCCGAATGTATAATATCCATTTCTTCCTGCATATTGATTATGCAGCTGATGCTTTCGTAATATGCTCATATTTGTATTTCTACTATTATCGTGATGTTATTATAATACAGATACCAAAATCTCACGTAATATTTCCATCAGCCTTTTATTAACAATAAACAAGTAAAGTACAACTTCGTAGGTCGACAAACGCTCCAGTCATCATTATCACTGGTATTATACATGAACTGTAGGCTTAGTTTTTCGTAGAAATTGAAGTACGTGTCTGTTCCTTTGTAAAATTATAATAAGGGCAGGGGTTAATTTTATTCTGGCATTTTTAAAAATGCGGAGATCAGTTTTGCGACAGCATTCAGCTAATTACAATCTAAAATAAGCAACATTGTAACGTATTTTGGAATTGTGAATATCCGTAGGTAATAAAATAAAAGGCTGATGGAAATATTACGTGAGATTTTGGTATCTGTATTATAATAACATCACGATAATAGTAGAAATACAAATATGAGCATATTACGAAAGCATCAGCTGCATAATCAATATGCAGGAAGAAATGGATATTATACATTCGGACATTCCTATAACAAAACACTACACCTTATTTGTTTGCTTTAAGTATTAGTATTTTCCGATAAATATAAATATCTATTCATTCTAACAAATTTAACAACGATTGACAAATTCAATTTCATGACAATACAATTGAAAGAATATTCGTTTCAATGTATACTGTCTTTGTTTACTTTTATGGTATACTATTTTTCATATAAAGTAATTTTAAGTAATAAAAAAACAATAACGTTTTCTAAAAGATATAAGTAAAAAAAAATCTGCAAAATAAATTTAAATTTTAAGAAAGTCACTCAATATAGGCATCGTTCACACGTTGCCACATCGCATTACGTTCCATACGTATATTGTTGCCTATGGCCCGTTGCGAGTTGGACCTATCGGTATATATATATATATATATATATATATATATATATATATATATATATATATGGTAAACCTAATCAGTAGGCGATTAAAGGTCTGTATATTACTTCAAAATATATGTATTTAAAAAACTCTACATGTTTCGGCTGTATACGCCTTTATCAAGAGAATACAAATATTTTGTATTCTCTTGATAAAGGCGTATACAGCCGAAACATGTAGAGTTTTTTAAATACATATATTTTGAAGTAATATACAGACCTTTAATCGCCTACTGATTAGGTTTACCATATCATACCAAGGTCACGAAGTTATTATATATATATATATATATATATATATATATATATATAGAACTTTTAATGTCTTAGTTTGATTTTTAATAAATCTTGCAATAACACCTGTATATTACCTTAATCCAGTGAGTGTAGTACTCTACAAAACACCAAAGTATAATATAACGTGTTTTTATTTAAAATTTTTAAAGTAACGAAGCTTATGGATTTATTTGAAATACTACCGATATGGTTGTATTTAGAAGTATGCTATTTCATATTCATATGACAAGAAAACAGTCCCTACCTCATAAGGTATTTAATTTCACAGTATAGGTTTAATTTCAATTTTAATTACTTAATGAAATTTTTAATCTTTAAATGCTTGTGGGACTTTTTCCTGTTTGCCATTAAAAATGTATGTATTATCTCTTCTGTTTTTAAAACAGGAATTTGAATTAATTTGCAATGAATTAATAATCCATATACATTTTAAAATCCCTAAATCTTTTTATTTTATGAACTTGAAAGTCTTAGACGTATTTAATGCCTTATACACATCTATTGCATTCATTGTACAAGTTGTCGAACTCGGCATTATACATGTCCATTGTTTTATGAATGTGATGTAAATTAATTAAACAAAAATCAAATTAATGATCCTCTTAAACAAATAAAATATATATACTATACAAGTAATGTAACTTAAAATATATGAAAATATCTATTCAAACGAGTGCAAATTTTTATAAATGTGACCGCTTCGATGGATTCGTAGAGGTTCTTCCCTTAAAACAATTTCCTATATAATGGTCCCTTTTTGAAATCATATTTTATATTTTAAAACCCTTGTTCTTTCATTGATTTTCAAATGTTTTTCAAATATAATAAAAATTTCCATAAGATGTGTTTTTATTTTAATGTGTTCCATCTTTATCGTACATATCTCGTTCTATGTTCTGTCATTGTTTAAAACGATTAGGTTATTTCTATATTCAATTTGTATAATCCTTGTCTTTCTAATGTAGTAACCTACTCTCTCTTCATTCGACTTCATGTATTGAACTGTGATTCGTGCCATACATAACCTTCAAGTCTCAAACACAGTTTGACATCTACATTGTTTATCATGTTAAAATCAACAGATAACTATAATACTTGATAACTTAATAGGCAACAAATACCATATTAAACTTTGCTTGTGGAATCTTTTGAGGTTTTATCAATATTATTGGTCAATTACACCTGTTTTTTTTTTAATGTTTAACCATATTCTTTCTTATAAAGTAGGTACTACGAAATATCAGTTTTAAAACACACATTACTAGAGCTGAGGATGTTTGCGGTACAGCAGGACCGTATGTAGTGCATCCCCACCAGCGTATAAACACGATGCAGCGAAACACTTTAGTTAGTCGTGAACTGGCAACGTAATCGTGTGTTGGCTTGAGCTCTATTTAATAAGTATGACGGACGTGCCCAAGCCAAGAAAGCGTCCATTGTATAACGACGTGAATAAATTTATCCGAGACTTCCCGATTTGTATTATAATGGAGCAAAAGTGGTTTGTAAATTATGCGATAAACGGTTACTTTGCTGGGACAAATACGACTGTAAAAGACATGTTGAAAGTGTACACCACAAAGACAAAAAAAATAATGTGTTGTCTAAAACGCAATTCATTTTCGATTTATTGACAATGCTACTCGTCTGCGATGTGCCAGTTCACCTGCTAGATAAAAAAGCCTTTCACGACTTTTGGAATAAATACAATTCCAACATAAAGCTACCGTCACGGAGAACGTTACTCACCTATTTACCAATTGTGCGTGAGGACATTGAAAACAGAATTAAAGCAGTAGTAAATGATAAACAGTTATGGGTATGTGTCGACGAAACGACAGATCGAAAAAAACATTCTATTGTGAATATTATAGTGCGTGTACTAGATCCTGTCAAATCAACATTTCCCATTTTATTAGCCAGCAAAAGATTGGAAAAGTGCACTAGCGAAGTAATTACGAAGGTAGTGCTGGATACGCTACAAAAATTTCAAGTTTCAACTAATCAACTCCTGATGTTTATGAGCGATGGTGCTGCGACAATGCGTTCTGTAGGCCGTTCTCTTAAAGCAGATTGTGAGAGACTTTTGCATGTGACATGTAAACTTCATGCTTTACACCTTGTGGCACAAACTATTCGGCAATGTTATCCAGAGGTGGATGCATTAATAGCAACCACAAAAAAAGTGTTTCTAAAATCTCCCAAACGAATTCGAGAGTTTCACAGTCGGTGCCCTGGTATTCCCGAACCACCAGAGCCAATCCTTACACGTTGGGGAAGTTGGTTAAAGGCGGCATTTTATTATGCCAAGTATTTCCAACAAATAAAATCTGTGGTTCTACAATTCAATCCTGCCGAAGCTGTAGCCATTAAGGAAAGCCAGAGACTCTTTCAAAACCCTTCCCTTGATGCAGATTTACAAACTATTTATAACAATCATATAGGATTGTTTAACGCAATCGAGAAATTTCAAAATACTGCATTATCGTTAGCGGAGTCACTGCAAATACTGGACGATGTACACGCCCAGCTATGCGCAGTAAATGACAACAAAAATGTTAATGTAATAGAAAAGTTCGAGAGTGTGATAAACAATGATTTTGATTTTACCAGATTAAAACAAATTAGTAATGGTGCAAGTGTAGATTCGGTTTCTATCTATAAAGATTATTTTAATTGTGCGTGTGTTACATCCGTAGATGTCGAGCGGTCTTTCTCAAAATATAAAAAAATTTATTCATTACGGCGTACATCGCTCACCGCTACAAATATGGAAACGTATCTAATGCTACAAACTTACTGCAAGTCCTATCCACTTGGCGCTATGCTATAATAATCGTAAATAAGGTAAGTGTGTTATTTATATACAGTACACATAACTGACATACCTAAGTGATATAAATAGCGAATGCATGTAAAGCAATAAAATCACGCATGCATCACCGATCGAAACAAGGTCCATTATATTCGTGCGTTTAACTGAATACTATCCTGGCACACCGCAAACATCCCCAGCTCTACACATTACATCAAGTTCTTTTTTATTACGAAGTTCTTATTGTCTTTTTTTAGGCTATTCTAATTTGTTGTGTATATAACGGGTGTTCAGAAACATTCGAAGTCAAGTGGGCTCTGAACAAAAAATCGTATATCTTTACTTAAGTATAGCAAACGCCAATTAAGTTGGCGCGAGGAGGGGTAAGTTCGCGCAGGATTAGAAGTAGTGGGGTGATTTGTATTTGGTTTTACATCAAATGTCAGATAATTCTAACCTCTAAGCGTATATCACTTTATGATCCCCTAGCAAATACATTATGTTCCGTCAAACGTCAATGACAAATGTATTCTGACAATTACTTGAGTAGTGGGGGTAGACGTTTTTAAAAACGTTTTCTGCGCACCCCCTCTTCGCGCCAACTTAATTGGCGTTTGTTATATCTGATTTGTAATAATTATTAAATGTCAACTGTTGTCTGTCAAAAATCAATCTATCTCAGACATGACTTCATATTTTCAAGGACTACTTTGACTTCGAATGACTCTGAACACCCGTTATTATGAAGTAATAAATATCTAATTTTCTAAGATTTCCAATGGAGATCTTTTATCTAAGATTTAATGTACTTCTTGAATGCCAAAACAAACAATGTTTATTTATCGACGAAAATCTGCGAGATTTACATGTTGATTATGAAATTTTGCTACCATTATAATCTGCTAAATATCATTTTAAATTTTGATACGTATTGCGTGTTCTTAAATTCTAAATTTTAATATTTATAGGCTAAATCGTAAAGAAATAATAATCTATATGATATTGAACAATGAATAAGAATTTAACGGGTAGACATAGAAGTGTTTTTCGAACACAATCTGTTTTGTTATACAGGGTGGGGCATAGGAATCAAGTGTTTTTGAAATGATAATAAAATTATTAGTTTTTACTCTAAAAAAAATTTATTGGTAGTACAACATAGCTAATAATAAAGCATTTTGAAATATTCAAGTACGGAAAATTACATCTGGCGTATGATGTCCGTTTTCATTGATACACTGTTCAGCCGTTGACGAAAATTGGCCTCCACTCTTTCCAGCATGTCTCTGTCGATTAGGGAGATTTCATAACGAATCGATTTCTTTAATGCGTCTAACGTACGGGGTTTGGCCTCGTAAACACGTGACTTGAGGTACCCCCATAGATAAAAATCACATATCGATAAGTTGGGAGACCGAGGAGGCCACAAAACGTCACCAAATCTCGAAATTAGACGATTTGGAAACAGGTGGCGAAGAACAGCTATAGATGCTCTGGCGGTGTGTGCCGTGGCCCCATCTTGCTGTAATCACAAATCTTGAATATCCACACCTCTTCTTAACAATTCAGGTATGAAAAAGTTATTCACCATATGAATGTAACGCGCAGATGTTACTGTAGCGGTGACCCCATTTTCTTCAAAAAAATATGGGCCAATGATGCCAAATTTTCCCACCGCACACCAAACTGTTACCTTAGGACTATGCAATGGCATCTCATGTAACTGTCGTGGATTCTCGTCAGCCCAGTACCGGCAATTTTGTTTGTTGACGGCCCCCGTAAGATGGAAATGAGCTTCATCACTCATGAGTAACAACATGTTTTCATTCTCCTGAACAAGTTCAAGCATTTGTTGTGCGAAACTCAAGCGTTGGGCGTAATCTCTTACATTTAATTGTTGGGCAACCAGTATTTTGTATGGGTGAAAATGTAAGTCACAATGCAAAATCCGCCGTACAGTGCGATTGCTGATTTGAAGTGCAGCTGAATGTCGACGTGCAGAGCGGCGTGGACTTCGCAGTAATGCTTGTCTCGCCCTTTCAATATTCTCAGGAGTACGCACAGTACGTTGACGACCGGGCGGCTTTCTTTTCATTATTGAACCTACTGTTCGAAGGTTATTGACCCAGCGTAAGATGGTGTCTCGGGCAGGAACAGAGTCATTACGATGGATATTAAATCTTCTGCGAAATTCACGCTGTACTGCAGTCACCGACTCGCCACTTCGAACAAAACAATCATACGCGAACACGCGTTGCTCTAGCGTCCACCTCTCCATGATGGCAAGTGGCAACTGAGAAAGTGAAATGCTTTGAGTCGAGGAATGGATTGTAATAAACCGCGCGCCCCTCCCTTTTCTAATGGCCGAGTACTACCCAAACCAAAAACACTTGGTTCCTATGCCCCACCCTGTATCTTAAACCTATTGCAGAAAATAATAAAAAATCTCTATATGTAGTAAACATTAAATTTCCTCTATCGATGTATGTCATACAAGGTGCATTTAAAATACAGTCCGTTTCAAGTGTATTTCATCACTATTTCTGCTCTAATATAACGTATGATCAAAATGTCTTTGGATCGTGATAGCCATGAAACGTAAAGCTAGCTATAAAATTATTTAATTCTGTGATTCATTACCTTAAAGTACGCATAAGTCACAAATAAAATAGATTTTAGGTTATGGTATTTATTTACATTTTATGTATGTTATATTTAATAACATTTATAGAGATTACAGAATGCATTTATAAATAAACGAAGTTTTAATAACTAATAAAAAAAATAAGGCTCATTACAGTTAAGAAAAGAACTCCCACAATGAAACAATAACATTCAGGTAGGTACACTTTTACAATAAAAAATTATAAAAGATGTTGAAAATGTCTTCCCTGTTCTTGAATACACCGGTTAACACGTCGGCCCATGTTATTAAAAACTTCAATTAAAAGATTAGGTGTTACTGTGAGACAGTTTTCAATAATACGTTCTTGCAAATCATCTAAAGTGTGAACTGGAGTTTTAAAAATGTTATTCTTATGCAATGGGAATAAGAAGTAGTCTAAAGGACTCAAATCACAAGACCTAGGTGGGTAACGTTCGTCTGATATTAACCTTTCATCATAAAATTGACGTAAATATTCCATGGTTACTCGAGCAACATGCGGTCTCGCGTTATCTTGCTGAAAGTATCCATTATGAAGTTCATCATCGTGCAATTGATTGATAAAAGGATCAAGTATTTGATTTATATAACTTTCAGCGTTTATGGTATCTTGAAAAAATATTGACCCTATTACCCGTCTACGGGACATTGCAACCCAAACACCAATCTTAGGGCTATGTAAAGGAGCCTCACTATGAAAATTAGGATTATGCTCGCTCCACATACGCATAACTTGTTTATTAACGTATCCAGATAGGTAAAAATAAGATTCGTCTGTAAAAAATGTTAAATCAAGGATATCGTTATTGATATGGTCATTACACGAGGTACAGTATGATACTCTCTTCTGATAATCTGGTGGCAGTAACTTCTGACACACCTGCAGTTTATAAGGAAACATGTTCAAGTCATGTTTAACAATGGTTTGACACGTCCCATAACTTAAATTGATTTCTTGTTTCAATCTGCGCATGGATAAGGTAGGTTCTTCCTGCATGCGTTGCCTAACCAGATCAATAACATCATCATTTCTAGCCCGTCTTCTTCCAGATCGAACACTATCGCTGATATTACCAGTTCCTTCAAATATGTCCACAGTTCGTTGAAGTTGCCGAAAAAAAACTCATTCGATTATTGCGAAGTTGGGAAATCTCTCACGGAACTCATTCAAACAAACGAGGTGAATAAACCCAGTTACCATTTTCACCTATATTTCCATTACTGTAGTATGATTTGATAATAAAAATTTTATGTTCTAATCGAAACATTTTGAATTATAACCAGCTGACTTGAAAGTTGTCAAGTAAATATCAAAACTAAATTGAAATAAATAATTTCATAGATATCTCGTAAATTCCACGGCAATAGCGGTCCAAAGACTTTTTGATCATACGATACTTATTTCATTTATTTCAAAAATGGAATTACTTCAATATGTCATTTTCTTTGCCTTCTATTTCTATTTCTGATTCGTTTTAGAGGTATTTCTGTTAAGATGGTTGAATGCTGTTTTCTATTTGATATTTTTCTGTTGGATCTAACTGAAGTACTAGTGTGCAACAGAGAAATTTCTTCATCTTCGTAACTTTGATACGAGAGGTAGATGGGTTAGTAATAATCACATCTTCGTCGCTCCTGGCTTTTTCTTTATTGCTTTTTTCAACTTTTAGTATTGTATTTTCATGGATTCCCATGTCTTTTTAAACTGTAAAGAGTAAAAATCTTCATCTGAAAATACGTTTGGATCTACAGGAAATATTCCCGTGTGTTTGAACCCGTTTACTGCCTTTCATTTCTGTTCTTATGTAGGCCTTATTAAACACTCGCTTATCAAAACCTGTCATTTCACGATTCGATTTGCGTGCGTAAAAAGTCACTTTAAACACGAATGCGTAAAAGTAAAGTTGGTACTTCCTGGAACTTGATTAATTTAGTGACATTTTAAAATCATAAATCCCTAACCTTAATAATATGCTACCCAGTTCGTTGTTTTTCTATGAAAATAAAAAGAAATGAAATAGAAATTGTTATATTTGGAAGATATGTAATTCAATGTCAGAACAGCAACAAATATTATATAAATTACCATTATTCATTCTTTTCAGAAATTGAAACGGAACAATTATTAAAAATTTTGATTGGGCAATTTTGACAACCAGAGATTGATACCCCAGGGATTAACTGGTTTGTTTGAATTGATCTTGATTGCGAAGGTAGAGTAACGTTGATTGTATTATTACATATATCTTGTATTTCAGATGTCGAACAAGTTGCAGGCGGAGTCAATATCTCTAACGGGGTCATTGTTTTAGCTAATTGAATTCTACTATGCAGAGAATTTTCGATATATTCTTCTGCAACCGTAGATGATTTCCATCCACCATGCCTTTTAATTGAAAGCAAGTCACCTCCTTGGTTTGCCAACAATGTCGCTGAACTCCTTCGAAAACAGTGACCTGTGAAGTTACTTGCGCTATCAAGCTGAAGGTACTCAGCTATTCGCATTGGAATTTTGCCAATTGTATTAAGACCAACAGGTGAACAAACACACTTGCCATTGCGATATGTTAAAAAGAATCGCTGCTGGCTGTCCGGTCTTAAATTTGCATATTGCCGAATTAATGCAATCCATTCAGGCTTAATGATTGCAAATGTACGGCTGTTACCTGTTTTAGTTTCTGGAATTGTTACGATAATTAAATTCGATTTAAATTCTATGTCTCGCAATGACATTTTGCAAAGTTCTTCACGTCGACACGCTCCAGAAATACCCAATATTAATACAGCTTTATAGGCTGTATTAATATACATATAGTGTTGTATGGAATTTAAGTATATGGAAATGACTTTACCTTCATTAGTAGGAACAAATAATTTGGTGCTTCAACAATAAATTTAGTAATTTGTTCTTCGGTTAATACTGCTGATTTTTTAGGCTGATGTTGCTTCGTTATCTGTTTTAAATACGCTATGAGTTTTGCATATTTAGATATATCCGTATTATCATATATTATTAAGCATGATTTTAACATAGAATAAGTGGACCATAATGATTTATTTGATTGTAAATTTTGAAAATAAACTAATAAATAATTTTCGGAGTATTTTTGTATATTTTTAGATCTAGCCCAAGTTACAAATTTAGTATAAGTGCTTTTGTATATGTTTTTTGATTTTATGGGTAATAAATTATCCACTGCAATATTGGCAGCTTCGCGAATTTCAGGCGGTGTACATTGCATTTCATTATCAGAATTCATGTTGTTGGTGAGGTTTTTATTTTGTATGGAATTTTTTGAATTTGATAATATTAAATTAAATGTCACTTCAAATAATCAATACTGCCAACTCAAATTTTTTTAATTAATATCAAGAGATTAGTAGTGTGTCATAAACGATAACGTATTTAACAATATGTATTATTATTATAGTTCTCGTACAAAAAATATTGTACAAACTTCGTGTGTGAAACATTTCACGAATTCGTGTCCATAAAGCGCTCGCCTACGGCGCGCGCTTTAAACTGGTCACTCATTCGCGAAATATGATTTCACGCACTTGGTTCGTAAATAACTATTTTAAGTATATTTCACATTTCTGTGAATAAGCAGTCTTTAATGATAAGTAAAAATCAACGAGGTATGTGGCGGTAGTGATAACTCTACGATTCCATTTTGTTTACAAATGTTATAAGATTGTAATGAAATGTGTGTAGAGTGGTTATCCAATATTACAAAAGTGTATTCTCAATAGATTGCGCAGCAAATTTAGTAAAATATTATAACCACTCTAAGAATAGTTCCTCAGTCATCCATCCCGACTTTGAACACCTATGTAATGCATCCAATGCTTTTCTTTTTAGCGTGTTAGGTAGTCGCTGTCTGGAAAAAATAAACATAGAAGCATATGCAACACTAATCGCACAGCATACGGTTGTATTTAAGCCACGTTCTGCACTGGTTGGTTCTGGTTTGCGAATACTAACGTTTTTGACTCGTCTTAGAAAATTATTAAGCCATTCTTTTCTTGCTGATTAAAGTTGTGCTTAATATCATTTCTCGTTACAAATTCATATACTATTCCTCACAGTTCTTCTGTGGAGATTGGTCGTCTTCCTAGGCGTTTAGTTGATAACTTTCTACCTTTAACTCTTTCATACTACGTTGTAAATGGTATTCCAAATTTACAGGCAGTTGCTCATGTGGGCTTCTTAGCATCTACATTTTTAATTGCACATTTCATGGTCTCATCACTCCACTCTGCTTTTCTCGTCGTTCTTTTTCTATGTCGCGGCATTTGTAAACACAAAGATTGAGCCAGGTTTAAAATTCAAATTAGTCTGGTAATACCGATTTGTAAAGGGTAATTGCGATGAACTGTGTGACATACTGACATTTAAAGGGAGAACATTGAAGTTGGTATTGGAGGTTGACAATAGATTATAAAAGCTGACTGTTGTATTATTTATGGGTATAATGCTTGCTTCACTTCCACTATCTAATTTAAATTGTATTATAGTATTTTCAACAAATATGTTTTCATATCACCTGTTTTTATTTTAAGTGACAGCATAAATATTAATTTCTGTACTTGCATTTTCAGCAATCTTAATCATACCAATATCTAGAGTGTATACATAGCTTATTTCATCTTCTGTACCGTCTGATTACAACAAGAAGCGCAATGGTTGGGTTTTTTACACCTTTTGCATTTTCTTCCCCATGCTGGACATTTTCCATATTCATGTGAACTTCCACGTTTGCTACAACATTTTTTATTAATATTAGTTGGCATTTCTTTACCTTCCTGTTTATAGTTTTTATGTTTCCTTTTATTCTTTATTTCATTAGCAGCCACAGAACTTTCATATACATTCATTTGCTTAATTTGTGATTTTGATTGTTCATCTGCCGTACATATATCAATGCAGTTAGCTAAAGTAAGGTTTTCCGTTTAAGTAACCTTTCTCTGACGTCATTACATTTGATACCTCAAATAATTCTGTCACGTATTAATGAATCATTAATTGATCCGTAGCTGCAATCCTTCGCCCTAAGTTTTTACAATGTAACATGTTCATCTATACTTTGACTCTCCTCCTGATTTTACGATAAAAATAGGTACCGAATATACGTCTCGTTTTTAAAAGTTTGGAAATATTGAGTGAATCTATCCAACAATTTTCTGATTGTTATTTGTTCTCGCTCATCGAAGGTAAATGTATTGTATATATCGATACCATTTTCTCCTAATGTATGTAAAAATATTGCTTTTTAGATCTCCTCTGTTTTTTCTTTTATGTGAGCCGCTATCCAATAATTTTCTATAATTTGTCGCCATTTTGTCCAAGGCGAAGCAGGATCATTGCCAGGTTCAAAATTTGTTGGAGGATTTAAATTCATATTTATATACTTTTACAGCTGCCACCATCTAACGTAGTGTGCTCGTAGGCGTTATATTATTATTGTATATTAAGTGTTATTTATTAAATGTAACTATAATATATATATAATATATATATATATATATATATATATATATATATATATAATAATAATAATATTTTAACAATGAAAAAGTGATAGAAATATTAGCAGAGTACAAAGTCTGAGAAAAATAATATTGGAATGATAGTAGAATAAAACTGAAACCTATAGAAGATGAAAACGTTTTTATGTGGAATAATACCCGATCATGGACTCCCGCGCAAAAAGTAAAACAAGATAAAGCAGTGGCGGCTCGTGCTAAAAATTTTAAGGTGTTCTGCAAGTTTTACAAAAAAATTTACCTTGCACGGGCAGTAAGAGGTTGTCTCCCATCGATCTTATCGTGCTTTCTTCGCCTTCCGCACTGAAGTAATGTATTTCTGGAACGATTGTCAATTGTCACACAAAAAATAATAGTCACTAAGCACTATTTTACTAACAAATTATTTCTTATAAATTAAATCTATTCTACGTTCTTTTCGATTTGCAAATTTTGTTATCACTTTGTCATTAAAATTGTCTATTTCGGAGATAAACTTTTTTTCGATAGATAGCATGGAAAGAGATGTTAAACGATCTTCGGTCATTGAATTTCTGAGAAACGTCTTAATTCGATTTAGTGTTGAAAAGCATCGTTCGGCCTCTGATGTTGTCATGGGAGTTATTATTACAATTTCTAATAATTTTCTAGTCTCCTTCAACGTATCTCCCAGATTGTTTTTTATTAAAAATTTTAGAAGAGGTAGTGCGCCTTTTAAAGATCTACAATCAGTTCTTGAGTAAATAACAGACAATTCAGTTCGTAATCTTTCTTTATCAAGGGTGGGATAATAGGAGCATGCGGAAGTGAGTTTGTCCTCAGGAAATTTACTGCAATACTCTCCAAAGCATTCCGAAAAAAAAAGTGATGCCACTACTAGATGCTCTTTAAAATGAAATCGATGTTTTGCACAATTTAGAATAACATCACACACCTCTAAAGCCGAAATTCGATGATTAAATCTGCTGTTATTTGGACGTTTGCGTTTTTCTGGTGGTGGCTCATCGCTTATTAAATCTGTTTAGTCCATTTACTAATTTAACATAACTTATAAACAATGTAACCCGCTATTTTAATAATGTTCCTGTCACTTGGCTTTTGACACATTGTCGAAATTACTCCAAAAACGTCATCTTTCAAATATCTCAGTGTTATTTAAATTCTTTTAATAAAATTTGTATCGTATATGTTGTCTTTTCTTCGATCCTACCTTGAATAAATACAATAGTGAGTGTATTCTCTTAAATATTTAATCTTCCTTTCTTGTGATCCTTAATTTTTGGATTTTATATCATTTTATGTTTAACTTCTTTCTATAACAGCTTCTCTGTGCCTGTTTCCTATTACTTTTCATTCTCATTGAACTTGTTATTAAATTCCTTCTGCCAATACTATTCTTATTCCAGTTATAATTTTTCGATTGTCAATTTATTACAAACAAAATGAATATGGCCATCGCAATACTACTACATTATATTATAACATTATTTTCTTTAGATTGACATTTTTAAATTCGTTATATCTTTTGAATGGAATGTCCGATTTTAATAATTTAAAAAGTATTTTACTGGTATTGAAATGGTCTTTAATAAAATATCATTTAATAGGATAAGAAATAATACAGAGGTATGGATAATATGGTTTGATTATTGTCGGCACTTTTATTAACTTTTAAAATGTAAAAAAGTAGTTATAGTGGCATAACTACATTAGTTGGACATATGGTTTCGCGGACTTTTTTGTAGATATTAATACGTTCTATAATACTGTAGAACATTTTTTTGTTCTATCAACAATAGTTTCCGCAGCGTACGCGATGGCAGACTTTTTGTGACTAATTTTTTCACACCTTGGGTTACATTAATGCATTTTTATTGGGGATATCTTATTTTTTTGAAAATATAATATAGCCTATGTCACTCAGTTAAAATGCAGCTTTCTAATGGTGAAAGAATTTCTGAAATCGGTCCAGTAGTTTTTGTGTGAAAGCATTACAAACATACATACAAAAACACAAATGTTTCCTCTTTATAATATTAGTTTAGATACCGAATCATATCGCCCTTCGCGCTGGTTTAAATGCAGCGAAGATGCCTGGTAAAATCACGCAGTGGTTTAAGACAGCCGCGGGGGTAGCGGGGTGCGCGCGGGTGTTTGAAAGAGCTCTGAGCGCACGTACGTGTGGATCAGATAAGGAACAAGTGAGCGATCGCGCGAATTAGGTTGGTTATTCCACTGGTCGCCTATTGTATATTATTTGATAATATACTATAGGTACATAACCGGCGTTAAGTGTTGGAATTTCGGAAACGAATATCTCGGCTTCTACTGATCGGATTTTGATGATTGAGGTGTCAAATTGTAGGGTTTGATGTCCTCTACAGGATGATGTAATAAAATATGCAAATTTTTTGATATACAGGGGGAGAATTTTCACAACAATATGTTACGCTTTTATAAACATCAGAAATGTCGGAAAAATTATGTAAAAGAAAACTAGTTATAACTAATACATGTTCGCCCGCCCAATTTTTTGGGAGCTCTGCAGCACTGCAGCGCTTATGCGCCAGCCGCCACTGAGATAAAGACAACTGGTTGAAGACTGAAAACGGAATCTATCGAAGAAATAGACTAAAAGTTAGACCAAGTTTAAACATGTTTAATGAAGAAACAAGAAAATCAGCATCACGTTCTGATGATCCTTCACATACGATTGATGCAACACCAAAATCTAATAATAATCAGAACGAAGAAAGGTCCGTAGTCAAATCAACCCCAGTGAAGATTGAACCCGATTTGGATAAGTGGCAAAAAAGAATGCCTTTAAAATATAAAGATTTTGTTATGTAACTTATTATATGTTTACGTAAAAAGAGATAAAAAAGGGCATGATGATGTAACATAGTGACATTTAAAGGAGGAACATTGAGGTTGGTATTAGAGGTTGACAATAAATCATAAAAGGTGATTGTTTTAATAGATAACACTAAATATACAATATTACCCGTCATTACCCGTCAGCAAAAGATGGTCACAACCTAAAATTGGCCACAAAAATTTCGAAATGAAGTTGACTCGAAACTTTTGTTAGACATTAGTGAAGTTATACGAATAGATAGAACTGAAAAATAGACATTTGTTCCATTTACCAAACAAAATTTGTAGAGCACAATTTTACAACACTTCAACCGTTTTCAGTTTTGTTTCAATTAAATTTTACACGAAACTGTCACGACTGCCAGTATTATTATTTAAGCTATTGCGTTTACAGGGCAGATAGGAGGTATAACTATGATTCTTTCCTATCAACCGAAGTATTAATATGAAGTAATCGCGATTGCCCTCCTAATCGTATTTCCCCTATATTTGGGATCAGGGCAAAATTTGCTACTTTGGACAGGATAAATGGCATTTGGACAGGCTGATGATAGTATGTGACATAGAGAAACCACAACTTCGTGCTACAAGGTCTTCTAGTGCGTTCATTGCCCATTTCCCAAACAACTAGGACATACCAACACAACCACATTCGGTTTCCCATAACGAAAACTATGACGCTTTCTAGGTCGAGAACATTTAGAAGATTTACTTCTAGTCTTTACACAATTCCAGCAAATACACGTTGTTAGTGATTGAGGACAAAGGAGACAGTTAAACTTAATCATACCTTCAACGATGAAAGAAGATATTTGACGGTAAAAAATTTTCGGAAATGTTCTTGAATTTTTTGGACTCAGGTGCTTGTAGAACATATATACCATCGCTTATGTTTTCTCTTGCCATATGGGAGCAATGTTTTCCATAGAGTTTTTTCTCATCCAATATCTTTTTTTTTATTTGGATATATTTTAAATTGTTATATGAATCATGTGTTTTTTTAATGCTCGGTTTAACGGTGTGTATTTTTGGTCGACTTTTGTTATTTCGATGTACAGAGTATCGTGTTTTTTGCGAAAATATTGTCGAAAAGTTGTGTACTTGTTTCGCATGGAGTGCATGTATATCAGATATTCTTCTTCCTCCTAATTTTATACTTAGTGTTATTGCTTCAACGCAAGAGTTTCGATGTAGTTTTCTGTATTTTTACAAAAGTTAACGTATTGTGGAATTAATTAATAATTAAAGTTTGTCTATGTCCATCTAATTATTTTCAATTGAGCATGTGGAAGTGGATATTGCGCCCTGAAAAATTCCTCGTCCATTATTTGTCTCGTCTCCGTCTGTATAATATTTGTTCTTGTGTTTAATATAATTTTAGCTTTTCACGACTGCATATAACCTCCGAAAGAAAATTTCAAATGTTTCTGTTTATTTTATATAATTGCTATATTCTTCTTATCCATAAGTGAGCAACAGTATCAAAAGCTTCTTTGTTATCTATGTAACACATGTCTGGTTTTTTAAATGTTTTCTGCTTGTATATCAATCAAATTTGTATTTTATTATTTATTACTGTATTTTCTACAATCTTTTTGTTCTTCTGTTGGATGTTCTTCGTAGTGATGTGTTTCTCGATCTTATTTATCATTAATGCAGCTACTATTTTATATAAAAATAGTAGGCATGTAATTGGTCGATATTTAGCTGAAGTTTCTATTAT
This sequence comes from Melolontha melolontha, assembly GCA_935421215.2. Lineage (NCBI taxonomy): Eukaryota > Metazoa > Arthropoda > Insecta > Coleoptera > Scarabaeidae > Melolontha > Melolontha melolontha. The sequence continues at coordinate 82,985,655 of OW285242.1, read as the reverse complement.
TGATTTTAGATTTGATGTATCTTACACCTTCTGTTAAGAAAGATTTTTCGAAAGTATATTTAAAGAGTGGAACAGGTGGAGCAGCCGATGGATGACTGGGATACTTTAATCGTTTATTTAATTTCATCAATGTTAGATCATACAACTTAAAGATAATTCCAAGGCTGGTAACCATGTACCACCTACACTCAACGACTTGAAGGTGCTTCTAACAGCGAGAACAGAATTGTTGGAAATATTAGAATTAAATCGCATTGAAAGTAAACACAATCGAAGCAGTATTATGAGCTTCTTAACTACAAACGAATGTAAACAATTCGCTGTCAAATATAAAATATGCAAAATTTAGACATTTTTTTGAAATTATCGATAAATGAAAAAATCAAACAGGTATTAACTCAAAGACTATGTTTAAATTGCTTACGTCCAGAACATAATCCAAAAATCTGTCGAAAAGGCAATTGCAAAAAATGTGCACACTTTATTGCATATTGAGAGTTCGTCTTTACCTGAGATGAAGGAAGGTGCGACTACAACCATGACACTTTCAAACCGTAGTTCGAATAGTTTTGTTCTTTTAGCAACAGCGTATATACAGGTTTTAGATGTCTTCAACAACACACATACCCGTGCGTTGCAGTGCATTGCTTGATTCAGGCTCTCAGTCAAACTATATGACAAAGGAGTTATGCAATAAGTTGAAGCGGAAGACTTCAAAGCCCAATATTACAATAATTGTGGATTAAATCCAATAACGTCAAACATTGATACTACACGATTGATACGAAATTTCTGGTGGTATTACAAATTACTGAAAATTTATCTAATATCGTAGTGGATGTTTGCAACCTCAATATTACAAGTAATATAAATTTAGCTCACTTTTTTTAGACCGAACAAGAATGTGCTTATTGCAAATACCGCTGGAACCCAATATGCCCATTCTTCAAAAACAGAGATTCGGTTGGATCGTTTCTGACTCATAAGTAAAAGTTGCAAATCCACAATTCTATGCGTCGTGCAAAACCAACTAGCGAGATTTTGAAAAATTGAGTAATGTTCGGCGAAAAATGCAACAAACGAAGGAACAGCAAGATTGCGAAGAGCATTTCAAATAAAATCTGAAACGTGGGGAAAACAATCGATTTATTGTTTAAAACCCTCCCTCTTAATGATTCGACAGAAAAACTTGGAAATTCTTATGAAAATGCATGCCGAAGGTTTTTAGCACTACAATGAAAGCTGCAAACAAAGACCCAATTCCGAAATCGCTACTGTTTACGATTTTATGGATGAATATGAAAGAGTTGGGTCATATGACGAAGATATAACTTAATAACGACTAAATTTGTTACTACTTGCCTCATCATGGAGTAATACGAAAAAACGTCCTTACAACCAAGTTGCGAGTGGTTTTGTGGGCTTTCTTTAAACGACATTCAAATGCTGTGTCCTACATTATAAAATGGTCTCTTCTCTATATTATTAAGATTTAGGCAACATATGTGATACCTGCGGACGTATTTCTAAAATTCTTATAACACCGGAACAAAGACATCTGCAAAGAATACTTTAACGTGAGAAGCCAGAAAGTTTTTCGAAATATTCGAGCTAAATACTATAACAAACGGAACAACAGACACATCTCTTCTGGCAGTGCGGTGCTTGTTCAAATTAAAATTAAGAAATATAGTGATGTACCCACAATGCGCAGAAATAAGAGCGATTTCTATATGGACGAGAATAGAAGAATTCCCGAATAGTTGATCCTCTCGGCTTACTAAGTAAGCTCCTGCGTACTGAATAAATTTCAAGGTAAACTCTTATATTTAAATGAGCTTAAAATCAATCATCATTGGGTAATAAGCCTTGACGATTGGAAATGCATGGATTTTCGATGCATCAGAAGAGGCACACGGATGATGTATAAAGGCGGCGGATGAAAATAGCTCAGTTCACGTGAATCTGATGTGCTCCAAAACAAAGGCTGCACCATTGAAAAGCGTAACTTTACCTCGTTTAGAACTTTTATTCATATTGATTTCAGCTAAACTTGCTAATAAAGTTTTAACATCATTGGGTTTAAATGTTGACAGGCACGTATTTTGATCTAACTCCGCTATTGTCCTTGGATGACTCAAACTGCTTCCAAACAAGCTTTCGTTACAAACAAACTTTTGCTGGTAACAGAGTAACAAAAATGTAGGAGCTGTCTACCTGCAATACATGACGACACGTGCCAGGTACAAAAAAAATTGCTGATATCTTGTCTAAAGGCTTAGTGCCTGATGGTATTGAAAATTTAACACTAAAGTGGAAGGGCCCAGAATTGTTGAAAGATGAAGGTTGTCATTGCCTGGTGCGATTATTGAATCAATCCGATCAAACACCGGAATTAATTGAATTGCGAAACAATATTCAAACATTTATAATTCAAGATGTAAAACATAGCCCTTTTCTTTATCTGTGGATGAAATCACTAGGTACAGCATTCAACACCCTTATAAAAATGTACAAGAAAAAAATTTCAAATTATAATTAACAGATGTAGAAAACAAGAAACAATTTAACTGTTCTAGCAAATCATAAAGTTTGAATCCCTTCTTGAATGATAAACTTGTTTTGAAAGTTGATGGAAATTACAAAATTTTATGTTTGCTAAGAAAAAACGACATCCGATTTTATTGGATTCAAACCATCGTCTCACCCGTCTTATTTTTGAAGCAGAACATTCGCGGCTTTTACATACTGCTTTATCTTCGATAAGAGAGCGCTATTGGCCAATTAGAGGACGTAATCTCGCGAAGAGCATGGTTAGAACACGCGTTAATTGTTTTAGAAGCAAGTCAACCAATTACGGGCCCATTACCCAGAACTGAAACTAGTTCAGGTCATCCGCTTAACGTTACGGGAATTGATTATGCAGGTCCGCTTTTAATCATAAAGGTCCCAATGCAAAAATTAGAAGATACTACATAGAACTTTGTATGAGTTTTGCCAATAAGGCACTGCATTTAAAACTGATATCGGATTTAAAAAAGGATTTTTACATCTTTTATTGGAAGAAATTAGTATCGCGATGCGAAAAACCATGTCATTTTTTTTTCTGATACCAGCTCGAATTTTGCTTTTGCGAATAATGAACTTAAGATTTGGTTTCTAATAATAATTACCTAAAAATTATAAATCGCTTTCTAATTAATCAAGGAAAGGTAATTATCGATTATTGCACACGCGAGAACATTCTTTGGAATTTTCTTCCTTCTAATTCCTTCCATTTTGGTGAATTATGCAAATCAGCTAAGACGCACTTGTAACCGGTCGTGGGCAGTGCTTATCTTACGTTCGAGGATTTAAACACTGTATTGGTCCAGGTAGAAGCAGTACTGATCTCTCGATGTCTAATAGTGTCAACAACATTTTTGGTCCGTTTGGATCCATTGGCAGAAGTAATATATAGTCGAGCTTCAGGAAAGAAGTAAGTGAAAGGTGAACTCAAGATTGGTACTATGGTTCTACTAAGAGATGACAACTCTCTACCACTGCGATGGCATATTGGAAAAATATTGCAGATATACCCAGGAAAGGATGGAGTAGGAAGAGTAGCGATTGTATAAACAACCGGCGGCAACGTTGAAAGATCTTATGCGAAGCTGTGTCCCTTTCCAAAATAATAGAATTGAATTTGAAAAAATCCCGTCAAAGTGGGGAAGATTAAGGATTGTATTTTTAAATATATGTGTATAAATATGTGTATGTCTTGGCTGTATATATGTTGTCTTTCTTGCAAAATAAACAAACGTAGAGTAACAACGACACCACGAAAAATATTTTAAAATACCAGAACTATAAAAAACACCAATCAAAGCGTATGACAATTAAGTGTAAATAACAAATTAGTGTTATTATTTCGAAACTCATACAGAACAAAAGTTAAATTCAACACACAAGCAATAGGCTTGATACGCAGTTGGCCGAACGCGGATCTCTCACAAAAGACATCAGTATCAATTAACAGTTCGTATGTATACTATGTTCGTGCAAATAAAATTTCGACTCATTATTATATGAAATATTTTTAATAAGACTTTCATTTCCATTTCATTTTTCTCTAATTATATGACAAAATTCTATACTTTTATAATGGTTTTCGGGAAATATTTCCTTCCAGCGTTTCTTAAATTTTGTTTTGAACTGTATTTCTTTTTTTCATAACCTTACGTACCTACTTTCTATTAGAAATATAAAATTTGTTTGCCGGTTTGGTTCGGATTTTCTTCTATAGAAGCAAAAATGAGTAAATTACGTTGTTCGTTTAAATTGTTATTTCTAGCCCATTTGCGCTGTTGCAAAACGCAACCAAATTTGTCAAAATTGTTAATAACGCTGTATAAAATGCAGATAGGAAGTTATTTTGCAAAATTATTTTCGAACAAACTTCAGAGAACGTCACTGATAATATAATTTTATTATCATTTTTTTCTGCAAGTATAAGCAATGTAAGGGTAACAACAATCTTCTTACACAACTGCGAATGCCAAATAACTTATGTTTGCTATCTATCTCCATTATGCTACTATGCTGAATCGTCTTTGATCGTACAATTGCTAGGTTCTTATATAAAGCCTCGCTTACTGTATATTTTAAATTGTTTACAATTAAATAAAGATTATTTTTAAAAAATTCGAAATTTAAAATAATTCTCTTTAGTATATTTGAGTTGAGAATCAATTCCTTTACTTGTAACCCTCAGAGAGCCCTTATATTTTCTCATTAATGTATTTGGATAGTTTTAGAAAAATAACGAACTAAATCTCTTAATAACTGAAGGCAGATTTATATGCAATACTTTTAGAATCAGCATGATGGAATAATAAAAAGTAGAAACTCATTTGAATATACCTTACGTTTATTCATTCTTCTCTTACATATAAAAGTACATATGTAAATATGGCAGCAATAAATTAATTACTCAAGTTACTGTTTTATTTAAAATAACACATAAATTTTTGATCAGAATAAAACTGTTGATGGCATACATCCATATGTTATTTATTTTCCCAAGCCACCGACAATCTTTTTGCATTGTTGGTACCGCTGATCGAAATGATATGGCAGCTGGCCACGGCACCCATATCCTCCCAAAGCATGTATGGCAGCATAATCATCACAGTCTATTTTGCCGTCGTTGTTGCAGTCCTATGAAAATATAATAGAGAGTAATATCTTAATAGAAGCCATCCTCGCAAAGCTTAGTGAAACGCAGTGAGTTTTGTAAAAATTCTTAAAAATAATTTAAATGTACGATAAATACTAACCTGCAAGAATTTTTGCATGTAACCTTGGACAGCTAAAGCGGAACAGAAAGTATCCAAAGCGCAATTTCTATAGGCTGTTGCTGATTCTGGGCTCTCATTTTTCACAGTTGGTTTACTCGCATCTGCCCAATAAGGCCAAGTTATTCTGAAGGGTCCGCAGACATCTCCTTGACATGTACTTGTAACATTGCAGCCTGATATTCCTTCACAAATGCATCCCAAACATGATTGAGTTACTGGTAAGTTCTCATATTGAGCTGAAAAAAAAATTTAAGTCTTTAAAAGAGTATTTCTTTAGATCTTCAAATATATTCGAGCATTTTTCTTGTACCTCTTGGTAGCTACAATAAACGCGTAAGATTTTTCTTGAAATATTTTAATACAAAGTCTTGGTTATGTGAAAAAGTTAAAAAGCTAAAATAGCAACTATTTGTGTTTTATATATACACAAATTAGACCCATAATAAACTATGGCGCAGTCGTATGGTAGCCAAAAACTAGCAAAAAAGCAAAAAAGCAAAAAAGAGTTAGTAGACGACTAAGTGGCATACAAAGACTAGCATGTTTAAGTGTCACAGAAGTCATGAGAACAACTCCTACCGCTACGCTGGAGGTAATATTACATTTACTACTTCTACATATCCATATAGAAGGAGAAGCAAGGTCAGTAGTCTGCAGACTAATGCAGGGCCTAATAGCCAAATCCCTGTTACTGACCATAGCAAGTTGATAAAAGAACCCAAAACAGACTCTATTGCAGAGAAACCGAGTGATGTTATGGTTCAGAAATTAACTGACAGCTCTGGAATATGTGGGCTATGGAAAAATGAACAGACAGGATGTAACGAATGCCACCGTGGTCATATTCTCCAACAGGAAAGCAATGCTAAAGGCAGTATGGGATTATATATGTCCTAAACAAGCTCAGTGATCACAAGAAAGTGACATCAGCCTGGGTCCCATGGACGAAAGCCTGAGATCTAATGAGAAACCGGACGAATTGGTTCAACTAGCCTCGTCTGCAGCCTTCATAGGACCGAAACCTTCCTTTGGCATTGCAAAAACAATTATTAAAACAGCCATAAAAATTGGAACTGAAAATAGATATAGGAAAAGGTGGGAGAACTCCCAAGTTAAAAGCAGGCAAAACAATTCTTCAGGGAACATTTGGAAAGATGTAATTACATATAATATATATCCAATATATTTTTCAAAGATTCCCTTTCATAAATGAGAATAAAAATGACAAGTATATATTAAAAAAATTGTCTTGTTACTGTACGATCGACTATATTATAAAAGACGATATCTTAAAGTTGACCGACAATAATAAAAAGAATAGTTTTGTTATTGTCCATCTCGCTTTAAGTTTCGTTCAGTTGTCGATTATTACGTACGTTTGATACAATTTACATTTACATCTTCGATTAAAGATAGATTGTTACCAAATAGGACGTTAAATGTCCGTAGAGCACACGTGTTACATGTTCTTTTAATACATTGTCTTTAAGAATTTACAAGCAAGTATAAATTTTTAACAGCTAACTTTCATACTAGGTTATTAGTACCTGTATTTTACCCTTATGTACCAGGTTATTAGTATCTTTGTATTACCATACAAAATCTATGCACAATATTGTTTATCTTCTAACGTTTTTATAAACATAAACATTGTAGCATTTGTTTACAATAGCGGCATTTTTATATCTATATTAATATTTAATTGTATTACTACTCGTAACAAAAAAACATTCACGTAATATACAAGAAAAGGAAGGTGGTTTAAGTCGGTTCTAAAAGTATTCGTCCACAAATGATTCACAAGCAGATATATTCGTACGTATTCGTATTGAAGTTAATGAACCCTAAGTAAGTAAAGCCGCTCCATTGAAGGGTTTTTGTAACGTCGACAGCCGCCTAAACAATGTTATCTGTTACAGTTTTTATAAACACACGTAAATTAAAAGGACGTGTTTGTAATATACATTCTAATACGTAGGCGGTACGTAATTCAATTTTCGGGGGTTTTTAATTTTGGGGTTCGCATCGTGATTTTTCGGATATATATTCTATATAATTGCATCTTTCCATTTCTTTATTTTATTATTTCAAGGACACCTGTACATATAATATATCGACAGATACATAACGATCGCCCTTTCTCACAATCATCCTGCACAAAAACCTAATGTCATAAACTCCTTAGTTCAGCCTTTTACACATCTAAAACAAATTTTCCATATCAAGAAATTAACCATGTTACCAAAACCTTTATCAACAATAATTATTCCAAACATGTTCCTTATCACCAAGATCTTAACCCGAGGCGGCCCAGTTTTGTTTCTCATCACACTTCTACCATTTCAAAACTAATTTACTTTATATACAAGACTGAATGACTCATTAAAATTCTTCCTAAAGATAACGTAAAAGCATCTTTAAGCCCCACTTCACATTATCGGAAGCCTTTTCTGTTAAGGACTGTAATCATCCAGAAGCCTCTCATGTTTACGGGATGCTATATACGTGTGGCAAAATGTACATTGACGAAACAAAACTTTCGGTGAGCACTTGTGTTGCTAAGCACGAGCTTTATACTAGGACACAGTGCATAACCGAGTCTGCACTTGTTGAACATAAGTTGCAAATTAGACACCAACTACGATTTGATTCTGTCCATATTCTATTCTATTAAATATTATGATAAATCTGTCCCTTCCCTTGGAATCATTTGTAGATGGTTAGCTGCTCTTAAAAGTGATGATATTAGCATATAAATCCCTGAACATCCGGGGCCTTCGTTTACAGTAACAGCGGCCGTCAAATAAAATTGTGTGAGATAGCTAATCCCGTAAACATCTCAACCGAAAGGGTACACGATATTTTGCATCAACATTTAAATATGAGAAAACTAACCTCGAGATAAGTGCTGCGTTTTGTTACTGTTGAGTAGCTACTAATTCGTATTAAAATTTGAAATAATAATGTGGCTAAGCCCAAACGAAATCCGAAACATTTTTTTTTGGAAGATGAAACCTAGATTACGTCACTATAAAAATACAGTCAAATCAATCAATTTCTTCTGATGAACGTGGAAGAAGTGTATGGAAATTAATGAGAATTAGGTTGAAAAACAAAATACGTATATTTTTTACCCTAAAATAAGTATTTTACTGAAAAATCACTCTTCCATTAAATCAAGCAGCTACATAAAATTATGAAAAAAGCTAGCATTATATATCAAGCTTAAATATAGCTGAACTTGTTTGAGTCATTAAATAATAAAATACGATATTCATTACGTATTTTTATACATTTTAAATTTCCCATTCAATTAACATAGTCATTCAATATAAAAAGCCTTATTTAAAATACTTTACCATTAAAATCTAAAGATATAAACAACACAAGGTTGCAAAAATTCACTAGCTTTTATCCGAATTAATAAGAGTTTTTAACTTGTCGTCGAAAACGGGTTTAAGAATTATTGTACCTACGCTTATTTTAATTTATAAAGCAGAAGTAATAATTTTGAATATGCTAATCGAATTGAAAAAAAAGTTGTTATATGCATAACGTTTTTTGAATATAATAGACAGAAAACATGAATTATGGAATGAATTAGATTGAGCTTTGGAATTATTACTAATACTGGGATGATAAATTGCTCGCTCAACATGGAATATATACAGAATTAAATATTCATGGCATTTAATAAAGTTTTTGGATACAAAACAACACACATCTTTCTAGGATGAATACAAACTTAGATATCCATTCTTCTGAATAAACATCTGCAATTTAGAATAAATCACGATCAACGAAACGTGAGAATTTTCGGAACATTGAATAATTAAATCGGATGGAATCGGAGACAAATGTATAACAAATACATTTTGTAACATATATATTGTTGAATGCAATCTGTTTCACACCCATAGTGTGCCTCCAATATACAACACTATTATAAAAATAAAGTTTAATTCTTTTAAAAGAAATAACTGTAACTATGTACAACGTCGATTAAAAATTACTTCATTGCATAATACTATGTTCTAAGATTAACGAAGGTCTAATGGATCAAGTCGTTTTAGTTCTCTATTATTTGTAGCACTGAGAAGGTTAGTCGCAAATGGCTTCACATGTATCATTTGGAGCTCACAGCTGTAATAGTTTTTTTAACTATAAGTGTACCTAAGTCGCGATGTATTACTTTGTTAGTAACATACTAAAGGGCATTACAAATTCTACGAAACATTTTGGCTTGAAATCGTTGTACCTTGATCGCTTGGCAAAGTCTATGAAGGTACCGCATCCATTATCAGAAGTACCATTAGGCTCCACGAAATAAATAAAAACATACAACCAACTTCTTTACTGATCGTAGACAACCGCTGTCATCTAACTCTGCTGCTTACAGTCTACCTAATAATATAATTAAAAATGAACATTTTTCGACCTATTTTAACTCCCTCGGTCGTCGATTCCATAACTGCTGGTTACTATAACGCTGTGGGGATCCCATATGTACTCGTGGCAGAGAACTTTTAAAAACCGTTCAGAGTTATAATCTGTCAACTCGATCCACGAATTAACCTATTGTTTAACGCACCTATTGATTAACAGGCAAAAATAAAGTACCTGATTTAACTGACTTCTCTAACGTAAGAGGTATCTTCAACAATTACATAGGTATAAAGCCATCTTTCGATCTCTCATCCGATCACTCCCCATTTTTATCAATATAAATGCTGAAGCACGGTCTGTTACTAAATCTCCCAAACTAACAAATCATCTGACAGATTGAAATTTGGTCAGGAACTTATTATCAAATTCTCTCAACTTAAATCTACTTTTAAATACGATATGCGTTATCTAAGCTGCAGTCCAACATCTACCAACTAATGGGAATTGGGCTAGGAGTAACGAAGACAAAGCGAGTGCGTTTACAGAGTATCTCAGTTCTGTTATCCAACCTAATGTACGAAAAGTTTCTATAACAGAAAAAAAATTTTACATTTTGACATTTTTAAGCCTCCCTATCAAATGAGGGAATCAAACCAATGCTCTATATTTTTAACTCTGTGATAATACCACTTTTCCATACAATGAAAAGTAGCTCTAATAATTCTAATACTTAAACCCAACAAAAATCCTAATGAAACTTCCTCGTACAGATCTACCAGCTTGCTACCCATAATCTCCAAAGTATTCGAGAGGCTACTACTAAACAGGGTTATACTTTTATAACTGAAAGCAACCTAATTTCAGACATACAATTTGGTTTCAGACACCAACAGCACTATTCAAGACGTCCACAGAGAGATTGGGAACACTAGATCTGCTTTGGAAAATAGAAAGAACTGTACTACAATATTCTTCAATATATCCCAAGCCTTCGATAAGGTATAGTGCGAAGGCTTATTATCAAAACTTGAGAAAAATTTTACATATCTCATATTCAGTCTTCTCCAATCATTTCTGTCAAATAGATTCTTCCAAATAAAATCTTCTAATGCTTACAGCTCTCTTAATTCTATCAACTCTGGGGTGCCATAGGGTAGCATCATCGGCCGCTCTCTGTGCCTTTTATATACTGCAGATATTCCAACGGATAAGAATACTGTTTTAATGGCCACTTGTCAGAACTCAGTCCAAGCCTTCCAACTTCTACAACGCCGTTTGAATAATTTCGAAAAATGGTGTAAATTATGGAGAATGAAAGTAAATAGCTCAAAAGTAAACAAAACAGTAAATGTATTTAGTTTAAGAAAAGGAATTATCAATGCAGTATTCATCAGCAACAACTTTATCTCCATAAAAACGGTGTAAATAGCTAGAAATTCACTTGAACTAACATCTAAATTGGAGCAAATACACATGGAAAAAAGGTGTCAATTGAGTATGATACATAAAAATGTTCTGGTTTCTAAATTGTAACTCGCACCTCAGCATAAAAAACAAATTGTTTATCTACAAGTCACAGTTAAGATCTATATGGTTATATGGAATTCCAATTTGGAGTACAGCCAGTCACTCAAAATATAAGGAATACACAAAGATCCTTACTAGAACTGCATCTAAAAACTTATATCAAGTCTTATATGATAAAACATGCGATAAATCAAAATTGTGAATTTAGATTTTTTCTTAAAATCACCTTGATTTATTATTATAAACTTCTTGTTATTTACAATAATAAGTAATAAATCAAATCGTTTCATATTTCTTCATTTCTCTAAATTATCTAGAATTCAATTTATGCAATTATTGTACAACTGATTACTTGTATTCTCAAGAGAGTGTTTTACAAATGCCTACTTCATGCATCGATTCGCAAAAGCACAGTTTTATTACACTATAAATTATAGTAATCCTAATGAATGTAACTGCTTTAGTGTCATCTTCATTTATAAATATATATATATATATATATATATATATATATATATATATATATATATATATAAATATATATATATAATCGGAAAACCTCTTTACCCCAGGGTATAAAGTGATTGAAATAACATTTCATGTGACAATTACAACTTAAACTACTAATCATCACAATATACAAATTTTACCCACTTTTTTCTGTCTCTCGCCATTCTTTTAGCGCCCATCCAATTCTTGCATTTCTTCTTTAGAATCGCGGCAACTTCATCATTCCACGATTTTCTTGGTCTTCCACGTCTTCTCCTCCTTTGTACTTTTGTTTCCCATATTGTTTTGTCTTGTCGTTTGTCATTCATACGGCACATGTGTCCAAACCATTTGAGTTGGTTTCTCTCTGATACCTTTAGGACTGGTTCGATACCAAGTTCTTCTCTTACTGCTTCGTTTCTTTTTTATGTTTGCGTGTAATTCCTTTAACTGCTCTTAAATATTTCATATCCATCGCCTGTATTCTGCTTTTCATTGCATTATTTAGTGTCCAGCTTTCGCTTCCATACGTCAGAATGGGTCTATAGATGGTTTTGTACACTGTAAGTGTCGTTTTCCTACTTATTTATTTTTTCTGTATCAACGTCTTTCTCAGGCTATGATAGACTTTCTTTGCCTTATTTATTCTATCGTTTACTTCGTATTCCATGTTTCCTTCTCTGTCCAGTATTATTCCTAGGTATAGCAAACGCCAATTAACTTTGCGCGAGGAGGGGCAAGTTCGCGCAGGATTAAAAGTAGTGGGGAGATTTGTATTTGGTTTTACATCAAATGTCAGATAATTCTAACCCCTCTTTATGATCCCCTAGCAAAGACATTATGTTCCGTCAAACGTCAATGACCAATGTATTATGACATGACAATTACTTGAGTAGTGGGGGTGGACGTTTTTAAAAACGGCTTCTGCGCTCCCCCTCCTCGCACCAACTTAATTGGCGCTTGCTATATTTATATGTCTTGATTTGTTCTATTTTTTATCATTTAGCTCGATATTAATTGTCGTATTTTCTTTGCCCACCACCATTACCTTTGTCTTACTTAGATTTATTTTAAGCTTTCTTCTTGTTAGCTCTTCTTCCTATATTTCCAAATTTTTTGTAGATCTATTTGTTTTTCCGCTCACACCATTAGATCATCGGCAAAAGCACAGTTTGACAGTACACCGGCTGTAATTTATAGTGTCCAACATGTACTGGGCGTACTCTATTGCTAGCAGCTTTTATAACGTCATCCATAATTAATGTAAATAATGTTAGGCTCATTAAACCACCTTGTCTTAATCCATCATTAATATTAAACATTTGAGATTGCAAGTTATCTTTCCTTATGTAGTTCCTATTATTTTGGTATAGGCTTTGTATACTCTTTCTCAATTTTTGTTCAACATTTCTATCTTGTAGCACCTTCCATACCTGTTTCTGTGATACTCGATCAAATGCCTTTTTTAGATCTAGGAATGCTAGATCCAGTTCTGTATTTTTTGATCTGGTTTTTTCAATCATTTGTTTGATCGTAAATATGTAATCGTGCGTACTTCTGCCTTTCCTAAACCCACTCTGCGTCTCTGCCGGTTGTGCTTCTATTACATTTCGTAGTCTTTTCTCCAAAATGTGCTCGTACGCTTTTACAACACTGAACAATGTGATACCTCTGTAGTTAGCGCAGTCCCTATTATCGCCATTTTTAAATAGTAGTCCAATTATTCCAATTCTTCAATCTTCTGGTATTTCCCATTCGCTCCATGCCTTATTAAATATGTACGTGATTATTTCTATTCCGCTTTATCCCAATGCTTTGATCAACTCCGGTTTTATGTTGTCATGTCCTGCTGCTCTGCCTATTTTTACTTCGTTCTCGTGTATATTATCTTCTGCGTCATCATCATCAGTTTGTGTAGAGCTCGCAGTTTCTATTCCCGAGGTATTTTCACTATCCATATTCCGGAGATCGTGAAAATACTCTCTCCATCTATCCATTATATCTTCTTCTTTTATTATTATACTGTTGTCATTTGCTTTCATGTGCCTTGTTGTATATTCTTTCCCTTTCCTCGAGTTCTTCAGTATCTTGTAAAATAATTTTTGATTGGTTCGGCTATCTACTTCCATTTTCCTACCGAACTCTTCCCATGATTTTGCTATTGCTTTGCATTTCCTTCACTAGTGTTCTTTGTTGTTTATATTTCGAGTAACTGTCTTCTGATCCATTTTGGAGGTGTTTATGCCACAATTTCTTTTTGTTTTTGACTTCTTCCTTAATACTGTCATTCCACCAACTTCTCCCGCATGTTTCCTTGGCTGTAGCTAAGATTATATTTTTAAAACTGCTCCATATTTGTTCTAAATCCATTGTTTTCCGTGTACTTCTTATTTCTTCTATTCTTCTATCTGTTAGTTCCCTATATCTGGGTGCTCTTTCTTCTTCTTGCAACTTATATGTTTTAATTACCTCTTTACTCTTTGTTTGTGCTTTCCGCGCTTTGGCTGTTGTTCTTTCTGCATGTATTCTAATTTTTGCCTCTATCAGGTAATGGTCACTCTAAATTTCTGGTCCTCTCTTAACTCTAACATCCAGTACTTCTGTTCTAAATGGTTTATTTATAAGTACATAATCGGTAATGAATTTTTCATTTCTTGGTTTGATTTCTCTTGTATTCTTGTGTCCTTCTTTGTGTGTAAAGAATGTATTTGTTATAATTAAATTATTTTCCATACAGAAATATATCATTCTTGTTCCGTTATTATTCTTATGTTCTTCTCCTTGTAGGCCTATAACGTATTCTGTATCATCAGTTCTCTTTCCAACTCGACTATTGAAATCTCTCGTTATTCGTTATTATTATTCTGCCATTATCGTTTTCTATTACCTCCTTCAGTTTTTCCCAGAATTCATCTTTCCTTTCTCGTGGTTCAACTTCACTTGGGCCATACTCTATTACTATTGTTGTGATGGTCTGCTCTTCCAGTTACATTTCGATTTTTAGGAATCTCTGTGACACAAATATCCTTCTCTTTATATTTCCTGTATGCTTTTGGTTTATTATACAGCCTACTCCTTCTTTCTGCTGCTTTGGGTTCTATGCTATATATCACCGCTATATATCATCATGTGTTTATCCATTTGCAATACACCTTGTCCTTTCTTTTTAGTTTCTGTGATAGCCAGTATGTCCAGTTCCGCATTTTCAAATTCTTTTATTAATTCTTGTTCCTTCCCATTCAGACTTCTTATATTCCAATTTCCGATCTTTATTATATCCTATTGTTGCCGTTTATTTTCTTCTTTCCTAGGTACCCATTTCTTACCCTTTTCTTTCTTCGGCGTTTTACCGTGTCGTGTATTATTTATGCATATTGTCAGTGACTTTTCTTCTCTGCTATTGTTCATTTCATGCCTATTTACCATTTTGTTATCTCCCATTTCTCTAACTGTTCTCTTTACCGTATCCGTTGCCATTTTCGTTGTCCCCATTGCCCCATCGTCATTTATTATTAGTTTTTTGGTGTCATTATTTCAAGCTTTTCTAAATTATTATTCCATCTCCATTATTTTCCTTCTATGACCAATTTGTTGTACCCAATGTTAACTGTTCTGCCTTCACTTCTCTCCTTTTTCGCCA
The DNA here is from genome assembly GCA_935421215.2 of Melolontha melolontha. Classification (NCBI taxonomy): domain Eukaryota; kingdom Metazoa; phylum Arthropoda; class Insecta; order Coleoptera; family Scarabaeidae; genus Melolontha; species Melolontha melolontha. The sequence goes on along the minus strand of OW285242.1, from coordinate 82,970,274 downwards.
TATTTCTTATTTGCTTTCCTTTTCTCTTTCTCTTTTTGTTACGTCATCATTAATATAAATCGTTTTTTAATTTCTATTTATTTCTCATAATTTTTGCTTTATCCTCTTCTTTCTCCAGTTCTACTAAGCAAGTTATTCTACCTAGTTTATGGGCTCCTCTGATCTCCACCTCTACTTCCAATTCTTCCTGAATCACTCTCTTCATCTTGTCTTTTAGTAATGTTGGGTCCTCTCTTTCTATTTTTAATCCAGTCACCACTATATTATGCCCCCGTTTCTCTCTTTCCCGCCATTCTATTTTATGGCATACTTCTTTAAACTTTCGTTTAATTCCTTCATTTTCTGTTTTGAGTTCTTTTCTGTTTTCCCTTTTTAGTACCTTGTTTTCCTCGCGTATTTTTCTTATTTCTTCTTTAATTTTTTCCTTGATCATCTTTTATTTGGGATTGTTCTGTTTTCATTTCCTTAACCATTTCTATTAGAAGATCTAATTTTTCTTCGTTTCTTTTACTTGTTTTCATTGGTGATTTGGTGTTTTTCTGGCTATCATAACTGCTTTTCACTTCTCTGAGTCTTTTCCTGCTTCCCTCATCCGTCAAATAATCGTCACTGTCCGTTTTCCTCATCGTAGTAATTATTTATTATGAGCGACTCCTCTATTGACATGCTGCCACTGATAACATCTCGCTCGAGTAATGTAATTTGGGTTGCCGGTCGGCGTCAGATATCGCCCGCAAGTCAACCTTTCGGACAAGCTCAATCTACCAACCGCTGTCAAATCGTCTTTAATCTATTAAATTATTTATCTCACCCTACGTTTCTGCTTTCACCTACAATTTCACTGTTTCCTCTCGCTTCACTTTCCACTTTAATACGTTTTCTGTATTCTTATACGCCAGTTATGGCCCGTAATTCGAACTTAATAACGTGTCGTTCAGAACACCGTGTTTACCAGCACAGTGACGCACACATAATGTCGTTTATAAATATTTAATCTTCGCTCTCTTGCTGGAGATTAAATTTTTTCAAGAAAAGGCACGAGTAACAGTTAGGAGTTAACCAATTATATGGATATCTATTCAAGCATTAAGTGAGGGGCAAAAATTAAAATTAGACTATTTAAATAAACTATCTAAGAGACAGAAACAAAGAGACAAAGGAATAAAAGAAAAGAGTCATAAACATAATCTACAATAGAATGTGGTAGAAAATTAAACATTTTTCTAGGGGGTGAACTTCTAAAAGATGGAAGAAACAAGATCGCTGAAAAGAGTATAGATTCAGAGTCAAGAAGTCAAGAAAAGATAAAAACAAGAAAAGGAAAAGACCAATACAAACATGAGGTAAAGTTGTGGCAAAAATACTTTCAAAGAAAGGGTTAATGATGCAAGAATTATAATATATAATACAAAAGTACATTAATATAACTAGGATAATTTATTCTTAAATAGTTAAAAAGTTATGAGCTAATTCTAAATAACACAACCGTACAATCTGTTCTTAGATAGGAAAACAATAACCACAGTAATTTGACCCAATATTTAATTAATTTGGCAACTCAGAAATTGACTTGCCTAATCATTCTTTTTAAAGTGCAACCAATTCAATATTACCACTGTCGTTTAAGAAGGTACACTCCGAGGAAAAATGTTAGGTGGTTGTTCAAAAATTTTACGTTTATTCTTAAATTAAATACATTTGATTGAAAAATACATAATTTAAAACAGTTAATAATCCCAACAGGTGTATAACTTTTGCGAAGACAATTTTAAATATTTTTAACAAATTCGAAGAAGATGGATAGTATTTCTTTAATGTTGAAATACCTATATCTAAGATAGTAAAATTAGTGTATCAAAAAAGGTAGAAAATGTAACAAAAAAGTACAAATAGATTTTACCACATAATGAAATTGTAGAACGTCCTGACATTACTTCTAATGAATTACCGAACGTAACGCACGCATTGGGGCCATTTCAGTATCACGATAAAAACAAATAACACGTCGTGGTATCTTACGAATACATGTTTTTATAAAATAGAGCAATTTATCTTAAAAAGCAATAGTGGAAAATTCTTGTAGGTAATAAATATGTTACTATTTCTTTAATAATCCCAATAACTTTTGGACTGTACAATTATCTGACAACATCACTACCGGAATTAAAGGACTGAGGAAGGGAAGATAGTGTCTTCCCTTCCTCAACAAACTTTTGGAATCTTTTAAAGCAAGGCTATTTTCATATGAAGGAGGATTATTAGAGTAGCAACTGTTTGAGACCCTCAATTTAAAAGAAAAGGTTTTCGTAATACTGAAAATGATGTCGGGGTTACTTTTTTCTAGATCAAGAAATGTTTAATATTATGAAGAAAGTACAACCTGAAAATAAAGAACAAATGCCTGTAATCGACACAGACGTTAGTCCACATCAAAAGTCACTTTCATTATTTGGATTTTTGCAAGAAAGAATAAGAGAAAGTAAAATCAATTACAGCCGATGTAATAATAACTATAAGGCAAAACCCTTGAAACTTTTTCGTCTTTGCTATTGGTATCCATAATTTAAATAAATTATCTATTTTTGAATAAAATATATTTAATTTAAGATTTTTGTAAGAATAAAAATTGAGAAATATGTGACATTAAAAAATTTTATTTTCTCTCCTTGGCATTCTATTTAAGAGTTAATGCATTGTTTGTACGTAGATTTTGGTGTATAACTGGTTGCCTACTATATGCCACCATGCATTTATGTCTATGTGTAATTGGAAATAAAAAAATAGCCGTCAATGCATTATACCTATGAGAAAAACCCGGTATATATAAACTACTCAAAAATGAATAAGGAATTTTTACTTTTTTGTATTTTTTAGATAGTATGGGTAAATATTTGTAGTGTATTATATTAGATACATAATTGTACACAACAATTTAAAATTTTCAAGTATATTTATTCAGAAAAATCATTAGATTACTAAGAAATTATCAAAAATGAATTAAGCAACATTTTTAACAATTGCTAAAATAAACATTTTTCTGTAACAATTAATTCTAAAATCGTGTATAATGGCCACGGACATCTCTCACAGCTGTACATCTTAGGGGCATACTCATAATGCAATTATTAATGTGTTCTTGTGACACTCTTCTCCAACACAGAGGTAAAATTTCCCGCAAGTGTTGCACGTTAACTGGGGGTGGATTATGTCCGTTGAGCTGCTCTTGAAGTCTGTCCCAAATGTGCTCAATTGGATTCAAGTCGGGAGACGTTGGTGGTAAAGGTAGATGGTTAATATGGAGGTCATTTATTGCTTGCATTGCAATTTGTGCACAATGAGGTCTTGCATTATCATCAATAAAAACCATGTTTTCATCCACAGCCTCACGAAAGTCGGCCACATATTGCTGAATAATGTCATCTCTGTATATGTGTCCATTGACATTGTTTTCAAAGAGATGGAGGTTCGTACGTCCATTCAAACTAATGCCCGCCCACACCATGATACCACCGCCGCCAAAATGCACCACAGCTTTTGTAAACTCGCGCCTATAACGGTCTCCTCGAGTTCTGCAGACCCTTACTCAACGATTATCACTAAATAAGCAGAATCTGGATTCATCGGTGTATAAACCATGCTCCCATTGAAAATTTTCTGCTAGTCGTTGGTGAACCCAAGTTCTTCTAGCCATTCTATTGGCATTAGTTAATTTTGGGCGTCTCACAGGCCTGCAGCTATGAAGATCCATTTCCCTTAGACGGTGTCTGATGGTTTGATCCGAAACTCTAACTCCAGTGGCGGCACGTAACTGTGTTTGCAACCATACAGCACTTCTAAACGGATTCATCCTTGTCTGAATTCGTATGTAGCGGTCTTGTCTCTGATTTGTTTTCCTCTCAGATCCACTACCGGGTCTTCTCCTTGCAGATCCTACCTGTTGGAATCTTGTTAGAGCCCTACTAACAACACTTGGAGACACATTAGAAATTGCGGCAAGTTCTGCTCCAGATTGCCCTCGCTGATGCAATAACGCAATTAAATCAAAAGTTTCTTTATTTAAATGACGCCTTGGCATCGTGAAAATGCGAAATGACGTTTAAAATGAATAATACTTGTCAAAAAATGCGATTTTTATAATTTTGTATTCTAAATTAATTTAAGGTTAAAATACAAGTTTCAATATTTTATCACACAGAAAAGACATTTACCAAATAAAATGTCCACAAACGACTGTGGGTCTTCTAATTTATCAGAATAATTGAAACATACATGAGTAGGTAAACCCCACCAGTTTTGTATAATACAAAGGTATTTTTAATAATATAAAATATTATTAAAAATCTGGTGTGAAGAACACAAATGCAGGTTCACTATTAATATTTTCTGTGAACATGTCCGAATATATCCTATCCCTATAAAATATTAATAGTGAACCTGCATTTGTGTTCTTCACACCAGATTTTTAATAATATTTTATATTATTAAAAATACCTTTGTCTTCTAATTTATCTATAGTTTGAGAAAATACGTTAAATTTAATCGAATTAATTAGATCTGTTAAAAAAAGATCTAATTCCCTATTCATTTTTGAGTGGTTTATATATATATATATATATATATATATATATATATATATATATATATATATATATAGACCTGTAGTCTTTGCCGTTAGAACATGTAAGTAATGGAAGGATAATTGTTTTTTAGGGAATTCAGCTGGATTCCCCAAAAAAACAATTATCCTTCCATATATATATAGGTAAAATTCCTTTGAGTATAAAATACTGGATCAAATTTTCTCTAATATGTATATAATTTCACTGTTAATAAAAACAGAATTTGGGTCAACTTATCAAATGAGACGATTTATTGCTACGTAACGTTTCGAAACTGTATCTGTTTCTTCATCAGACCTCATAAAACATTTACAATATAAAATATGAAAATGTATTTACCCTAGCAATTAATGAAGATATCAATTAAAATTCATATCTAATTATATTTTAGATATGACAAAAACTTATTGTGAAGAGTATAAAACATGTTAACTAGGACATTTAATACAATAAAAAAAATATAATAACTTTTACTAGGCTTTCTTCGCCCTTATTGACGGGTTTCTTTCGCATAGACTGAATTTCAAAACGTCCTAGTCAAAGTGCGCTGACATCAAACCATTATATTTTTGTTATTGTTTTAAATTTCCTATTTAACATATTTTATACTCTCCACAATAAGTTTTTGTCATATCTAAAATATAACTTGATATGAAGTTTAATTGATATCTTCCTTCTTTCTATTATAAAATCGCTTAGCAATATTTAATTGCTCGTGTAAGCACATTTGCATATTGTATTGTGTGTAGCTAATTTGTTATTAATTTATCAGATCTGATGAAGAAACAAATATAATTTAGAAACGTTACATAGCAATAAATCGTTTTATTTGATACATTAACCCAAATGCAAGTTTTTATTAACAGTATTTAACAAATCGTTTCCATGGCTTTTTTGAATAGGTATAGTGAAGTTAGTTAAAATAAGTTTCGAAAATTTGGGAAATGTAAATTGAAGTGCCTCTTTTTAAACAAAAGATTGAAAATATTTATATAATAACTTTCTTAAAACTTAAAACGTTTTATCTTTTGCAAATTTTTAACATAATTCTACTTATAAATTAAAATAAATATCTTAATATATAGTACACGAAATTACTATATTTACTTAAAAAGTAAATGCCAGAAGTCAACTAATTTTTATCTATAAATATTTCAAGTACTAATATTGTATTTTTAATTGAAATATTTATTATAATTTGACATTTAAATATATCGATATATCATTTGCGCAATTAAACTCTATTCTTTGTGAGTATGGAAAATACATCTATATTCTATACTTTAAAGAGTATAAGTAAAATACCATTACAATAATATATATATATATATATATATATATATATATATATATATATATATATATATATAGTAAATAATAAATAATATTCTGCCATGTTATATTTATATAGAGACCTTGTCTATTTTAGCAAGAACTCCTTGAATATTGTACGAGTATTTCTGTGAAAATCTTAAACAGGTTAACATTGAAGGAAAATTGAGCAATCTACAGGTGATTTAAATTAACTTATAAATACGTATATATCTTTTATTCTATTGAAAGTCATTTTTACACTACCTCGGTATTTTAAAGGTTCCCCCTAATAGATAAAACAACTTCTAAAATGGTGGCGTTTACTATAAGGAGAAACCTATTTAAATAAAATATTTACATTTATCATAATACTGTATGGAACAAAACATTTTCTCTTACATTTAACAAAAACACTTTTGTAATGCTTAAGTAATTTTAATTGTTCCTCTAAGTTGGATATATTTAACTACTTGCACATTGCAACGATATCCTTAGTTAATAGTGTGATGTTATAGGTTAATTTGATCATATAGGTTAAATACTCTCAAATTAAAGGCGAAAGCGGATTTCCGTCATCCATTATACACATTATGCGTGCAATAATAGAGCCGCTATCGTCTCCTCTGTTTTTAACGAAATCTTTGCTTTGTTGAAAACTTTGTGTCATCTAAATACGTTTTTATATAACATAACAACTTATACACTGGGTATACACGCCACGTAAATTCTGTGCAACGTAAAAATAGAAAACAGGCGTGCACTTGCAAAAGTCGACTTAGGTGTGATTTATTGTTAACGTTGATAGCCCTGTAATATACCGCTTCCCATGTTAGATAAACAACCATTTAGAAAGTTTTGACACAAATACAATCCATAGTTCCAGTTACCAAGTTGCACCACATTATGGAACCATATACCAACTGTACGCGACGACATTTTAGAGAAGATTACATGTACATCACAAAATATACAACTGTGGTTATATGTTGACAAGACGACAGATCGTAAAAATATTCTATCGTTAATATTATAGTATGTGTCCTGAACTCTTGGCAACCGACATTTCCATTGCCACTAGCTAGCAAAGGACTCACTGAGTGCATTGGAACTACAATTACAAGATGGTGCTGGAAACGTTAGAAAAAATTTAATGTGTCAACAAGTCAAATGTTGTTGTTTGTGACCGATGGTGCCGCGATAATGCGTTCAGTTGGTCGTTCACCTTTACAACATGGTTGTAGATTGTTACATGCTACCCGTAAACTGCATAATTGAGATATATTGTGGCAGAAACTATTCGACAACGTTCTCCCAAGATAGATGCTTTAGTACCGAGCACAAAAAAGGTTTCTCAAAATAAGATTAAGAAGGGAAGTGGAACAATTCCTAGCAGAAGCGCAGAGGGGTTTTCGAAAAGGTAGAGGTACCCAAGATCATGTTTTTACTATTAAGGAAATTATAAACAGAACTTTGTCAAGATCAAAAACGGCGTACCTGACTTTTTTAGATATGGAAAAGGCTTTCGACAGAATACCAAGGAAAAAATTATGTGAATTTCTAGAGAAAAGAAGCATCAATAATAAGCTAACTAGAGTTATAAAATGCCTATACAAAGAGAACAAGAATTGTGTGATCAGTAAGAACATGAAGTCGGAATTATTTAGTACTAGAAAGGGAGCAAGGCAAGAAGGAAGTTTAAGCCCACTGCTGTTTGTAATTTTCATGGATGAATTAATCAGGTACACTAAGCAAAGTATTAAACCATTGTATATGGGATACAGAAATCTGGAACGGATCGATATCTCGGAGAGGCGCACTCCGAGACATCGATCCGTTCCAGATTTCTGTATCCCATATACAATGGTTTAATACTTTGCTTAGTGTACCTGATTAATTCATCCATGAAAATTACAAACAGCAGTGGGCTTAAACTTCCTTCTTGCCTTACTCCCTTTCTAGTACTAAATATTTCCGACTTCATGTTCTTACTGATCACACAATTTTTGATCTCTTTCTATAGGCATTTTATAACTCTAGTTAGCTTATTATTGATCCTTCTTTTCTCTAGAAATTCCCATAATTTTTCCCTTGGTATTCTGTCGAAAGCCTTTTCCATATCTAAAAAAGTCAGGTACGCCGTTTTTGATCTTGACAAAGTTCTGTTGATAATTTCCTTAATTGTAAAAACATGATCTTGGGTACCTCTACCAATGAAACTTTAGAAAAATATAGGATGAAAATGAATAAATCTAAGAGTAAAACTATGGTAATATCAGACGAAAAGAAACACATAAATATACGACTAGGGGATGAACCATTAGAACAAGTAGACCGCTTTCAATATCTGGGAATAATGGTTGACGAAGCAGGCAGTCAAGAATTGGAACTAAATAATAGAATAGGAAAAGCCAACAAAGTATCACGCAATGAGAAGGGTCTTTATAAAGACGAAGGAAATAACTAAAGAGACTAAGATAAAATTGTATAAATCAGTATACAGGCCGATACTTACATATGGTTGTAAGACATGGGTGTTATCTAAGCGGGAAAAGAGCAAGGATCAGGTCGTTCGAAATGAAATTTTTAAGGAGAGTTAAAGCAGTGACTAAAGAAGACAGATTTAGAAATGAACAAATAAGAGGTGACCTGGAAATAGAATCCATAAAGAAATATGTGGAACGAAGGCAATTAGTGTGGTGGGGACATCTGCAGAGGATGAGTAACGTAGTCCCTGTTAAAAGGATTTGGGAAGCCAAATCACTTGAGAAAAAGATGAGAGGTATACCAAAAGTGACATGGGATAGCGTAATTGCGAAAATTTTGAGAAGGAGAGGAAATACATGGATGGAAGCAAAGAAAATGGCGCAAAATAGGAAGGACTGGAACAATTACTTAAAGAGTTAATTTAAGTTTTACCTACATCCTCACGGGTAGAAAGAGATTTGATTATATATACACAGTGTCCCGCATCGTTATGTTCAAATTTTAGGAGTGTAAAGTAGACTTCATTTCAAGTAACAAAAACGCAAAACTTGTATATCCATTTTTATTTGTTTCAAAGTTACAGATGTTTTCCGAAAATAAATAAACACGTGTCGTAGTGCATACAGTAATTTCTTGGAGATCTACAAAAAAGAGTACTGGAAATTGATTTATGATAAAGAAGGTTCTTACTTATTTCGTAAGTGCTTAACCATGAATATCATACAATAAACAAATGTTCAGATGACTGTTAACGTTGCATTTTTTAATAAAGGATTACATTACGTTTCAGTTCTTTATTCAAAATGCCTTACCGATTTTCCGATTTTCCGAAGAGTATGTGGACATGCAATTTGTGTATGGCTACTGTAACGGCAGTGCACCTCAAGCAGTTATTGAATACCGACATCGGTTTCCCGATAGGCGCATTCCTCATTACAGAACGTTTCTAAAGTATGAAAATTGTTAGAATATTTTTCAAGAAAATTTTTATGAAAATTTGCTTGTAAATTTATTGCAAAATTTCGCATCATGTCATACAGGCCTTAATGCCTAATTAAAAGAAATACTGTATTTCCCAGCATTTTAATATATACAATTATACTTACGTGCGATAATGCACATATACTAAATCATAATACATCCTAAAGTTAACTTAAAAATGTTGGTGAAATATTACAAAAAAAGATTTGTATGAAAAAAACTTAATTGACAATTTTGTAGAATAATGAATCCAATTAATATTCGAGAAAGAAAGTGATATATCACTATAATCTACATTACCTACAACCACGTATTATTCTTGGGAAATTACGTAAAGGCGAGGATGTAAAATATCATCTATGTAATGTCTTATAAACAATAAGAACTACTGAAAACAATCATCGTTATGTGGAATGCAAATGAAGCATTATCGTAACGATAAATTTATAGATATACACGGATATGTAGCAGGATATAATGCATATACACTCATCATTTATACAAGCAACAAAAGATGTTTTACGACAACCAATCGTCGATCTTGTTTAATGAATCACGTTCTTGATCTTTAAAATACATACGGTTTTGCTGGTTGTCATAAGTAATCAACGCAATTAACAATACTAAAAATGTGTTTTATAAGTGCTAAGTATAGTTCAGAAGGTAGAATTAAGATTTTAATGAAGTTAATAAATGCATATAAATTACAAATATTTCAGTATCCGTTTTGAATTGCTAAAAAGTTGTTTTCTTTAAAAGGCAGTGACAAGATCGACGATCGATACGACGTAATTTGCAACTGACACTATGATTTGTTTTAAAGTTTAAATACTTATTTATGCTTTTTCTTTAATACCAGTCAATTGTCGACTAACACAAGCAAACAACGTAACATATTTAGACTTCTACCTAAGGACCAGTTTTGCAAGGTGTTTGATTAAAAAAAAAGAAAGAAAATATTATTAACGAAAATTTTCCCACATATATAGATTTAAATCTATTCTGTTTTTTCATTTAATGTTAGCCATCGGTTTTTGTCACAGATTCCTTACTGCTGCCATTTTTCACGAGGCAAGATAAATCTTCCATGAAGTCGCCATTTCTTCTCAAAATATATTTAAATAATGCCCCATATAGTTCAATGGCGCGAGTTCTCATGTATTCAATGGATTCATCTAACTTTATACGAACTCTTGAATACCCGTTTTTAATGATTTATTATGTAAAACTAAAGCCTTCTTTGTAAACACTCGGCGATGTAAATCTGTGTTAATAGTATTTTCATAAAAAGCGGAATGACTTCGAAATTCGCATTGGCAAATTGTGGCCTAGACAATGTAGAAAGTTGTGAATCATCGTCAAAAATAAGATAGCATTTCCTTTTTTCCGCCAACAACTCGTACAGGAATCTACACCTTCTATTTCTGTATTTGTGATTTCTGCTTTTTAGATGATTATAAACACTAAGGTCAAACAATTGAATGATGATCGAAATAAATGTGGAAAACAAATGCTTAATTTTATTGAAATTTGGAAAAAATCACAGCGAATATTGAATTCCGCGCAGTCGGCGACCGTTACACGATAATGGACTATTTCATCGTTTGTCAAATGTCACTAATTTTTTTATTAGGAATTATTTTTTCTTACTTCCACAATCATGCAGTCACCCGATGGATTCGACTCCGTCCGAAGTTGAAAATACAACCGAGATCAGAGCTGGGACTAAAGGTGGGCATTCTTGGCAGTCGCCCAGTGTGCCAAATCCAAAGGACGTCAAAATTATAGTGGTCAGAAACAAAAAGAGTAAAATATATGATTAATTTTTATTGAAAACCGACAAAAGCAACATCATCATATTCCAATTTTAATTTTAAATAAAAAGCGCCACGAAGTCAGCCTACTACTAATACTATGCTATAGTAGTAGATTGGCTACTCTTTCTACTATTTTTGACTTAGCAAAAAGTACCCGTCAGCAAACCGCAGGTGCATCTGAGATTGAAGTGGATCCAAATTTTGCCTTGCCAACACAAAGGTATAGAGTTAGAAAACAAAGAAGGAATTTGAGTATGAAATGTTATTAACCTGTAGAGGATCCCAAACAAAAATATAAAATCGAAACTTGTTTTCACCTGATAGATGTAACTACAAATTCTATAGAGCAACGGTTTTTTCAACTTGCAGAACACACCAATAATTTTACATTTTTATGTACTGTAATGAAGTATTATTTAGTGATGTAAAGTTTTCAAACATCTACGGTGGAACTAGCTGGTGAGATCAATAATTTCTTCGATTTTATATAAAAACAAAGTCCTTTGGAAGTTTTAGAACTAATTACAGACCTATGCACCTAGTCTAAAACTGGCACTCAGGATTCAATTTACGCTACCAATATTCGTTGCTAATAGCAAGAGAAGTTCTTTGAAACTCAAGTTAATAAAAAAATTTATAAGAACAACAATATTATAAAATCGTTTAAGTTACCATGCAAATTTTAGTAATACAACATAACCTCAGTGACGAGCTAGATGTATATGAAATAATTAAGAAATTTTGTGAAATTGAAGTGAGAAGAAAAGATGTTTTAGTTTAATTTTTTAAATTGTTGAATAAAACTTTTCCTTTTGTTCAGTCAGTATTTACCTTGACATTAATAATGTTTTAAATGTTTTACAATACAATTTATGGACGTTTAATGGTTATTACATTATATTCTTAAATAAACTCTCTGTTCATTTCTCTCTGTGTGATTTTACGTTAATATCGATGGTGTTTTTATTATTTTCTAAATATTATATTTAACCACAAACTCTATGGTAATTAACTGGGGAGGGGGACAAAAATTTTACCTTTGGTTTGGAAAGAATTTTTAAATAAAAAAGAGGTTGCAGATGTAAAAATCTTCATGAGTTCGATAGATTCACATTCTTAATTATGTTTATGACCTTGTTAATAGTGGAAAAGGTATGATTAGTAGTTTAGAAATTACTTTGATTAATAAAAATGCATTTTCTATAGCAAAATAATTTTAAACTATACCCATCACATTTTACATTGGTATATAATAACACAATTGAAACATTTGAAGATAAAAATGAAACACAGGGGAAGAAATGTAATGATGTAATATGTATTCCACATTTCTTGATCAAAACTAATGATTGTAAAACACTGCTCAATAATGAATTTAGATACCTTTAAAATTTTACAACTTATTCTGAGAAAAACCAACGACCATTAAACATCGTCTTCCTTTAAATATAAAATTGCATAAGAGAATTATAGAAAAAAAAATTATGAACAGTTAAGGTCAAGAAGATTGTAATAATAATAGACAATAACACAATAATAGAAAAAATATTTACGAAGGCTACCTGACGCTTATATTATAAGGTAACATAATGATATCATCAACGAAACGTAAAGAAATTCGAGCTCCGGCCCAAGTCCTATTTCTCAAGGTTCCCTCGGTCAATCCACCTACGATCTTGCGAATGACAAACAACAATATGCAAATGTTTATTTTATTGTTATTTTAACAAATACTGATTTATGTGATAATTTTTTGGGTTTTCAAGCCAGCAATTAACATATGAGTATATTCATGTTCAATTCATCAGTGTAGTGTAATATACGTAGGTATTAAAAACAAAAACTAAATTGGCATCAATGACTTTGTAACAAAAGGTGTTTCGTTCTGAAACGAATACATTAAAGATTTCTGTTGTGTTACACATAAATTATTAATAGAGAAAACTTAAACATTAGATAGTATAATAATGGCCAATCAAATATTATTGATAATTTAAAGAGTTCGTTAAATTAATTAAATTACCAGAAAATTTTTGTCAGTTATAAAATTTCTAATAATATATTTTAAATTATATGAAGCGATGGAACTCATACTAAATATTCAGAAATATATAAACGACACAGCATTCTGCTTTTAAATGTAAGCTTATTATAAGAAAGCAGTATTAGGAAAATTGATGAAAGGAATACATTAACACCTCTAAAAATAAATAAGTTCTAAATCATACCACATTACTAAAAAGAATAATTAGTTGTTCGACTATTCTGTCAAAACTTTATTGAACAATTTCACCTCTAGTTACTTTTAAAATACATAAGAGAGCTACTATACACATCCGTATTGCAAAAAATCTTTGGCAGATGAAGATTACCAGTGTTTCAACCGTGTAAAATATATATATATATATATATTTATATTTTAAATTCTTTGAGAAAGGCATCACTTGCCGAAACATGTAAGATTGTTTTAAATATATGCATTTTGAAGTAAAACCAGACCTTAAATCGCCAAATAATTAAATCTACCACAACATACAAAGGTCACGAAATAATTATCTTTATATATATATATATATATATATATATATATAATATTTTCGTGACCTTGGTATGATATGGTAAATTCAATCAGTTGGCGATTTAAGGTCTGACTTTACTTTAAAGTATATATATTTAAAACAACCCTACATGTTTCGGCAATGATGCCTTTATCAAGGATATAAAATATAAATGACAGTATACAAATGTCATATAATTGAGTTGCTATGGATAAAATTATTCAAAGATACATTCCAATTGAATAATAATAAATCATGCCTTAGTATTCCAAAAACAGATAGACAACAAAAACAGGGAAAAGCAAGACATGAGTTATTATTATGTATGCGCCCGTGGAGCGTCTTAAGATGCAAAGTTGTCGGCATTCGCCTTAAACGAGAAGGAAAACCACGAAAGCCTACTCGGACAACCAGACAGGAATCAAAACACGGAACAGTCAGCATGATAAGCAAATGTATATGATATTTAAATGTAATTGATATTTAAATAACTTAAGATATATAATTATATAACAAAAAAAATATATTATGATGGTAAATTCCAGATCGTTACACACTTAAGTTATGGTATATACTGCTTAAATTTTTTATATAATTTCTGTTGTTAATTGAATTTTTTTCCTGTTTAATACTAATACTTTCTTTAATATCTCTTTTCATTGTGTGTTGTTCTTTATCAATTATCTGTGTGTTTTCAAAATCGAAATGGTGATCGCGTTGTAGTTTGTGTGTAGATAAAGCAGTTTTGTCTGTTTTAGAGTATTTGTGGGCTTGTATTATTTTGTATAAATATTGTTTCGTTTGGCCTATGTAGTAACTATCGCAATCGCGACATGGTATTTTATATATGACATGTGTTTCTCGATTTTTTTCTATTTTAGGTTTAAGTTTTGAAAATAAATGTTTATTAGTATTACTAAGTTTATATGTTGTAGCTATATCATATTTTTTTAAAGTGTATTTAATTTTTTCTGATAGTTGTGGAATATATGGAATCGTGATATATGTTGTGTCATTGTTCAAATTTTTATTGGTGTCTGCAGTGTTGTATATTTGGTGTACTCTTTTTTTAATTGTTTGGTCTATAAGTTGTGGTGGATAATTATTATCTGTTAAGATTGTTTTAATTTTCTTGATGTTATCTTTTCTGTATTGAGTATGTGACTGATTGAACTTACGATACAGGCTGTCCCGTAAAAAACGCCAACATTCATAATTCCGTTATTTATTGTCCGGTTTTATTTAAACAAAAAGTAAATTTAATAGCATCAAAAACACTATAAGATAGTAGTGTTTTATTTGTTTTCAATTGTTTTCATTAATGTCAAACGACAGTCAAGTTTTTTATTTTAAATGGCATCATATATATTTTTGGCTATATTCGGATTGGTTTTTTTTCTGAATTCAACGATGTATAACATGTTTATTTTTGATAAACGTTTATTGCAAAAAAAACTTTAAAAATTTCATCTTTGTCTTCCATTATTTATAAATATTCGAATGTGTCATGAAACATTGGAAATGTAAGTATTATAAATATTATTATAAGAAACAAAACACTTTACAATAAATGTTGAAATTGCCCGCCAACTTGTTCAACACATATCGCACATCTCCTAATTACTCCAAAGGTGGCATTTAAAAGACAAGCGGCAGGTACTTCTTGACAAGTGTTAATAATTCTTTGTCTTAAAATGTCAACATTTTCTGGAGTTGTTAAATAAACTCGATCTTGTAGATAAGCCCACAACCAAAAATCGAGGGGCGTAAGATCCGGTGAACGCGCAGGCCACTCGATAGGACCGGATGTTCCTATCCACCTATTTCCAAATTGGGTGTTCAACAAATCAGTATTTACTCTGGCGTTGTGCGCGGGAGCCCCATCTTGTTGAAAAAATATTCTATTTAAATTTGCCAAAGGTAATTCGTCTAAAAAGTTTTGGAGATTTTCGTGTAAAAGTGTAGTATTTTTCTTGATTTAAGCAACCATCTATGAAAAATGGCCCAATTAATTGATCACCTAAAATGCCACACCAAACATTTACGTTGAAACGTCTTTGAAAATTATTTTCAATTACAAATCTCGGATTGTCTGCACTTCACGTCGATGTATGTTTCTATTAAAAATACCGTTGTTGCTAAAAGTGCATTCATCAGACCAAATTATCCTTCTGTAAAAATTCGGGTCTTGTTCTAATGCATTTAAATAAAAACGACAAAACTGGATTCTTCGGCCAGGATCGTTTTGTTCTAATGCATGAACTTTTCGAGCTATGTACGGTTTAAGTTTGTGTTTTCTTAAAATACCATGAACTGTAGTTTTTGATACCCCAATATTATGTGCAATTTCGCGAATCGAAGTTCGTGAATTTTGCTGTACTGCAAGAAGAACATCTAATTCCTTATCTTCGGAGAATTTCCGTTTTTGTGTTTTTGGTTTGGTAAATGATCCATAATTTCTTAAATTCTTTTCAATTCTCTGAAATATTTTCGAACCTGGAAGTTCTCTGTCCGGAAAACGAGCACTGTACCGACGAACTGCTTGAAGGCGATTTTTATTACATTCAAAGAACACTTGTAACATGTCCGTTAATTCATTGTTATTCATTTTTAACGAAAATACGCTTTTTGTTGCGGCAAAACGTTCAAACAGGATAATACAGAAAACTTAGTAAAGTCAAACTGACACTTAAGGCACATTGACATAATGCTAGTGGACTGGGCCAAGTCTACTATAATGAAAGATGAAATTTATAAAGTTTTTTTTTTATTTTTTATTATTAGGAGATGTGCGATATGTGTTAAACAAGGTGGCGGGCAATTTCAACATTTATTGTAAAGTGTTTTGTTTCTTATAATAATATTTATAATACTTACATTTCAAATGTTTCACGACACATTCGGATATTTATAAATAATGGAAAACAATGATGAAATTTATAAAGTTTTTTTTTTTGCAATAAACGTTTATCAAAAATAAACATGTTATACATCGTTGAATTCAGAAAAAAAAATGCAATAAAATATAGCCAAAAATATATATGTTGCCATTTAAAATAAAAAACTTGACTGTCGTTTGACATTAATGAAAACAATTGAAAACAAATAAAACACTGCTATCTTATAGTGTTTTTGATGCTATTAAATTTACTTTTTGTTTAAATAAAACCGGACAATAAATAACGGAATTATGAATGTTGGCGTTTTTTACGGGACAGTTTGTATATATATATAAAGATTCTACATCAATTGATATAATTTTGTGATCAGTTGGTACTTTTTGTTCTTTGATGAAATTTAGAAATTGACACAACAAATTAAAATTCATAATTGAAGAAGAAATTAATAACAGTATTAATTTTCTTGATATTTCTTTAACCATGATGGACAAAGTACTATTTATACAAATTGGTACAACAAACCCACAGCTTCTTTTCGATATATGAATTACCACTCAAATGCACATACAGTATTCAATAAAATGATTATAAATAATCTGACTTATAGAGCAGTAAAACTATCACATACTTAATACGAAAAAGATAACATCAAGAAAATTAAACCGATATTAACAGATAATAACTATCCACCACAACTTATAGAACAAACAATTAAAAAAAGACCAAATATACATCACTGCAGACACTAATAACAATTTAAACAATGAAACAACATATGTCACGATTCTATATGTGCCACAATTATAAGAAAAAATAAAATATACTTCAAAAAAATATGATAATGCTACAACATATAAACTTAGCAATACTAATAAACGTCTATTTTGAAAACTAAAACCTAAAATAGAAAAAAATCGAGAAACATATTTCTTCTAGAAAATACCATGTCGCGATTGAGATAGTTACTACAAACTAAACAATATTTATGCAAGTGAATATAAGCCCACGAATACTCCAAAACAGACAAAACTGCTTTATTTACACACAAACTGCAATGCGAGCTCCATTTCAATTTTGAAAACACAGATAATCGATAAAGAACAACACACAATGAAAAGGGAAATTAAGGAAATGATTAATATTAAACAAGAAAAATATTAAATTAATAACAGAAGTGACATAAAGAATCTAAGCAGCATATACTATAACTTAATAATGTAACGGTCTGCAATTTACCACCATATATTGTACATATTTAAATATATATCTTGTGTTATATAAATATACAACGCACTGCGTATCTTGCCGGCAGTCCCGGTTTCAACCCGAGTCTGAGCTGTTCCAGTAGGTTTTCGTGGTTTTCCTTCTCGTTCTAGGCGAAAGCCGACAACTTAACATTTTAAGTCGCTCCATGGGCGCAAGTGTAATAATAACTCATGACTTACCAATCCCTTTGTAATTGACGTCAAACTTTTGCTAGGACACGAACTATTATTATTTGAATTGAATGTATTTATGAATTTGTATCTCTCACCATGACTGCGTCATATATATATATATATAACTTTGACATTAATATACTCTCATTTATAATCTTTGATAAACTTAATATTTACGGAAACATGTAAGAGATTATTTTATACATATTAAAGTAAAACAGACCTTAAATCGCCGACTATTTAAATCAACTATATTATACAAATGTCAAGAAATAATGATCTATATATATATCAGGCGCGGCTCGTGATGACGTATTTGGGAGTGCATGTACAATGATGCGAGTGCTTCGTGTACTAATTGTAGCGTTTTCTTAGTAAACACCGAAAACACACGAGGCACTCGCATCATTGTACATGCACTCCCAAATACGTCATCACGAGCCGCGCCTGATATATATATATATATATATATAAGGTAAACTTAATAAGTCGGCGATTAAAGGTCTGGTTCATTACTTCAAAGTATATATATATTTAAAGTAACTCTACATGTTTCGGCAATGATGCCTTTGTCAAGACAATACAAACTATAAATGCATTTATATTTTGTATTCTCTTGACAAAGGCATCATTGCCGAAACATGTAGAGTTACTTTAAATATATATACTTTTTTAAATATATATATATATATATCCATTAATCCTTGTCTTGATATTACCACCCGATCGAGTTCTATAATTCTGCAAATCAACTTAACCAGACAGATGAAACCATACTTCATCGTAATAGAAAATAATATTTTATTTAAGGAGAAAATTTTCAATAATTTGTAGTCATTCTTTATGAAGAACCCAGTATTCTCTCAACATTTTACATGACATATTTCTGCCAATCCTGGAACATTGCATTATAAACTTTCTTAATATTTATGTACGTTATTATCTTGACAGTTGGACTTACAACTAATTAGTTTTCACTAACATAATATTCTTTCACACTTAAATTTGCGACAACAGTATTCCACTTTTTCATAAAACACAACAGCCTCTCTTATAATTGTTATCACGTACTGACGAATTTAGTTTTATCACTTTTTTTTGAGATAACAACTAACATATTATTAAACTTAACCTAAATGAATGTCAAAGGTTCCGATCAGTCAAAACGTTGTGAAACCATCCTAATGATTTCGTTTAAAGATTAAATATCCCTCCATATAAGAAAGAATTCGTAAATTAATTAATATTAATGTCAGTATTTTAAACATCGAGTATATAGTATATACATGTTCTTTTACCGTAAAATAGCGTACTCTTCATTATCTTAACTATCTACAAATGTCTTCCATTCTTTTATATCTTTGGCTAGTCTCTTTACTTCCGTCCAGGTCTTGCCCTTCTTCTCCTGTATTTTTCCTAAATTTCTACCCCATATTTTTCTGGACCTTCCCTTTTTTTTATATTCTTCTAAATAAATGTCCCAACCAACCCAGTTGTCTTTTTTCTATAAATTTTAGTATCGAGTGTGTTATAAGTTTTTTTCTTATTCTTACACCTTAGTGATCCCTCGAACTCTTCCTAAGTATTTCTCGCTCAATATCAGCCAAATATGAAAACGGTGTATATATCGCTGTAAATATTTTCATTTTCGTGCCTCGTGAAATTTATTTCTTGCTTATAAATTTATTGTTAATTGCTTAATACAACTAAAATTTTAATGTCTTCTTTGAAATCTGATTAATGTCGGCTTCCTGAGTTTCCTTTTGGCTATTAATCCGAGATATTCGAAAATTAATTAATTAAATTAACGAGTTTTTATTTAATGCTCAAATAAGATTCGAACTCTCTAAACATCCTAAATTATAACAGATAGTTTAATTATGTATATCGTCCCGGAAAATATCACGCTCTGTAGATAAATTTCTCGTCTGGTATAGACTCAATATATTAACTTAAACTCCTACGGCACTTGAAACTACTGGATAGTAAAGATTAGTGTGAATATATTTAAATGTACATGCACGCAATAGTTCGCATATATAAATAATAATAAAAATTCACAAGATTTTCATGCACGTTTAGATCTACCCTTATTTATCCATTAATCAAAGTAATAAATACATATTATATTTATATTATTTATTATGAGATATTACTGTAAAAACAATCCTAGTAATTATATAAAACCGATTATAATACAACAACAATAATATATAATAACCTAACAATAGAATTATGTCACGATGGATAAATACTTCTTATATCTACGATTAGAGCATCTGTTGTGACTTATTTATTAAAATCCCTGAATCATTGATGGTGAAATAGCAGTATACAGGGTTAGTTAAAAGTATGGAGACGGCGATTTATTGTCGTTAATATTCATTTTAGGGAATTATGTTCAATATAAAAGTTTGTTAAGATATTTTGATCTACATTTGTGATTATTTGTTTTTTTTTTCTTCAATTGTTTTTTAGATACGCTTGTTCGCGCATTTTTTTTAAATGGGAACTGGTAAATTTTGCTCTTCCATTCGATAGAGGTTTTTTTTCTCTTTACAATAATATTTTTGTTTTTTTTAAATTCATTTGAATAACTTTTATACAAGAAAAATTAAACAAATTAATAATAAAGTAAATTAAAGTAACTGTTCAAATTGTCGTCCACTAGTAATTTGACAATGACCCAATCGATTTACAATACCCCGAACAGAGTTCTGTAAAAAATCTCGGGGAATTTCTTGTATCGTTCTGGTAATTTGGATTTGTAAATCTTCGACGTTAGCGGGCTTTTCTTTGTAAACTTTGTTTTTTACGTATCCCCAAAGAAAAAATCTAGAGGACTTAAATCTGGCGAACGGGCTGGCATTCAATGGTTCCTCGTCTTCCAATCCATCTGTGGGGAAAAACGTTGTCCAGATATTAACGAACATTTACACCATAATGTGGTGGGGCGCAATCTTGCTGGAACCAGATACTGTCATTGGGCAGGTGTTCATTGTTTTTATGAGGATAGAGCGTAGCACTAGTAGGTATTATTTCATTTTGCAATAACTGCAAATACAGAGCCGAAGTTAAATTGCCATTGATGAAAAAGGGACCGATAATATGACCGCCTAGAATGCCAACCCAAACATTAACCTTTTGGGGGTACTGCGTATGGTGCTCCAAAAACCAGGAGGGATTTTCCGATGACCAGTATCTGCAGTTATGTCTGTTTACTTCACCGGTAAGGCAAAAAGTAGCTTCGTCTGAGAAAAGAATATTGTTGACAAAATTTTCATTATTATTGCAAATATTTAACATTTCTTCAGAAAATTGTAATTTCCTATCAAAATCATCTTCCGTTAACTCGTGTACAAGGTGTACCTTATAAGGTTTATACTTTCCACTTTTTAAAAACGACACAATCAATGACTGTGAAATATTGAAATTGGCCGCTAATTGATTGGTTGATAAAGGGGGATATTCAGATACAGCCAATAAAATATCCAGTTTGTTATCATCGCTTTTTGCTGTTCTAGGTCTACCACTCCTTGGCAAATATTTAACGCTACCCGTTTGTTCAAAGCGTCTTAAAGTTTTACCAACAACGGATTTAGAAATTGGATTTCTATTTGGATGCGTATCATTAAATAAATTACTAACGTCTTGTAAACTTCTGCGTCTATCTCCATAACCCAACATCATAAGTATTTCAATTCGTTCATGTTCACTTAAACTCGCCGTTGTTAATATTAACAGCAACAAATTGCACAAATGAATTATTTCTGTCAAAGATTTGACGTACACAATAACCATTGATAAAATTATGTCGCTCAAGTTTGTTTATAGCTACGCTTCTGTCTATCTGCGATGTGCCGAAGATCTGTTAAACACATGAACCGGCTTTTTCCTAGAAAAAAGTTATTAAAATGAATTTTAAAAAAACAAAAAAAATTTTGTAAAGAGAAAAAAATCTCTATCGAATGGCAGAGTAAAATTTACTAGTTCCCATTAAAAAAAAAATGCGCGGACAGGCGTAACTAAAAAATAATTGAAGAAAAAAAAATCAAATATTCTCAAATGTAGATCAAAATATCCTAACAAACTTTTATATTGAACATAAATTCCTAAAATGAATATTAACGACAATAAATCGCCGTCTCCACACTTTTAACTAACCCTGTGTATATATATATATTATATTATAATGGGACCCTAATTACATTAACTTCAAATATATTTAATTTAGTTCATGACTTGAAATTATATTAATATATTTTAATTTTTTAACAGATATTATGAGATTTTAAAGGATTATTTGATGATCTTGACAGAATGCTATAAATTAGAATCTTGGTGGATAACTTTAGTTAGTTATACTTTTAAAAGTATACTGTTCATTATAATTTGTAAATGAAGCTAATGCACTGAAAGGGAGTACTATATTTACTTTTCCCATTGTTGTTTTTCAAATTGTAATTTAGACAGGAATTTCAAAAGTCACTTTATATGTATTTGAATTATTTAGAAAATCTAACTTACTTGATATGGGATAAATAACAAATCTCTAGGGAGATATATTGAAATAATTGGGAGATTCATTCTTTTTCAACGGAAAAGAATGGACACATTATTAATGTGCTCTTAAAAAGCGATTCTACAAGCAAATATAAATATTATATTGATATATAAGTAATATATTAATGTAGTATATTCCTAGTGAATTGGGATATTGAATTTGTCAAGATATTAACCATAAATATATTAAAGATACCACTTTACCAAGATACAATAATAATAGAAGTTCCAAAAGAGTAGATACTTTTTAATTGCCTTCATTTTTGCCACAAGAAAGCTGTTTCGGGAAATATTATATGGTTTTCGAAGGTAGACATCTAATTTGGAAACGTGTAGTGAATTTGAACAAATTATATTTATCTAATCAAGAGTATCCATAGCTGTAAAAAGGAATTATTTCTACTTTGGTTGGTCTTAATATATATAAATTTCTTAAACCTGTGACCACATATCTATACAATCCGGAGCTGTTCTAGAAATACTTTTATTCCAGTTTGAATATTTGACAGATTGCATCCAGATGTCAAGGAAAATCTTAAGAGAATACATTATAATATAAAAAGAAGTTAATATCAAAAATATATATAAATATTAAGTTTTTTCATTTACCTAATCAATATATAAATACTCTGTCTCATTTGACAACTCATTATAGAGTACAAGAATTTTAAATTATTTAGAATTTAAAATTCTTTGAAAAAGGCAATAATTTTCGAAACATGTAAGATTTGAATTATTTTAAATATAGACATATTAAAGTAAAACAGACTAACTAAATCTAGTATAATATGCAAAGGTCAAGAAATAATTATGTATATATACAAATATCAAGTTAGTAAGTATGTAATTGCAAAGTAAGGGGGGATGTAAACATTGCTGTCCACAAATTACAAAGCAAATCATACGAAATCCCCAATTGAAAAATATTGTCTATGTTGGGACTCGAACCCCAGTCCACAGTTCGCCGGACTGTCGGTTTTACCACTCACCCACAATAGACCCAGGTTCAAGCTATTTAGAAATGCATATAAAGTAACAGTGTTAATGAATCAGATGCTTTCAAAACTGACATCTGCTTTCAATTGCTGACATTTGCTTTCACTGACTGACATCTGCTGTCAAAACTGACATGAGCTTTCAGGACTGACTTCTGCTTTCGGCTTGACATCTGCATTCAATAATAGACATCTGATTCATTAACATTGTTAATATAGTTTGTGTCTAAAGTGGCGCTGTAAATTAGTATCGCAAACTTTTTTCGTTACATTTTATAAACAAAATGAAAAGCAATTCTTAAATTTTTATATATTTGGGCCAAAAAGACTTTGAAATTGAAGTCATCAATTTCCCCTCTTTCTTCTATGTTTATCGATATATATATGTTATGAAGGTAAAAACCCATTCGTATTTATAATTTATTGTTCATATGGTCACCATATGGGAATAAAGGTACTGTGATTGAACCGGTGTTATTGCTACAGGAATTTCAATTAAGGGATCTCAGGTGCTTATAATAATTTGAAACGAACCCCATTATATTTCAGTGTAAATATTCGTGACGTTGAAATTACTAAGTTTAATAGGGGCTTTCTAACACTAGAACTAGAATAAACGTCAACGACAAACGAACAAGAAACATAAAACCCAACATCGAAGTATGTTAAAGTGATAGCTAAAACCAAATTGCAAACATCAATGCATTCTAAGAATCCAAAAACTATTCGTGCCCTTTGTTACTTACCAAGAATATTCTGTACTTTCAATCAAAAAGAGATGTAAACTGGCAGTAGATGACAACATTATCGGCAAACATTTTAACTCTTTAGTCATTCTAGTAACTAATAGTGGTTATTTACAAACAAAACAATTAAGAACTACAGAAGTGAGGGTACTACATAGATTCTTATGCTCATGAACCATCCGCTCTTTCTAATATCTGATAATAGTTATTTAAAGAAGAAAAATAAAACAGAAAATAAATAATACAACGAGAATATCTGGTAATTCCAGAAACACAGTCTCGAAAAATAGGCCGTTCTATAACGACGTACAAGATAAGCAATAATTCCGTTATAATTTACTAAAAAAACAAGGGTCGGTACCTCAACAAAAAGGAAACAACTGAGAACTGTAGAAATAATAGTATTAATTACCTGATTCTACCATTAAAGCCATCAGCATACGAATCACAAAAGAAAATGATTACTAATATACCTTGGTAGTAAAATACCTGGTCGGAGAAGAAAGAAATTTAGCAAGAATACAAGCAGAATAGCAAATAAGCCAACTGCAAAATATTAAAAACTAGAGAAAGACTTCCAGGCACCACAGAAACGCTCAAAATATAGCTAACAGTCAATATCATAAAGACGGCAGTACTGCATGACCATATTGATTATCAAAAGACGAGCGAGCAACTTTACTTGAAACAAAAAGAGGACAACAAAAAAATAACATTATGTAGTGTTAAATTATATAAACTTTTTTGTTAAATTTCATAAGCGAAAGTTGATAAGATAAATTTCTTTAAATACATTTATAATTACTAAAGACGGCAGACTATGTGCCCACACTGTCAAATTTAATAATACACGGTTAAATTTTTTTTAAATAAATATATCGAATCCCTATACAAAGAAAAAACATAAATAACACCATAATATATGTTTCTGTATTAGTCTCGGAAAGGTTTGTATGTAGCGACGTATATATATGTTTATATATTGAGAAGGATTGTTCGACGTTGAGAGATGTTATATTTGCATAGTTAAAGTGCTCTTTGTATCTGTACAATGGATCTTCAGTATTGGTAAAAAGTTGCCCTAATTTTGTAAAATCTACATTTTTATCTAATACACTGTTAAATTATATTATTAAATATTATTAAATTTGACTGTGTGGGCACATAGTCTGCCGTCTTTAATAATTACACATACGAACAAGGAATCTTCAAAGATTAAATACTATATGACTCTTGTTCACAAAGACAAAACGTAAGTAAATTAGGTTACTGGAAGATACGAAAATTAATATTTATTTTTATGTTTATTTTTTCACTAATAGTTCGCTTGTCAATTGGTGCTTCAAAACACATAATACTCACAATGGGAACTATGTATGGAAGAATAACCAAATTATACAGATCAAAATTGCTTGAAGTATATAGTAATTATTAATGATAATAACGCCATATTATAATTAATATTTTATTTGTGGTAATGTGTGAAATTTAATAAGTTTATATATATATATATATATATATATTATAACAACCATAGCTTAAGCCTGATAACATTTAACTTAGCATGTTAATATTCATATAGAATAAATTTTAGAAAAGAATCAAAAACATATATTTTACATCTTCCAAATGAAAGCCAATTGTGATTGAGTTCTTGAAGAGCGAAGTGTTAATAAAGAGTTACTACCATTACGAAAACGGGAAAATTTGAATGTTTATCTTGAAAATAAAAGTAAGTGGATTGAATTTGATGAACTGTATAATTTCTGCTTCTGGGTCAACTAGTTGCCATAGACATATTCAAGGATCGCATTTTTCTCACTATTCAACCGCCTACTATTCTTCCGACATATCCCAGCTATATTATGCGTAAATTTCTAATAAACTTTATTATTGCCGCTTGACCAATAACTCCTCGTTGTTTTTTCCTTCCAATACACCATTTCGCATCTTTCATCCGAAAATCATTTTCAGCAACTCTATTTCTCATATGTGGTTATTCCGTTTCTTTTTTTTTATGGCCAGAACATCGCAGCTATAAGTAACCGTCAGTGGAATCACGGTTTTGTATAGGCCCTATTTTAACTTTCCGGATTGAACAAATTTCGACCTTAAAGCTCTACTAATATACCTACACCCCCTGATCACTTTTCATCAATGTCGCTTGAATCTTCGAGGTACAACAATTATTCATTTGTAATTGTAATTGATTACTAATACGATCAACATGCAGAAATTAATAAACTATGCCTTTTTGTTATATTGTTGAATATGCTTTACCACCTTTTAAAATATAACAAAACATTAAAACTCTAAATAATGGATAAAGATTTGTCATTTTTATGCTTAAGAGAAGAGAACTTATGCATACTTGATTTTATTTAACAGCTTCATTATAGTAAAACCATCAGCAACAAAAGTTCTGACGATATTTGATACGTTTGAAGACAAGACGTCAATAAAAACAGAAACGTTCATTGTATACATGATAATTGTCGAACCTATAACTCCTATAAGTAATATTATCATCAACTTGTCTGTTGTTAATAATATGATTTGGTTATTATAAAGCTTTCGCCCAGTTCCTATATTAAAAATTTATTCTGGTACTAAATCGCAATAAAATGTATACATATGGGTTTATAAACTATACGTTCTAGTAATATGTAAACACATACTTATAGATTGTAAATAAAAAAAATTAAATGTCATTGCTAACAAAATCCAAACTTGAGAATTTGGTAATTACTCAAAATTAAATTACACAAGCAAAGTAGAAGCTTAATTATTTCTCCAACTATCAACATTAAAGTATTCAAAATATACAGAAATCATTATAATTTAGAAAATATAAACGTATTTTAATGTTATTTATTCAATATATGCACCTAATTTCTTCACCTTCCTTTTATAATTTAAAAACTAAAACATTTTATTGGCACAACTTTAATATATACTTACCGTAAACATAAATTACAGACACTAACAACACTACAAATTTATACATGATATGATGTTTCACTTGGAGCTACTCTAATCAAACAGAAAAAAACGCACAGAACTGTCGCTCCGACGTGATTATCTTTCTTTTATATTTTACACGCACTATGTAAGTTGCAGCACTGGAATCGATACTTAAAAATGAACGAATATATGACGTTATTGTTGACGAATATGAACAAATATACAAGACTGAGACGGAAGAATAGAAAGTTGTTGGTGTTCTTGAGTATTACTTAGGCGCTGTTACACGATGTCTGCATACTACACAAAACACCTTGACCGCCAATAACCATCCAGTAATATAATAATTATGCACATATAAGTACCAACACCGATATCATTACGGATGTTGCATGTAGCTTGTTCGTTTTTCGGATGTTAATATTTGCGGTTAACCACTTTTTATAGAAACATTTTTTTTAAATTGAAATGAATTCTAAAGAAACTTATTATGTAATTTATTGAGATTATTAACATTACATATAGCTTGAATTTTGAGAATAAGTGGAGGTCTAAAAGATTTTTCATCCAGTTTTTCCCTAACAATACGTCTGATGCGTAATGGTACATTGTCATGATGGAATAGCATTTCCTTTCGAACCATTGTGGATTTTTTCCAAAATTGCAACTTTTACTTTCTCCAGAAGGGTAGCATAATATGCCTCATTGGTAGATTAGCCCTTTGCGAGATAGTCAATAAGAAGTATCCATCGAATCCCAAAATATCGTGCCCATTACATTTCCAACTGAAGGAAATGTCCGGGCCTTCTTCGGCGTAGGACTACCACCATGCTGCCGCTGCTGAGATTATTGATTCAATTCTGATATATAGTAATGGTTTGATCGACTATAACAAAGAAATACAAGAAAATCTTTTGGGTTGATGTAAAAAGGCTTCAAATTTTTGTTAGAAATTAGCGATCTTTCACGTTTTTTATCTATATTTAGTACATGAGACATCCACTTGGCAGAGAGCTTATACAATGCCTAATTCGACATGTAAAATGTGATGTTCAGTAGACATGTCCATGGTCTTGGCAATATCCTTCACTTTCACTCTTAGGTCATGTAACACATCATCACGAACTTTTTCAAACATTTCTGGAACGGTAACACATTTTGGTGGTCTAGGATATTCTTCATCTTCGAGACTCATGTCGCTACAGTTCAACCGAGCAACCCGCCGGCGAATCGGATCATTCGAAGAAACATCGTTGCCCAATGTTTGCTGTATATCTACCAAAATCTCTGTCGTGTTCATATTCTTAAAAAAACAATATCTGAGTTGCATCACGAATAGCGATTTTATCCATTTTACAACTTTCACTAAACATCTCTTCTTTCAGCAACTATATCTGTCAAACTAAACGTCAGATATAGTAA
Organism: Melolontha melolontha; assembly: GCA_935421215.2. Classification (NCBI taxonomy): domain Eukaryota; kingdom Metazoa; phylum Arthropoda; class Insecta; order Coleoptera; family Scarabaeidae; genus Melolontha; species Melolontha melolontha. The sequence continues at coordinate 82,941,472 of OW285242.1, read as the reverse complement.
AAATTTAAATAGCCTCGTGTAAAAGCATAGCTTCGAATAAACTTCAATCTTAATTCTTAACATGGAGTAAGTTCTCCATAAACTTGATGACATATTGTTGAGATAATTTATCAAAATATGCAAGCAGAACATTTCAGACAAGGTATTCACGTTTTTACTTTTACTCCAATCCATAAAAGATTTATGTAATAACTCGTACTGTTTTCTAGATTTTTCTGGCAGTAAATTTAAAGTGACCTTTTTTTTGCCTTTTCTAGTATTTTCGGTGGTGTATGATTTTCAATATTTAAATTCATATTCTTTACTTTCTTACCGCTCTCGATAAATGAAATGAATTGTAAAGTTAAAATTCTCGACTACAACGCGCGAATGCGCCAATAAGGCGCTTGCAATTTGGTATTATTGAATTGAGCATCTAATTGGCTAACAAACCCGTGACTTATGAGATTTTTCCTGTTACTTATGAATGTCAGTGACTAATGAGTATCATAAATTAACAGAAATCAATATGTTTATGTGCATATTATGTAATAGAAGTGGAAAAATTATATTTTAGTAATTTCCATGCTTACAAAAAAATTGCAGCGGTTATTGAAAAATCTAGTGTATTATAAACGATACCATTACGATACCATTCTGCTTTTCAATTAGAAAATGTATATCGATTTCGGTGTAGAGTACATACGTCGACGACACATTTGTGATTTGGCCACATGGAAAACAAAAGCTACAGAAATTCTTCGAACACATCAACCGACTACATAAAATTTACGATGGAGATAGAAGAAGAAGAAGGATGTTCGGTCAAAATAGATTTAATTTGTATTTTTAGTTTTATTTAAATATATTCAAATAGATGTACTTGTATTTATTTTATGTATTTAATCATAGGTTTAAATTGTATAGTAATTGTAAATATAAAAGTGTATAGAAGTGTATATAGAAAGGTCTTCGAGTTTCCCATATGTTTAATTTTGTTAATTACCTGTCTGGACAGGGGTATAACCTTCTTTAAAACCGTCCATTTACTAGTTGCAAGTTTATAATAGCATAAGTTTTATTGGCATATTTCTTTTATTTAATGTATTATATTATTACGATAGGTTAGAGAGTTCGGTTTATTGCTGGTTTCCTGGATTCTTCGAATACTGGACGTTATCTTTAACCCACTTCCTGTGTATTGTAATTTACGTATTTGGTATATTGCCATTCAATATGCCAACAATTGTATTGTGTATTTAGTATTTAAGATTTATTTTATTTCTCATAATTATGGTTTCCGGTGCATATTGTTTGTTTTAATGCATTTATGACGTTGGAAACTACAGCTTATATGTTTCCTTGAAGAAGGGTAAATTATTTGTATGGCAATTTCTGTATCATCAATTTAGTTGTTGTCTCCCTCTCTTGTAACTGTCAAAAATAAGTTAAAGCAAAAGACAGTTCCAGTTTAGATCTCAGCGATCTCATAACAGTTCCAGCTTAGATCTCAGCGATCTAGAAGAAAATATTATTTATTAGCCAGTTTTTCGGTCTTTAGTATTAAGACCAGATTCCTGCATTTGTATTAAGTTTAACAGAACTCCAAGATTAAATTAATTAATTATCTTGTAAATATATTAATGTTTCAAAACTATTGCATTATTTCAACTCATACTTCGGTCGATACATACCGAAAACTTCCTTCAAACCAGGAGGAAACAATAAAGGGAAATTGCCATTACTGGATGTAATGGTACACCGCAAGCAGTCTGGGAGAGTACAACATGGAGTGTATACGAAGAAAAACCACAAATATAGATGCCTGCATCAGCAGCCTAAGCAGAAGAAAGCCCTTATCAAAATGCTAATGCATAGACAAGGAGAAGAAAGGTTACAGCAATAAAGAGATAAGAAGAGCTCTAGAAAAGCCCAGAACGATAACTACACCAACGGAAATGGAACCAGATGGAGGATTCGCCCGTATACCTTACATCTCTGGAGTCACCGAGAAATTAGGAAGGATCCTAACTATGAAGAATGTAAAAGTATGTTTTAGTACTATTATCGCCATCCAACACAACTTTTCTGGGAACAAGGATAAATTACCACAAACTAGGGAAGGAGGAGTCTATAAGTTAAAATGCAAGCATGGGAAAAGCTACGTCGGACAAACAGAAAAATAAATTGGGCAAAGAGTTAAGGAACATCAGAGCGACTCACGAAGAAAAAGAATTGGATAATTAGCGGTTGCAGAACATGTATACAAGAACGGACACAAAGTGAATTTTGAAGAAGCAGAAGTATTTAGCTACAACGGAGAATTACCATCGAAGAATTAGTAGAGAATCTACTACGAGAATCCGTCACAACTAATGAAGCAAGACGGTAACACGCCAGTGAACCGAGACCATATATAAGGAAGAATGACAACGAAGAGAATCAGTCTGATACCTGATCCTGAAGAAGAGTGCATGAGCAGCGAAACATCGAGTGAAATTACGAGAACACGACAAAACCCGCAAGAATATTGTACTACAAGTGACAACGGCCGTGCAAGCCTACGGAATTTTATTTGGTATTAAACCCATTTTATTACTAAAATATGCGCCTCTTAGAACTTTATTTAACCGTAATTTTGAATTTCTATTTTTTTATTCTCTAAATCCCTTCCCTAGATTACAGAAAAAAGCAGATATAAATAGTATTACATCTGCGTATAAAAATTTGAAAATAAAAATTTTGAAATATTCAGTTGTCTATAAATCTACATTAAAGAGAGTAAAAAATATTAAGGTTGTCCAAGGTTATCCCTCGGTTTATTTCGAAAACGAAAAGAATTATCTTCGTTTGTTAGTTTTCTAACCAATTATAACCTGCTTTAGAAGAGATATTAATTCCATTTTATTGCCAAAAGAGAAATATAAGTAAATAAGTCCATTATTCATCGACTGAAAATAAATTTAACGACGTTGTTGAACGACTATAGCTGCGCATTATAATTTCGTGAATGTAGATAAAAAAAAACTAAAATAAAGCGACAAAATATAACATTGAGCAAATAACTTCATAAATATGTCCACCATACATGGGTGGTTTTTTGTAGTTTGTACTTTTTTCGCGAAATCGGTAATCGAATGTCATTTGCATATATTTAAAATACTTTAAATTATCTATTTGCTTATCGTGTGACAAAAGAGATCAGATCTAAAAATACACAAGACATTTATTAAGTGGTGAAAGGATGCAGAGAATAACATAATGGACAAAATCGGCAGTACTTTTCTGTTTTTGCGATCGTTCTTAGTTATCTTTAACCTATTGTTAGAAAAACCACAATTTTCAAAATACCTATGTTAGAATATTTAAGGAATTTAAGTTTATTTTAAATTGAAATATGTGCATCCGTAAAACAGAGTAAATAAATGTTTATAAAAAAACTGTATTCATACTGTAGAATTTTTTGCTACTAACAAGATCATCTATTTTTTTCTGAATTTCGTCTTTCATGTGACATATCACAAAGCTAAAACTTATTTACAAACGTAAGTACGCTAAGACAATGTTTCTGAACCTTTTATATTTTTCAGCTCCCTTTTGCAATTTGCTATGGTACATGCCCCCTTTCTAGCATAACGGAATCTTGAACTTCTCCAAGTTTCCAAAAACATGATTGTGTCCAGTACGAAAGAGGTATCCTCCAAACTGTTCATAAAAATAAAAATTTCGTGAATTCCATTATTGCGGAAGACGAAGCATGTCGCTATTATTACACAACTAAGCACAGTGCAAAATGTATGTTTTTACGACAGTATGAGAATTATTCATCACAAATTTGTCCCTCAGTGTCAGACCACAAAAAACTTTTATTTTAATATTTTGGATGCAGAATATATGCTTAGTCATTCACTTTATTCAGCAGATTTATCTCCGTACGACCATATTATTTTTCCGAAACTCAAGTTGCCGTTGAAAGAGAGACAGGCTCCTTGCCGGCATTGAAGATATTCAAAGGCTGGTGACATCATCAACTGTTCAGGAGATACTATAACAAGATATGCAGAGATCGTTCTCATTGTGCCACTCGTATCGATTCAGAAGGAAGATACTTTGATCAAATGGATGTAATATTTAATTTCGTTGTTTCCTATTATACTATGTGCTCGTTCTCATTCGGACTGTATCTTTCAAATGTAGAAAATATTTAATCGAATAAGCTAAACGTAATTTACGTACGTACAGGTACATCTAAGTCTGCAGATCAAGAAGCTACCAAGGTACTTAAAGTAAAAACACAATCACAACGTTTTGTTTAAATATTTTAGTTGCTGATAGTATGGTATTGCACTAAGGCTTGAACGAGCTCAAAAAGTAATCATATTCAGTGTTCTTTTATAGGTATCCCATCTTTGATTGTAATCGTATGTACGCTATTGTAAAGTATCTGAAAATTATACCAGGGATTTATTGAGTTTGATTAAAAAGGTGGATTTCCATTTAAAACTTTCTTTAGATCCCGAAAAATTACATTGAAGAAGATTCTTAAATTTAATTTCTCTGGATCTAAAGAAAGCTTTTAATGCAGTAACTTTCAGAACTGTCGGCAACCAGAATCAGTAAAAATGTATTTTCTCAGGTGTTGATATCCGGCAAAATAAATATGTAAAAGGTAAAATTAAACTATAAAAACTTGTATGTATAATCAATTGATATTATTTTCTAAATGATTTAAAAGATTTTAATTTTAGGTATTTCTAGAATTACATCATTTTATATCAATACAAGCATTATGTCTATCTCAAAAATTCCTACTGTCGTCGTTTTTCTTTTCTTTTTGCTCACGTCTTGATTACAAAATTTCCAACTATATTTTACATAATTAATTCTTTTGTTATATATAAAATTTGTTTACACATTTATCATGACATTTATTAAATATATTTTCATGTTGCATATCAAGTTCTATATGTCGCAATTTTTATAGCAGGTGTTAAGAACGTCCATCCATTAACTGAATTAAATAAAGTTGCTCCAAATAGTACACTCAAAAATATCTACACAACGATAAACTAAAATTCAAGTAAAAATGAAAGGTGCAAAGACTGCTATTATAAATGGTCTTACAGAAACGAAGACTTAGTTTCACACGTATCAACTAAAAGAAGACAAGTCTCTTAGAATAGTTCTACAAAACATGCCACACTCCACTGACATCGAGCTACTAAAAACTCAAGTAAATGCACTTAGTCACATAGTTAAAAATATTTTCAATATCCACTAACGCAAAACAAAAATACTCTTACCACTTTTCAATATTAATCTAAAAGCAAAACCCAACAATAAAGAGATATACAATATCCCTTCAGCACTTGATTGTCAAATTTGAGACGCCCCATCTTAAAAGAGAAATACTAGAACTGCCAATGCTATGGTCATACAAAAGGATTTTGCAAGAGAAATCCAGGTTGTGTAAAATATGCTAGTGATCATTCTATAGATCACTGTCTTAAAAAAGTGAGAAATGATGACGTAAAATCCATAAACGGCGGAGACAATCATCCCCCTAATTATAAAGGGTGTAAAGTATACAAAGAACTACAGAAAATTAAATTTCCACCTCTAAGAGAAAGAACACTTCCATTGCCAACACAATCGACCTACAAGTACAACACAGCACTACGTCAGCCTTGCTATAGCTATTCAAAAATAGCTCGAAATAATTGTTGTAAACCAACCAACAGAGGTTTTAAACTGCACAACAACAAGCGTAAAATAATAATTTAGAAAATATACAAATAAAGATGATAGAGAAAATGGTTGTACTCCTAAATCTTCTCACCTCTGTAGTTGCACAATTACCTTAATAGCTCTAAACACCCTAAGAATTACAGTCTGGAATCCCAATGCATTAACTTGGCAAATTAAATTTAAAAAATAAAGAATTTGCTGTATAAGCATAAAATTGATGTAATGCTAATTTCCGAAGTACATATTACTATTACATACAGAAGTTACATAAAAGTCCCTAGATGCACAATTTCACGTGTATCACGTGATGTCAGATGTAGAGTTAATAAATAAAGGATTAAGTACACAATTGAGAGTTAATTAAATATTCATTTAAATAAATGTACAGTGTGCAAAGGCATTTGTTTTAGATATCGCGATGGCTACTAAAATGAAACTCTCCGATTTAAAAGTAGCTGCCTGAAACGTAAACTGGAGGAAAGAGATGAAGATACATCCGGCAAGAAAACATCACTCCAGCAACGACTTTGAGATGTATTTACCAAAAAAGGCGAAGATCCAGGTCTTCCAAGTTCCAACTAGGAATGCTGACGTGGATTCGCTGTTAACTCAAACGAAACAAAATGGAGCAGAAAAATATGGACAGTAGGAAAACTTTGGAACAGCGACTAATGAATTCGCAAACTAAGTGCGAAAATTTTGGAACAGCAGCTAATAGATTCGCAAACTCAAATCGAACAAGTGGAACAAAAGAGTTCTTCTAAAATTATAGAGGAACATTTGGAAAAAAACAGCTACCAATCTTCTGGAATTTTAGAGAGAAATATGTAAAAACAACTACTGAAAACTTCTACAATTAAAAAAAATGGAAAAGCAACTTTTGGAAAATTTGGTAAAAAGTTTGAAACAACTGGAGAAATCTCAGAAGTAGAATTAAAAGAAGAATTTTTTTCTGTGGAGGAGAAATTTGGAGAAAAATCTAAGCTTTTACAAAAACGTTCTAGACATTTACCGGAAATAATGGACTGTTACTTCCATATGACCTCGCAATGCTTGACGTGGCCTACCTGCAGATTCCATCATTACTTGATGAAACCAAAGGATGGCATGTTTCCGAACGAAACTTTTTCTTTAGGAAGCGGGCAATGTGATGTGTGCAATACGACATTACGTCAGCCGGTGACCTAAGTGATGACATCACACGATATGCACATCATGGGGCTTCCTGGTGGTCCAGAAAAGGAATCCAGAAGCTCCCGATGACTATATAAACACTCAAGCAAAGGATGATTGATTATGACTAGTGATTGTCTTGAATTAAACATCGTAAACTGTGTATATAAATATTGTTAGTGTTACTTATTCTTTTTATTATTATAGTTAATTCTAAATTGCCGTGTGTTTTATTAATCGAAACTGTTTTGATGATTTATCACATTCCTAAAGCCTGAAAAGCAATATTAAACTTAAATAAAACACCTTATATTTCACAAACAATAGTATATTGACTATATGTACATTTCATGTGCACTGCACACATCCTCAGTAGTTACTAATTTAAAAGTATTATTTTTTAAGTACATATATAGTAAAAAATATCTATTTTTTGGTTAGGGGTGTAAAAATTACAATTATAAATGGTCAACAAATGGTCAAAAAACATGCAAATAAAAATATAAAAATAAAAATATAAAATTATGGTCGTATATTGTAACAGTGCCTGCTAAAATCTATTGAAATTCCAAGAAGGACAAATTAAGAGAAAGACCGTTACCTATGAAAAACAAGACATCTGACTGTGTTTGGCATGTCGAGTTCTATTAAATAACAATATAGTAGCGTGAAAAGGAAATATTAGTTATTAGATACTGTAGGTATACAATTTAAAAGTTTATTATTAATAGGTGACATGTCATTGTTAAGGAGGTAATTTTTGTATTTTTTCATATGTATGGCTTCCCACATGTCTAAATTTTTGCTATTACATTTTTTAATTAATTTTACATTATCTAAGCTGAAATTATGTCCGGTATCTAAATGATGTAGAGCTAATGCTGATTTATCTACATTGTGAAGTTTTACATGAGCAAGCTAAAAAGCTAAAAAGCTGAAAAGCAAGCTAAAGGAGTCAGTATCTGACGTTCAATCCATGCCTGACGAGAGGAAAATAATTCCTGAACACAAATTTATGTTCAGGCAAGATTATTCATCAACAGAACAAGTAGTACATTGAGTTAGAAAAATCACATACAGTTTAGAAACCAACAGGTATTGTTCAGCGTTGTTTTTGGACATTTCCCAAGCTTTTGATGAGGTCACGCACGACAGCTTGTTATATAAAATTAAAACTCTGTTACCTCATAATTACTATCCAAATATCAAGATTTCCAAACAACCGTACTTCCAATAAAGTCGAGTGTATCTCAATGGAATGTTCTCGGGCTGATGCTGTATCTTTCATACATAATATTACAAATAGAGGGCTCGGCTATTTATAATAATAAGGAAATTATTCTAAGATAAATAATATAAAAATTATACTCTAGTTATTTTGTAATAATTAAGATAATTTGTGGTGTTGGTGAGGTCTCATCAAAGGTCCAGGACGTGCGTGGTATTGGTTAATTAAAATAAATATACAACAACTTAATACATAAAATAAAACACAGCGGCGTCCTTAAATTTTGTATTTATATTTACATAATAAGAAATTGAAACTCGTATATTTAAAAGCAATTAAAACAAAGTAATATGTACACGTGGAGTGGTGGATAAGTAGATTAAAATTAACACAAAAAATACTCTGAAACGAACGTTAAATGGGGTAGTAAATTAAGAGTTAATTAATATGTATATAAAATAACCTCTGTATCGAAGAATACAGAGCTTACCTTTTGATTTGCGGCGATGGTGGCCACGTGGTCTTCGAAGATATACCTTGGTCAAGTATATGCAGAGCGATGTTTTACCGGGGGAATAAGAAATTAATTAGTTTAAATTAATTTGGATTCACTTAAAAGAGTAATGTATAGAACAATACAATTTACCTTAGAAACGGAAGAACACCTGGTCGGCGTGATAGCATCGTCACTTGAACAGCACGATGTGTGTTTCCTCACGAAAGGTTCGAAAGAGAAGAAGGAACTATTAGTTTTCGTGTCGATAGAGAAGTCTAGAACGGTTGGTTTATGATCTATCGAAGAGGGGGTCGATATCTTGAATAATAGTTAATTAAAAGCGCGACCTGAAGACTTGGTCTGTCGATGTCAGAATTATTCTTAAAATAACCCTTGTGACATAAGCTCTCTAACGATATCAAACAAGACATATAAAAGAAGATGTAAGTAATATTAAATTAAAACAATTTAGAAAATAGAATGTTCTAGAAGAAATTCGATATTCTAAATTCAACATTTCGGTTATCGGTTGACGGTCCAGGTAATAAGGGTCGTCGGCGGTCAGTTCAAGATATATAACAAAAGAAAATACTTTCTCTTTGGAAACGAATATACAGAAGAAATGTCTTAAGTTAAAATATAATTAATATGAGATATTTAAAAACGAATATATGTGTATTTAAATAAATTAATTAAACTTCTATACGCTAGGCGTAACAATAAAGACGGCAGACTATGTGCCCACACTGTCAAATTTAATAATAATATGTTTATATACTGAGAAGGATTGTTCGACGTTGAGAGATGTTATATTTGCATAGTTAAAGTGCTCTTTGTATCTGTACAATGGATCTTCAGTATTAGTAAAAAGTTGCCCTAATTTTGTAAAATCTACATTTTTATCTAATACACCTTATGTGTATTATTAAATTTAACAGTGTGGGGCACATAGTCTGCCATCATTATCATACACATCGAATCTGCCCAAAATTTGACTTACACTTTTGCTGACGATACAGCAATCCTAGCATCGTCTAAATATCCCAGAATTACTTCTTAAAATCTGCAAGAGTACCAAAATGTTATTCAAAACTGGCTCTGTGTTGGTGCGTAAAAGTATATTAATATTTTTACAATAAAAACCTCAAAAATTAAATTAAATTACTGTATTTTCACGCAAAATATCTAGAAATCACATGAACCGACGGCTTACTTGGAAAATGTTTATCCTAATCAAACGGAAATAACTTGGCTCTAATTTCTCTAAAATGTATTTGCAAATTTAACGTAAGTCTTAGATGTCCCTATAAATAATAAAGTGCTATTATACAATGCACTAATGCAATCCTGAGACCAATTTTGATATTCGGTATTCAACTATGAGGTACGTCAAGTGAATCAAATATAGCAATACTCCGAAGATTCCAGTCCAGTGCAACGTATCATTGTGAATGCGCCTTCGTTCGTCCCAAATATAGTTATACATTGTGATCTCAAGATGGAAACTGTCAAAGACGTTATTAAAAGCGCTAGTTCCAATTATTTAATTCGTTTTCAGTGTCACTCTAATGCACTTGCCAAATACTTGTTTAATTGCCCCACTGTGAAAATATTAAGACGATATTACCTTTGAAGCTACCAAACAGGAACTTGAAA